>JAGSMP010000277.1:1030000-1630000 GCA_029286625.1 Parnassius orleans
AGTGATTATTTCTAGTCGTTATTAAGAAGTACATCCAGATCATCTCCTGGTTTGGACTTACTAATTGCAATTTAAAACTGTCATTGGTGCAGGTGGGGATCAAACTCAGTTGGCTCACTTAATTTAAAGTGTAACCTCCTTTAAAATGCCCTTTTATGATGCCTATGTTCAGCAGTGGTCTTGTGAAAGGCAGTAATGATAATGGTAATGATGATAATGATGAGTCAAATGCACAAAAATATGATGTTTGTTACTCTCATAGTCCGATGAGACGGCAATCCGACCCTACCGGAGAGAAAACACGCGCAGGACTAAAAGCTTTACGTGCTTTCCATGGCACGGGGTTGAAACACCGCCAACTTCATCACTCCGAGTTGCTACTGAGAATTTCTTGCCAGAAACACTGAATAACTAATTTTGGCCCGACCCGGGACCTCATTAGAATAGACTAGAATAGAATATTTTTTTATTAAATATAGATTACATGTGTAATTCTTATTGAAAGTCATTTTTACTTTACCACTGGTTCGAAAAAAACCCTCTGTCCTGGGAAGAACCAGCAAGAAACCCACAAGACTTTTTTTAAAGTAATTTTACATTAATGATTGTACAAACTATTTACAAAATTTATTTTAGAGACTTTATCAACCATGTATTCATTTATATTATAATAACCCTTTTTATACAGTTTCAGCTTAACAAAACATTTAAACTTGGTAATAGAGAGAGCCTGTACACTTTCCGGGACCTTGTTGTAATAGCGTATACATTGCCCGAAGAATGAATTACTGACTCTGTGGAGTCGAGAAACTAATATCACTAGCTTGTGCTTGTTCCTAGTTTTTACAGATTAGCAGCTGCTGTGTTCCAGAGTAAAGGGTATAGAGAGACAGTATTATAATATAATAAGCTGTGAGGCATTCACAGGTGCTCCAGTCTAAAAGGTTTGCTGCAGGTATCCATAAGTTCTAAGTAGCCACTTACCATCAGGCGGACAGTAAGTTCGTTTGTCACTTTAGTTTTATAAAAAAAAAAACATTATTCAAAGTTTTCCAAATAATCGATGTCTTTAAAAATACATCGAATTCAATATCTGGTGCACTGGGAGGAAATTGGAAAACTAAATCACACAGACTATCGCCGATATACTCGTCACAAATACAATCCAATCTCGTAAATCCAATATGTGCTTTTGTATTTCTTTTTGATGGTTATTCTTATATTTATGAACAAAAAGTGTTATCATATGTGGATAATAATATATGACTGGGTATTTATGTGTTTTATTTGAGTTTCGTCTGGTTATAAGCTACAAGTCTATATAATTTGGTAGCAGTTTATATCTGATCATGACTTGTAACTTTCACTTATCTTATTTTTATACTTATTTGACTTTTTTTCATATGCCTTAAAAACGTTTTCTCTTCAAAACCCCTACATAGGATTTTCTGCTGCATCGTGGAAGCAGTTTACATGCATACCCAGAACACTTATTTAATTTTGTAGACCCTACAGACACTTGTTCCATGTGGAGGTCCGAACCCGCGACCATCAGCGCCGCAATTGAATACTAAGCCACTGCGGCACGGAAACGTCAAAAGACATATAGAAAAAAAGTAGTTTTATTTGAAAGTATTTAGAAATAAAGCCATATTTTAGACGCGTATAAGAGTCTCATCTCCTTTCAACCTTTCACGGCATTTGCTTACGCAAGTCTGCTGATGAAATTTTTCTCAGTGTTAAATTTATGAAAATAAATATTTAGCCCAGAATTTAAATTTATGGCTAAATATTGCCTACTTAAATATCACAAAGACATATAAAAAGGCGATTATAGAAAATGCCGATTAAAAAAATGAAAATGAAAAACGTACTTACAGTCCACCTGGTGGTAAGTGCCTACTGCATCTCATGGACACCTGAAACCAATTTCAAGCAAAGAAGGCTACAGATGTGTACCCCTTCGAAGACTAAGATGGAATAACTTCCTGCAACTATTCTGGCTCTCTACACCCCTCAAACTAAACACGGAGAGAACACAGCAGTGCACTGCTGCCTGTACAACGGGAGAGGCAGAAGTAGACTTTTATGGTCTAACATTGCATTTACTAGGTCTTCTTTTTAGGGTTCCGTACCCAAAGGGTAACTAACGGGACCCTATTACTAAGCCTCCGCTGTCCGTCCGTCCGTCCGTCTGTCTGTCAGCGGGCTGTATCTCATTATCCGTAATAGGTAGACAGTTGAAATTTTCACAGAATGAGTATTTCTATTGCCGCTATAACAACAAATAATATAAATCAAAATAAATTAGAAATTAAAAGGGGCTCCCCTACTAGAAACGTGTCCCCTACTAGTTACGATGGTACGGGACCCTTCATGCGCGGGGCCTTCTCGCACTTGGCCGGTTATTTAGGAGTCCCTATGGGTAAGTACTATCCTCTTACCTATATCTGCCGCTATATAGCAGTGCTTGCACTACCGTGTTCTGGTGTGAAGGGTATAGAGAGCCAGTACATTTACTTTTTTCATCAATGGCTTTGAGTCATTACATCCTAGTCCTCAGAGGTGATAACGCATCTGAAGCTTTCGCTGAAGTTGGCTGCAATTGTCCTTGGAGATCAATGGCCATTTACCATTAAGTGGACTGTAGGTTCGTTAGCCGGTTTAGCTTAAAAAAGAAAAATATGTTTTTATTTCTGTTTTAATCCGTTTTTCTTTTCTAGCATTGTAAAGTAACTGTATTAAATATAATATAGTTTAAATGTTACAGTGGTGACAGCTGCCTCTTATCATTAGTGCTAAAGTTATACATTGATCGTTTCGTTATTTATTGATTTATTGATTGATTTTATTAATTTATTGTGCGAGAAAAAAAACGATCAATATTGCGCAAGATTGGAAAAGAGATGAAATAAATTTATCCTCAACAATTAATACGTTCGTAATAAGTTCGTAGCGGTATTAACGTAATCGTTATTGGACGATTCATATATTTCTTTGGAACGTCGCGTTTGAAACAGTCTGTTAGGTCGTCAGTCACGTTAATTGCCAATAAATCATGGAGGTCACCAAACTATCTGGGAGTAATAAAAAACTGGATTCATTGATCGTGTACTTGGCCTAGTGGAGAGCGTACCTACTAAAGAGTCCAGGATATAAATGAGGACAGAAGAACAAAAAATACAGAAAAAAACCGATCCATTACCGCTACTTTCACAATGAAGGAAATTAAACATCGTCGAAGCGAAATTGAATCCTCCACTATGTGTGAAAGTGAAGTTCAATGAGTTGAACGAGAATCAAAGTTTTATAGGCAAACAGTGAAATGCACTTGGGTAAGTAATATTGACTTTGTGATCGTTCGTTCTTTCGTTTAACTTCCTCGGTTTATTTCCAACAATTCCAAGCTAAAAACTATATAATATATTTGTTCTTTATAAAAAGTTAAACTTTAAAAGATTTAGTATAAAGCAAACTACTCCAAGGAACTAAAAATAAAAATATTTTCCACGTAATAGATTCTAAAGTGATTGCTAAGACATTGTGTATCGTAGAATTAAAGCCCACGTCGCAAAACCAGTTCTAAACGCAGGCTTTTCTTATTAATGCCATAAACCACGATCCTGAGACACCTCCATCCAGTCTTACCAGGTTGGCACTTCATCTAGTGAGCGACCGCCCGACGACGGACGGACGGAGGGACCGTGATGGATTCCCTTATAGCGCCACTATACGGCCCAGTATAGACTTTAAGTTCGTAAGTAGGTGTTAATAAATAATTATTGATGATGATAAGTGGTCTGGCCGATTTCAACTTCGGCTTTATGTTTCAGTGAATACTGTTGATAGCTATCAACTGAGGCTTGACTACCATCCCACCTGACGGTAAGTGGTGATACAGTCAAAGATGGTAAAGTGCATTGACCTAGCTTAACCAAATCCTATCTTAGAAATTTCGTCTGGTCGCTTTCGTCGGGCGTCGAATTTAGACGGATCGACGTACCAGCTGTGTGTATTTATAAGAGAACTATTCAGAGTTACTTTTGGACCGGCATAACTCCAAAACTGTTGGATCTACTTTTAAAACAAGGCCATGCTGCAGGTATATTATAGTAGAAGCAAGAATGGGTCGGCTCGACCGGGGAAGGACCACGCTCTCACAAAATACCAGCGTGAAATAGCAACTTAATGCTGTTGTGTTTCTTATGGTGAGTATAGAAAACCGCAGACCTTTTTCGGAAACGAGACATTTCATTTTAAGCCTCAAGAGTGACAACGCATCTTCATTTTGATACTTAATCGAGGATAGATGTAGATGTCTATGGGCCACACCATTTATTTACAGGTGGATTATGTGCTCGTTTGTCACACTTATCCTGATCAGGACCCCGTAAATACCTGGAATATACCCGTTTCAAGAACGTCGTAAATTCCTATAGATCCACTGATTCAAGCTACTACTGTGGAACTTGGCGCCCCTTCAGACCCTGAATGTCGTTTGTAATAAACTTGGCCCCATTTAACATTCATGTTTTTGGTGGAATATTTTCTTCAAATTTAAATGGAATCAAAATCAGTTCACAATGAGCGAAAAAATCATGTAACATACGAGTACATACAAAAACAAACAAACGATCGCATTGAGAGGCATCTTCTTTTTGAAGTCGGCTAGAAATATATGATTTATAAACCAATTAACAAAAGCTTGTCGATCAAATGCAAATAGAGTGTTGTTGATTTATGATCCGATAGTTCTGCTTCTGTGGGTGTTTATTTATTCTAACTCGGCCTTCAGGAAAGGCGAACTTATTAGACAAGATTTCTTATCTATCGTCAATGTTACGAGTAGTTAACAACTCTTAAACCAATAAAACCAAAAGAAATATTAAATAGTAATAAAGTAAGTACCAAATATTAAGGCGAAATATGCATTTCTTATCTGTCTGAAGTCTGGAATTAAGTTGGTGCAAGCTGTTGGCATCCAATTTTAAGGATGGTCATCGGTAAGACGAGATCGAAATTTATTTTTGATGTAGTTCATCATGGAAACCGCTGTTTTACAAATATATGTTGATCCAAATTGATATTTATTACCACACATTAATTTTATCTAAAATTCTTGGCAAAGAACTTCCGTATTTTTGTGCTTTAAAACAGAAGAAAAGTGAATTATCACAACTTTTTACGTTCATATTATTAGATTCTTCTGGGTCCGCACAAAATAGGTCGGCGGTCCGGATTCGGATCGCGGTTCGCCATTTGGTGACCCCTGGTATAAGGCCATCTAGCATTAGGCTACACTTTCCAGCTAGCCTTCAATATAATTTTTTTGATGAACTGCTTTATCCGCGTGCGCTGCTGTTAGTTATACGTAAATACAATGTTCTACAAAAATATTGATCTTTACTCCATCAAAAAAATATCCCCGTTACCATATGCCTATTTCTTATACATAAGCCATAATAAGGTATTATGTAAAAAAAATGAAAGGTAAAAGTTCCTTACGAACGAAAGTTACTTCATCATCAAGAAAATTTTATGAAGATAAACTTTGCTCTTTATAGCATGTTATTTGGACGCATAGTTTAAGAGATAATGAAAAATTAAAATAATTCAACACTCGACTCAGCGCGCGAACGACGCATAATCTCAGCTGGTCTCATGTTACTAAAAATATTGTCTATACTGGAGTATTATCAATCAATCAATCAATCGGTGATTTCTTAAACTATATGCGGGTGAAACCGCGGGTCACAGCCAGTCGTATATTAAACCTTGCGGAATAATACACGTGTTTAATGCTGTGGACGCTCCATGTGCCAACGGTCAAGTAAGTGCTATAATCGTTCTATTCTAACAGCTCTCGCAACAATGAATCATGATAAACCAAACTGTATTTGAGATGAACATCTGCCCGATATTCGGATTGAGCTTAACACAACCGTATGCGCAACTGAAAACAAGTGGTAAAATTAAAAATTTTGTACAACCGACTTCAATATAAATGAAATGAGAATATTATCAATGCAGTGAAAGTCAATTAAATACGCAATATTAAGGATAACTCAAAAACTACTGGTAGGATCTTGATCAAATTTATACGGGACCACATGAGAGGCACCAGCTTTCAAATAAAAAGAATCATTAAATCGGGTCACCTAGAAAGTTCTGAGGTAACACAAAAAAAACAGTCGAATTGAGAACCTCCTCCTTTTTTTTGAAATCGGTTGAAAAATACTCCAACCGAACTTCTATTTGGGGATGAGGTGACGAATCAAAGTCGAGTCAAAGTATTAAACCAAGCTAATTTAAATCTAGCACCTGATACCACAACAAATAACTTAAACGAAATTAGGGTCGAAGAAAACTTATTTAAAAATCAACAAAATAAAGGTAAAGAAAGATATGAAAAACATAGAAATACAAACATAGGAAGTTAAAGTACACGCAAGTAAGACGAAAGTGATGTTTTTTGAAAGAGAAAATAAACGAGTTCGATGAGCAAGTGGATGAGTTTGTGTATTCGGGATGTGTATTTAGCAAGGATGGTAGATATGATAAGGATATAGAATGACGAGTGAACGCAGGAAATAGAGTAAATGGGGCTCTACACTCTATTGTGAGAAGTTAGGATGTGCCAAAAAAGGCATGTATGGCAATTCACAATGCTGTAATATTCCCTACTTTAATGTATGGTAGTGAAAGTTGGGTGTGGTAGAAGAAGCACGGGAGTGGAATAATTGCTGTAGAAATGCGGTCATTAAGGAGTCTGTTAGAGCTGAATCTGAATGACATGGGTGAGAAATTCTGTGATAAGAGAAAAATGTGGTTTGTAAGATGATGTTGTGACCAGGATTAAGAAAGGAATGCTTCGGGGTTTGGTCGTGTAGATAAAGAATGAGCGAGGAAAGAGTGACAAAGCAAATCTATGTTGCAGAAGTGAACGGTAGAGTCGGGAAAGGATGCCGTAGACGAAAGGTTATCGACCAAATTGACGATATATTGAAAATGGGCCAGATAAGAATACCCTTTACCGACGAGCATGTATGCGTAGGTATATGGATGTAAAGGAGGCGAGAGAGGTGTGTCAGGATTGTGCCAAATGAAAGTCCGTAGTCCCTGCCTAACACTTTGGTGACAAGCGTAAGTGTTTATGTATGTATTTAAATACCATGGTTAAATTTAATAAAGGAGATTTAGTAAGAGTAATTAAAGCAGTTACTGGTATAGAAGGGCAATCAAAAAAAACTTGAGCCGAAATGTCAAGGACCTTATAGGATAAAAAAAGTTTTACCAAATGATCGTTTTGTAATCGAGGACACTCCTCTATCAAGAAAGGGGAGGCGTT
This sequence comes from Parnassius orleans, assembly GCA_029286625.1. NCBI lineage: Eukaryota > Metazoa > Arthropoda > Insecta > Lepidoptera > Papilionidae > Parnassius > Parnassius orleans. The sequence continues at coordinate 1,037,349 of JAGSMP010000277.1, forward strand.
ACGAGGCTGTTGTGGCCATTGATAAAAATTTCCTTGGATCATGTTTAATCATAATGCGTCTACTGATTGTGATGAGAATTCAAGTAATAACAATAGCGATAGTGATAACGAATAAAAAGAAAAGACTGATTGATGTATGACATAAGTTTTAGATTCTGAGTGAGGGTCGAAATCCCTAGCCAAGGTCTTCGGCTGGAGTTGCAATGCCCACTCTTGTGTCTGCAATCGATGTCATGGATTGTCTGCTCAAGCGTGAGGGGTCGTTATCCCCTGACTAATGTAATGTGTCGGTATGCACTCCCACTCGTTTGAATATGTACAAATGTTGAGTATAAGCTTTAGGTTTGAGTGAGGGTCGTAATTCCCAACCAAGGTCTACGGCTGGAGTTGCAATACCCACTCTTGTGTCTGCAATCGATGTCATGGATTGTCTGCTCAAGCGTGAGGGGTCGTTATCTCCTGACTAATGTCATGTGTCGGTATGCACTCCCACTCGTTATTAAACGTACATAAAATAATTTATATAAGTTGAAAGATGAAATGTAAACCAAAAAAAAACTTATGAAGTCTTATTATTAGACTAAGTTAATTGCATAATTGATTTAAATTATACTGAACCTATCCTTAACTATAAGAAAAATGTATTTATCTTTTAAGAGCCTTTAAAAAACTATTACTTCCGTTTTTATAAAAGTAAAAGTTCTGTTTTTATGTTACAATAAATAATATTTTAAGATTAATACAAAATGTAACTAGCGTATTAAATAAACTAATTATTAGGATCCAAATACGGTTGAATATTAATGTGATTTGATGATTTCTTGTCTTCATTGCCGTATATTTCAGTTTCTTTAATCAATGTGATATAGTAATAATTACAAATTTATATAATTTTTGTATTATATTCAAATTTACGATTATATATGATTATGAACTAACTGAATTACTTAATTGTCAATGTAGATATAAAATCGCAAAGGGGAACTCGCTGATAAACGGATGGCCGAGTTGTTGACATTTTGTATGTTTTCCGATAACATCCGGTTGGTAAATACTCTGCTTTGTTATTGGCTATGGATGTGACTTTTGCGGAAGTCAAATCCAAACCTATTTTATACTGCTATAAATTTGGTAAGGCTAGATAATGAAACGGTCATTCGCAGAGCAACAGTCGTGACGTTTAGACGCGTAGTGTTGCATCTATGTAAGTGCTACTAAAATAGTGAAACGTTGACTGCAATTGTGATAAAGTGTCTCGGTGTGTGATAAGTGATTATATGTCGTGAAGACTAACGCCATATAAAATATACAGTTGTAATAGATCAAGTATTTAATTTTATGTACATTTATTTCATCCTGTCCGATAGTTCGTCTAATATTAACATAAGTGATAATATAGGGCAAAGTCTCCGTGTTATTTATTGTACAGATTGGTGGCAATGAAGCATCGAAAGCGATGACAGAAATCTGTCTTTCTCCTGTATCTATATATATATATATAGTGTGTCCATTCTCTTGTGTTGTTATCCATGAGGAAGCTGTTTACATGCACATAGGCGTTATATGCAAGGGTATATTATGATGATTGAGTGAATATGTGTGGGCAAATACAATTATGAAACTTTAATTACACATGCACTTAATAGCTTTCAACAGTATTCAAAATACATATAGCCGCGGTGAAAATCGGCAAGGTTACTTAACATCATCAAAGTTATTTAGTAGCTCCTACTAAAGAACATTAAACTGTGTCGTGTAGTGGTAACATAAAGGAATCCATCATCCCATTTCGTCCTGTCGGTGTCAATAGAGACGACTATGGGAAATACTAGAAAGATCTCATAGCTTTCGATAGATGGCGTTATAACCACTTTGTCATCGCTAGATCGCGAAATATGTAGACCGGTGTCAGGCAGTAGCGTCAAAGGTGCGAGACGTCTGGTGTGACGGCTCTGTGGCGCAGTGACTTAGCAATGAGTTGCGGTGTTTCGAATCTCGCACGGTCTGGATGTTTCTCCTTGTGGAATTCATTCATAGTGTGGGGTAATATTTAAAAAAGGAGGAGACACACGTTCAGTAGTGGACTGTTACATTGATGTAAAAAGAAAACAAAATGTCTTAAGCTTATACGTTTCGTAAGAAATTGTGTAGATAAGAGAAACAATGCAAATAAAGCAACGTCAAGTGTTTCAAGCAGTCTGTAAATACAAGTATTTTACACGCGTCTGTGGAGGCAATACAGAAGTGGAACACTCTGTATGTTGGAACACTTAAGAATCTTTTCAGATGTGTAACGTTCACTTCGCATCGTTTAAAATGCAGGTGTAAATTTAAAAGAAATATGCTGGAGTTTTAGTCAACTTTGCGTTTTAATAGCATTCATTTAGAAGTGGTTTTATTATTTTATTTCCTTGATGTTTTTACGGAATTGTTATTTGAAAATTCAGAAAAATCTCACCATTTTTTCTTGGTTTTCCGTCGATAAAAGTTAACTATTTGAAGACGCCTTTTAAGTTGAGTGGCTTCAGATTGGTCTGGGATTTCCTTAAGTGATACATAGGAGACAAAAAAAGTCAGTCGTTTTGGGCCCACTAGAATTTTACGACCCTAATGGTATTACATACAAAAAAGTTACCAATTTATTATAATAAATGGCTATACATTTTCTGAATATCTAAACGGAATCAAGAAATCTAAAAAAAATAGGTTTTGATATTCCGTGTTTGGTTAATGTAACATGGGGAAAAATGCGTGTAATGAATCATTTTGCAGATTCTATTAAAAGAAAAATGTATTTTTTACCAAGATAACTTATTATATACATATTATATTTGTACTTATTTGTATATTATATATTTATTATTAAAAGGGATACCACTGAGATTTTATCCTATTTCTAAAAGTGTTAGCTTATATCATATAACATGGTTCAAAGACACCGTGGAACGAAACGCTATTTTGTCATTGACTTCCGTGCTGGGTAAAACCGACGGCCATATTATCATAACTTTACGGCATTGACATTCGTCAGGCTGCTGTTTTTGTACTTACTTACATATCTGGAAGATCAGCATACACTGAAAACAATTAAATAATATTTGTGGATTTCAACGCACTGTGCGAAGACAATAACTAGCCGAGACAGGAGCAGATGTGCGCCAACTTTTATATTTGTGGATTTCTCAAGAGGTGAGTATCTTATCTTATGGAATGCGAAGAATTCAACTGTACAAAACCTACAATTGATTTAAAGTTTCAAACTTTTATGTGTAATATATCTTATTTTGTCACTCGAAGTTCTAGTCCAAAATATTATACTACGGAAACGAAAACTACTAAGTTTCGTTTATAATGTATTACATTTTATTTTATTTTACTGAATATTGAGATATGGTACGATTTTTAGAAATAAAATAAACGACCCACACCCACAGATACTTAACGATCTATACATGTTTTAGTACTTAATTATTTTAAGTTTGTAAAATACTAATAAATATCCCTTCATATTACTAACAAATTAATATGTCAATATCTAATCAATGCAACAAGTGTTGGATTATATTATACAGGTTAGCCAAATATTCCACATTATGTATTTAATTCGCCAATGACATTCGAAAATGAAAACTGACGAGTTTAATTAAAAGTATATGTGAGTGTATAATACAAGTTTACTTTTGCTCCTAGAATTTTGGAAAATCTATAATTTATGTTGAATTACCTAAAACATGACAAACACAATTCTGATTAGTATGTTAAAAGTGTCAAAGTATTGAAGTGTTATGTTATTGGTAAAATCGAATTTAATTAATAGAGAAAATAAAATCACACAAAATATACACAAATCTATGTTAAAAGTGTCTGTCAGAGTAACTATATCCACAACCGTTACATCCTATAAAAGCCCATTGCTGAACATAGACCTTCCTCAGATTTCCTCAAGGAGGATACTTGCTATAGTTGCCATGCTTAGTAGACGAGTCGGCAACCACAGTTTTTATTGGTAGTTGTTAATAGGAAGACGCTGCTTAAATTCAGAAGGAATGTACACACATTCCTTCTGAATTTAATATTATAGATATAGATAACATAAAAAATAAATGGATGTTATTAGGAATACATATTAGTGTTAATATTTAATTAAATACATCTACTATTTATGTTTATTATATTTAAACTCCATCAGGAAGCAAAATTTTGTTTACATTATTTTTATGTTATTTTGTTGATTGTAGGTAATGTACATTCTTTCTGAATTTAATATTTTTTACTTCTTTATTTTTATTTGCATTCCCATTTTTCAGTTACATCTACTTGATGCAGTTTGTTGTAACTGCCTAAGAATATTGCAAGAAAGTATTGAAACTGCTCATTCCATTAGAAGATTTGTATTCCATGTGGATCTTCAATTTTAAGAGCTCATTTTAAGAACTCAGCAGAAAGAGATATTATTTTGCAGTGGATACCATCACACCAGGTACTTACTTTACTTTAACAGCCTGTAAGTGATCCCCTGCCTGAAATAGGCTTGCCCGGAGGAGTTGGCATAATCGCTTTGGCACACAGATTGATGTTTGTAGTATCATACACCTCGCACTACAAACAATTTGGCTATTCACCACCAGGTTATCTTTAACTTTACAGCCTATCAAAGTCGACTGCTGAACATAGACCTCCCCCACAGATTGCCTTATAGGGGAGATATTCGATAACCACAGTTTTTTTTTCTTTAGTTGCTACTTCTTCCTTACCTTACCCCATATTTGTCTGCCTTTGTACTTAATACACAAGTAATATTTTTTACCTTAAATGAAATTAGTGTAAATGTAAAACGTCTAGGAACTTGTACTTAGTCAAATAATGTTATAATTCTAAAATAACTACTTCACTTGTTTACCTTTCTGATTTGATGTATTTTTATTTCTTTTTACCTTAGTGGAATCTGGTTTACTACAAAGTATTATGAAGGAAACGAGTACATGCTATTTATATATAATTTAAGAGACATTAAGACTGTTTATTAGTAATAAAGATTGAAATAAATAAAATATTAATAAATATCATTATTTAGGTGGAAGACACTGTAAAACTATAGTCTGTTCGGTTAGTTGATGAAAAAAATCACTTTTCAGGTGGATCATTTAGAATGAGTCTGCAATCTTGTCGGCCGAGAGCTTCTACAACTGTATGGAGACACAAATGATAACAGGGATATGGAATTACAATTCATGAATATTGAAGACATCGGTAACATCCAACTAACACCTTATGCTGTAACTGTAACTCCTGCCATTTCCAGAGCGGCATCAACAATTACTATAATATGGTCTGCATATTCTATCAAAGGTTTAAATTATTTCTTAAGCAAAATTGTCTAGTAAGGTTATTATACTACTAGAGAGTAAATGACTGATAATAACCTCTGGGAATGAGGTGATCGCTACCATGCTGTTTCTAAATGTTTTCAAAACAATTGTATAAAATTATATTGTAAATGTGCTTTTTTAAAAAAAGTCTCGCTGGGTTTCTTGCTGATTCTTCCCAGGACAGAGGTTTTTGCGAACCAGTGGTAAAAGTAAAAATGACTTTTAATAAGTATTATGTATTGTAATCTATATTGAATAAAATGATTCTATTCTATTCTGTGGCTAGTTATAAGCGTGCTGCTTCTACTTCCGACACTGTATTTTTAAGTTATGTAATCATTTATCTAGATTCTTAATACCTAAACTAAAAGAACTACTAACCTAAAAGAGAGATTGCTGATTGATAACTCATTTTATGTGCCACTGTGCGCTCGTATTTGTGAATACCACTTAAATGAACCTCACAATGATTGGAATAATTTATACACAAGTAGTAATGATGCATATTTATATAGTAATATAAATATGCATCATTACTATATGGATTTTGCCACAGTTGCTACGCTTGTGGCAACCAAAGCTTTTGTGGTATTCTATAGGAGATGTTGCTGCTCATCTCTGGTATCTTTATTTTACTCTGTTACGACTTTTACGACACCATACGGGACGAAACGCGATGGCAGTTGACGGAAGGGCTATACAATATTTTACATTATATATTTAATTTAGGAAGACCTATGTTCCGCAGCGAATTGTTGTAATGATGACGAATAATAATCAATAAAACTTATAATTATTGTTGCTTACTTGACCTGTTTCTACTATGTGCCTTATTATAAATAAAGCGCCTAATTTATAAATAAACGCCGAGCAAGTTGAATAGATGCTCTGGTACCTTTTCGTATCTCTTTCAATTGACAATTTCCTTTTGTTTTTTATAGAATAAGTGTGACAAACGAGCACACAGTCACCTGATGGTAAGTAGATGCTGTGGCTCATAGACATCTACATTTATTCTCGTTTAAGAATCAAAATGCAGATGCATTGTCACCCCTGAGGACTAAGATGGAGTGCTTCGTTTCCAGTAAAAAAGGACTCCGGTTCTCTACACTCACCATACGAAACACAGGAGCATTAAGCTACTATTTTACGCTGGTATTTTCCGTGAGCGTGTCCTACCCCGGTCGAGCCGTATCCGTACACAACTAGTTTAAAACTTCTTCATCATTACAGCCTATAGCCCTAGGCCTATGTTCAGCAGTGGACTTGTCCACCAAGGAATTATACAAAGCACGGTCCTGAGCCACCTGCATCCATAGACTTTTTGAATATCTTACCAGGTCGTCACTCCAACTAGAGGGTAGCCGTCCCACACTGAGCTTACCGGTACGAGACTGCTACTCGAGAATTTTACATTTTAGCTTTAATTGCAGTTGGATGTAAACATGCTAATCAATGAACACATATTAAAAGAATGTCCTGGCACTGCACCTCGCGGCCTGTGATACTTATAATAGACTGCTTTAAGAATATGATGATTTTACAATAATAAACAATAAAAATGCAGTGACAATACAGTGTTTCTTTTTATCCTAACACAAATAGTTCAAAACACCTTACATGCTATTTATTTTTCGTGGTTAATATCGTGAAAATCGGATATGTTACTATCCAGTCATTTAGGTTTTAATGGTGCTTGGAATGTAAACATGTTATTCAATCAATACAAATTAATAATAATGTCCTGACACTGCACCTGGTGGCATGTCACTCTTTAATACCTTTAAGAATGTGATGATTTTACAATAACATACAGTGACTATATAGAGTTTTTTTTCCTTACACGACCAGTTCAAAACATCTTACGTGCTATTTATTTTCTCAATCGCTGTAGAGGTAAAACTCGCTAAACACCCTTAATAGTTCACTGTTGGACGCACACATGCACCTAAAACCGTGTTACTGGTTGCAAATGATATTAGATAAATAAATACATGTGCTTGTTTCAATATTCATTAACTTTTTCAGGTGGGTTGCTTAGAATAAATGTATGTCTTGTAGGCTGAAATCTTGCAGAGCTGCTCGTAGCAGAGACAAAAAGTATATGGATATTGAAGACAACAGTCTTATATCACATAAAATATCTTTATGATTCCTAACAATTTCATAAATGGACATGTTATTATCTAGTTATTTTGAAAAAATCTTTTGGAATGATAATGACTGACAATAATAAATACAATTAAATTATACATGTGTTTTGTAATCTCTTACACAACTAGTTTAAAACATCTCACTTCATATTTATCAACATAAATAAACATGATATTACCTAGTCATTTTGGCTTTAATGGTCTTTGGGGTATAATAACTAATCAGTTAATATATTTTAAAGCAAAGTTTACACACTGCACCTTTACTAACCAACAAAGATATATCAAAATAAAGTTTTAACACCGCGCCTGTCTGTCTGTTCCACTATTAATAGTCTACTTTTGAAATGATTACAGTAATAAATACAGTGGTATTTAACTTTGTGTTTTTATCCTTTTACAACCAGATTAAAACATCTTTCTTACTATATAGCATGTAAAGGTAATATTATAAATGAACATATTATCTTTTATTCATTTTGGCTTTAATCATATTTATTTAATTACTGTAATGGTGTTTGTGATGTATATTCACTAATCAATCAATACATGTAAAAATAGCCTCCACACCATGTTTCTTGGTCAGTGTACTATTTTTGCCGGAACTACTAAAAGTTTTCCATCAGTCTAAAAATACCTATAAATGTTAAATGTACCTGCAACTTTGTTTTATGCTATTAATTATTTAGCTGTCCTATTCTATTCTATATACACTATTCTAACTCACAATACTAATAGAAAACAACTTTTAGTTTCGGCTCAGAAGGGCTAGAACCCAGAGCCGTAAAGCCAGATTAAAAAATAGCGTTTAGTTTCTTTTTAGGTTATTGTGATATTCATATTTTAATTTCTCTGAATTCCCTTTAGATGCGATAAAACTAATATTAATTTTGCAATCTATAGATTATAAGGAATAAATCGACATACATTTCATTAAGTATCCCTAAAATTTGTAGTGGGCCCATTCTCCATACAAAAAGAAATTGTCTCCTTTAATTTTGGTATTGTGAATCTGTTTCTTTTATAAGTAAAGGTGGGAAACGAGTACACAGTGTACCTGATGGTAAGTGCATTCTGTAGCCCATATACACCTACGTTAGTCGAAGATACTTCGACTAAAGTTCAAAATGCAGATATGTTGTCACGGATGAGGACTAAAATTCCAGATAAAAGTATCTCCGGTTCTCTACACCTTACGAAACAATAGCATTATGCTGCTACATTACGCTGGTATTCTGTTAGAGCGTGGTCCTGCCCTGGTCGAGCCGACCCACTCATGCTAGAACCATAATATAGCAGCAGCGTGGCTCTACTACGTATGATGTAAAGATAACGGAAGTATAGTACGAGGGTGGATTGAAAAGTACTCGGCCTAACACAGATCCATTCAATTCTAAAAATCAAATCTACCGACATTATTTAGTTCAGTTCAGACTAGTTCATTGTGTGAAGTTCGAGAAACGTGTGCGATAATTAGTTGTGATTTTATAAATTTATTAACAAAGTAATCGGACATAATTTCCGCGAATGGAGCAAATCGAGCAGCGTGCCGTCATTAAGTACCTCCATAAGAAGGGCTATCATCAAAAGCCATCCATGATGACATGGTCAGTACATTAGGCGATTGTGCTCTGTCATATTCATCCGTCAAAAATGGATAGCAGAATTTAGCGTGGTAGAGAGTGTGAAAGATGAACCCCGCTCTGAAGGCCTTCGACGTCAACTACTGACGAATATTAAAAAGTACTTGATTTAATAATGGGAGACCGCAGATTAAAATTAGAGAGATAGCCGAGATTAGGCATCTCTTATGAACGAACTCAAAACATCATTGTCAACGAGTTGGGTTTCCACAAGGTGTGTCTGCGAGGTGGGTTCCGCGACTGCTTTCAGTTGAACAAAAAGGACGCGATTGACTATTTCACGCGAATGTTTGAAGTTATTTGAAGCCGATGCAGATGATTTTTGAATCGTTTTGTTACTATGGACGAAACATGGGTTCATTACTGTACACCGGAAACAAAACAACAATCAAAACAGTGGAGAAGACCTGGTTCACCACCCCTAAAAGGCTAAGTCGATTTTGTCGGCAAATAAGGTGATGGCTTCAGTATTCTGGGACTCGAAAGGTGTGATTATGATTGATTATCTTGAAAGGGTCAGACTATAAACTCTGATTACTACTGCACCCTACGTCGTTTACGAGAAAATAAAAGAAAAACGTCGAGGAATGCTCAGAAGAAAAGTCCTGTTTCATCAAGATAACGCCCGTGTTCACACGTCAGTACAGTCAATGGCTGAAATTCACAACTGTGGCTTTGAACTGTTACCGCATCCGCCGTATTCACCTGATCTGGCACCATCAGACTTCTTTCTGTTCGCTAACCTAAAAAGCACTTGGGAGGTCAAAGATTTTCGACAAACGACGAGGTCAAAGCAGCTGTAGACGCATATTTTGACTCTAAGGAAGAATCATTTTTCAACGGTCTAAATGCTTGGAAGGAGGTGGCAAAAGTGTATTGAACTTGATGGTGATTATGTAGAAAAATAAAATATTACTGATTTAGTATGTGTTTATTTTCTTGGTTAGGCCAGTACTTTTCAATCCACCCTCGTACTAAGGGTGGATTCGACCAAACGAGAGTAAATTTTATTCTTAGGATAAATTCGATAATGAACCAATTTTACGTTTTACCATTTGCAATTCTAAAGCCGCGTATCGATTACGCGCTCCAGGCGTGCGCGCCATGAATGACCGCGCCGACCAATGAGTTCCGTGGAACGCGCTCCAAATGTTCGAAGTGTAGCAACTAAGCGCGCCTGGCGCTGCAGCAACCGTTCAATGTTTGACCGTTCAACGTGGATGTCGGTTGTGTACGAGCAGCTGCCGCTTTCATAGTTCCATGCATCTTCTTCTGAGCGCTTTTTATGATAAAAACGACTTTTGCTATTCCACAGTAGTTATTTTGAACCATGTAATTTTATCAATTTACGGCAACTTTGGTTATCCATAGCTCGGAACGCAACGAACACACGAATAATGAAAACAACCGTCCCAACTGGCGCGCGCGCCAAAACTTAACTACTTTGATGCGCGGTAAAAAACCGACATCAGATGGAGTGGCCCGCTCCACGTTTGAGCGTTCCAACGAACAATTTGGCGCGCGTTCCAAAGCGGTATCCATTGCGCGCGGCTGGACCGCGCGCCAATGTTCGATCTCTTGGAGCGCATAATCGATACGCGGCTTAAGAATAGAAAGCCTATTCGGGAATAGTTACCAAACCACCCTTTCGCACGGAATCACTTCCAGAATAGTATTTTACTGGCGTCATAACTTTATTTGCTAGTCGTCTTCGCTCGCGTGGGTTTCAATTTAGGAATATCATTAAATGCCGTTCCGTGCCAAATTTAGCAAAATTCGATCACTTTATAGTCACCTCGGTGTCTGTATCTCTATGTCTCTTTGTCAAAGTTTTTTTGAATTCTTAAATACTATCGGACGTAGATGAGTGATATTTGGCATAGATGTAATATGCTATAGGAGCACGGGAATAAATAAGTTTTTCAGAGTTGCATTTATATCATATGTCTAGAAACATCTACTATTTTTATATCGGGCGTGTCTTCCGATGTATCCTTAAAAAGGTAAATTGTCTTGGAATCAAAACTTATTGTTATTATTATTTACACTTTACTTTTTACATTCATTCATAATTAAAGTAAATTTAGTTTTAACAAAATAATGAGGATTTCATGGTCTTCTATCAATTTATGGTATAATGTTTATTTGCGATATTTGATTCATATTATTGGTCCAATTTAATATTGCTTGGCACCATAAAATAGATGCTGATAAATATATTTTTTAAGTTCGAGTAGACTTCAAAATTTAATAAATACAGTTCTATAATGATGAAAACTACACATGGAATAAAACTAATTTTACGGATTTTATCACGTTTAATTTTTACTTTTTCTTACGCGGGTTTTTTTTACAAAACTTTGGATGAAAGCTCCATAAAAACCCGCGTAAAAGGACATATCGCTCTTTTACGCTCCGGAAAGTCTGAAGAATGTCAATATGTTCAGTACTGTCCCAAATATTGTATCAGAACTGATAGACATCAAATCCTCGCAATAGAGAATAATCGCAAGAATAATTCGCGATCTCATAATTAATAAAATTAAAACCCATGCATACTACTGCAAAACTTCCCCGTGGCCATGGGCTCTATAAAGTGCCCGAAACGTCAAGAACTAAAGAAGTTACAATTAAACGATAAAATCCTTCAGATTAGTTTTATTGCAAATTAAGTTCTATTCACAGTGAACGTAGGAAGAACTACACTCATTAACGGGAGTAGAAAAATGTTCGTCTTGTTGTGGCGGCGAAAGAGAATCCGCCACCTCATATCGTTTCGTGTTTGTCGTAAAAGGTGACACAGGAAAACAAACAGGATATGGACAACATTATCTTCCTGACAACAGTTCAAAATAATAACAGCTGCGGTTGGCAACCCGCCTGCCTAGCGTGGCAACTACAGCAAATATCCACCCTATTTGACAATGATGACGAGTTCTACACTTTCCAATCTTTGCTACCCTTAATATTTACAGTAGTGAAAACAAAAGTAACATCTCCAAAAATATGAATGAAATAAAAAAACTAAAAAAGTAACAGCCTACATACTGGGCTGGGCCGCAGGAGTTTTCGAATTCGACACTTCTAATTGCAATTAATATATATGCTAAAATATATAATACTTAATGCTTATGTTCTATAAAATCGGTCTCGTTCTATTTTAAGGAATATTTCAGGGTGTCTGGAAGTTTTTTCCACCACCAAAATTATCTGACTTTTGGGATTATTATTAAAAATATGTACTTGACACGCTGTTAAATTTTCAGCGTGGGTCAAAAATATTTTTTTTTATTTTTTGAAGTTATACTTGTTTTGAGGCGTTTGGGAAAAATTATGACTGTGAATTTTTACAATGCGCGCGCACACCGACACCTAAAAACGACACCATGAAGTTGTTACGATGCGCGCGCACACTGATACCTAAAAGCGACAACTTCAGTGGGGATTTGTCTCTTAAGTTTTTTTGTTTTGTTACGCTAAAGAAGTATAACTTCCTACGTGCGTACATTAGTACACACACACACACTTTTAAACATTTTTTTTTTCATTGGGGTGTTCTGGTTTCGTGCCACCCCACTCAAATGCTCTGCAATCGATATACTACGCTTGTTATTCATAATAGAATACAATTTGTGTTATTTCATGCTGGGTCAATTATATTTTTAACACAAATATTTTACCTTACTTTTTCCTTGCGCAGTACCTGTTCCACCTGTACATGCCAGGCAGAGTAGCCATTCCCTATATAACTTTCATAAACGACACTTTTGAGTTATATAACTCAACCAAATCTAAGAAATACCTTTTGACAGCTGTCAGACTTATTGCACTAGGCATGCCAACCAAAAAATTGGTACGTACAGTATTCGATTATTTAGAAAATCGTTATCGATTCTTTAGAGTTGGTAATCATTTAGTTTTGTTTCGATTAATACCAGAATAAATTAGAAATAATTTAAAACACAAGATTTATCACTTTCTTCGCATTTATTATTACTGCTTATTTCTAGAGGCAAATTTGTCTAAATATGAATTTTGAAATTAGATTTTCAATAATGTAGTCAAAATTAATGTCTCTTTCGAAGTCATCTCTAATAATTTTCTTTGTTTTCTCTACCACTTTTGCCCAATTAACCTTTGTAACATGAGTACATGCCTTCCATTTTCTACCGACTTCAAAAAGGAGGAGGTACTCAATTCGACTGTATGTTTTATTTATAATTTTTTTATGTGTGTTACCTCATAACTTTGTTCTACGTGAACCGATTTCGATATTTTTTTTTATTTGAAATCTGGTGCTTTTCTTGTGATCCCATATAAACGTCATCAAGGTTTGACCAATAGTTTTTGAGTTATCTTTAATAATATACATTGAAGTCGGTTGTACAAAATTTTTAATTTTAAATTATCTTCACAAAGCATAAGATATTTTCATCTCGTGTGTGCTTAAGTAGAGCTAATAATATATTTGCATTAAGAACATTTAATATAAGAACTAGCCTTTGATTTGGGCCCAAATCAATTCAAATGTATCATAATGGCAGTGGTATGGTGATAGTCTTGTGATATTCGCAGGAATATTTTATAAAAGGGTTATAAACCACTCTTTGAATTTTTCTGCATCTATTTCCTCATCGTATTCTCTTGTACTCTTTTATTGGAAAGCTAATAAACAACTTTCTACAAATCCTCCTCCAGCGGATCCCGCATCAGCTTTTCCCACGGGTACCTGCGAGAAAAATGCTGCAGTGTCATCGTTTCATCAAAGAATATGACGTTGTCCTAATTGGTCATATTTTTCATTTCTCTTAAAAATGTTATTCTTTGCAAGCCTATGTCATGCCTTTCCATTATTATTTTGCGTTTATCAATTTTTATGTATCGGAAGCGCATGCGTTTTAAAATGGTTCTCAAAGACTATACTACCATTGTTTAAACCGCCATCTACTAAACTTTCTTGCAACTAAGCCGCAGTATGATATTCTTATTTAGATAATATCATGAATAATAATATTAGATATTATTATTTATGATATTCCAGTATATAACTTGCCAAGGTCAATGAATATAGTAGAATCAGTCCAAAAAGTTACAGCCGAGTCACAAAATAAGACAAACACATAATCACAAAAATACGCACAGTAATCTTCCAAAACGGCGGGAGATGGAATTAAGTTGTGTTTTTTTCAGCGCGGCTTTGGATATGAGCTTCTTTGATTACACAAATTTACACTGACAAAGTAGGAAATTATAAAATAAATAAACTTGTTTTATTCATAATTCATATAATTTCAGCAATTCTAAAAATAAAATTAAAATAAACAAATAATAAATTAAAACATTTCAAATTTTCAATTTCATTACCGACTATTTGAATATTTTTACCGATTATTCGCTTATCAATTAATTTTAATCATTCAAACACTACGGTAAGGTATCATTAAAACAACGTCAGGCAAAAAAGTTAACTCTGGATTTTTTTTATATTTTGCCTTTTTTGAATGACTTGAACTTAAATTAGTGATAAAGAACTTTACATGTTGTAATGAAATATAGATAACTTCATAATTCTTTGAATTTACCGTAAAAAGTTATTTTAAATCGAGTGAGTACGCTTGTACAAAGTTATTGCGGAATGATTAATGTGAAACGTCAAAAGGTATATCTTAGATTTGGTTGAGTATAGATGGGTCAAATCCGTGCTCAAAATGTGTCGCCAGCTCTCCGACTATAATTGGACATCCAACGATGTCACGAACTATTCCATCAAACAGAGTTAAACATTTCACAGTGCACTTAATTTTCAATTATTTAGATCAGATAACTTGATAAGATGTCAAGTTGGTGAAATAAAAGCTATGCCGATAGACACCCAATATATTCAAATAAAGAGCTTCTCTCTTAATCTCAGTTTTGTGTACACAGAACTGGATACTGTGCACACAAAACACATGTGTTAAGTACAGTATCCAGTGTAACAGTGTCGTTAGTAATTTTGCTAAACGTGGTAATTGCGGTAAATCATCCCGATAATGGCTACCAGTCTGGATATTTTAAGTGTGACAATTTTTGATGCTGCACAAATAAGTATTCAGTAGCATTCTAAAATTTAATTTTATCAGTTACTTATCATTAGTTTATTTAGCAGAAAGTATATGGCGCTATTACTACATTAAAACTATGAAAGCCAAAACTATACTATCTAGTAGGATCAGCGATAGAAGGATGAGGTGAGACTGGCTCAAGAGCAACCCCAAAGCCACGAACATTTATTTATTATACAAAAATAAGGCATAAAGTGATGTTGATTTTGTTAAAATTACTGTTTCTGTTAAAAATATGCTATCATCGCCGCTAGCGGTGAAAACTATTTAACGATATGACCATATCATGAAATAGCAACGTTGTGTTTAGTTATTAATATCGTCAAACGGTCTCTATTTATTGATTTGGTCAAGCTATATCATGACATGATCAACAAACAGTGTTAAATATCATGAAATGACACCATGACTACTTTTATGATATATGATCAATTCTACGATCTGGCCACGACGTATATAAAAATCTTGGTTGAATTATAAGGATAATAAAAATTTTGCAATAATTGCCGGCAGATCAGTTTTAATCAGTTTACAAATAGATTAGTAATTGAACTAATTATTACGCTTTTAAAATGAAATAAAAAAAAACTAAAAAATGGACGTTAGGATTTTTTATTGATTTTATAAATCTTTAAGATTTATTATTATTTATATTATTTAATTTATTAGAAACTGTGAGCAAAATAGACTACTTTTTCCATTTGATGATAGATGGCGCTGTCACTAATTATACAACAAACATCACCATGTCAGCCGAATCTGGATATTCTCGTAAAGAAGGGAAATACACCGAAAAACATTTTTGAAGGATTCTGCGCCTTCATATACGATGGTGAAAAAATGAGCCCGCATATTTCAACAAGGACGAGAGAGCAGTAAACACGACCCTCGCCCGGGCCGCCCTATCACAGTACTGACCGAAGAAAACGTCCGAAAAGTCGAAAAAATCGTTCTGGCCGACCGAAGAATTAAATTTTGGCAGATTGCTGAAGAACTGCAGATTAGCAATGAACGAGTTGGAGAAATTTTACATGAACATTTGAACATGAGAAAAGTTAGCGCGCGCTGGGTACCGAAAATGCTCACACCGCTCAACAAGCAACGTCGACTCGCAAGTTGCAAAGATTTTTTGGAGCTAGTCGGCGATAACAAGGAATACATTTGGCAACGGATAGTAACCGTATATGAAACATGGATTCGCCAATATGATCCGGAGTCCAAACAAGAGTCCATGCAATGGATAAAAAAAGGAGAAAGGCCGCCGAAGAAATTCAAGCTGGAAAAGTCGGTGTCCAAGCTAATGGCGACTGTTTTCTGGGATAGAGGGGGAATTTTGCTTATCGACTACCTAACCAGGGGAACTACGATGAATGGCCAATATTACGCCAATTTATTGATTCAGGTTCGCGAGGCTATTGTACAGAAACGACGTGGGAAACTGACGCGCGTAGTGCTCTTTCTGCAAGACAACGCGCCCGTTCACACCGCACATGTTGCGAGGCAAGCCCTGAAAGACACGGGGTTCTCAGAGATTGACCACCCTACGCATAAGCCAGACCTAGCACCTAGCGATTTTTTCCTATTTTTCAATTTGAAAAAAGACTTACGGGGCCGGAGATTTGCGGATGACAACGAAATGAATGCTGCGGTTGATCCTCATTTTGAAGAGAAAGATACAGAATATTTTTGGGTGGGTTAAAGGCATTTTATGCGAGATGTGAGAAATGTATTTCACTTCAGGGAGATCATATTGAAAAATAAAAAATAGAAACCATATATTTTCTTCCATTAAGTACCTTAGGCCGCGGACTTATCAGCCGCCCCTCGTATAAATTACATATATGGTATTTATTTGAAAAAACACCCGTCATCCCGCCTATTAACTAACATAATCATATATAATAGAAAATTTAATAACCTAAATAAAATAAAAATACTTAGCCTTCTTTTTTTGAAGTTCCGTAATCTGATAAAAAGTAGCCTTAAGTTGCTCCGGGTTACTAACTACCTATATACAAAATTTCATGGAAATCGGTCCAGTAGTTTTGCGAGAATCTTGAATACGCAGACAGACAGACAGGTAAAAATTCTAAAAACCACTAATTTGGCTTCAGTACCCTTTATTTAGTCCACTGGACTTGTTTTTTTCAAGAATATTTTAGAATTTTTAGACTTTTCTACAGATTATAGGAAATATAGGAAAAAATTCAACTTCTAAGATATATAGGAAAAAATTCAACTCCGATGCGGCAGTCCAAACCGCCTTCAAAGAATTTATTGATTCTCGCCCCATGGTTTTTTAGTAAGGGATCAATGAACTACCTATGAGATGGCAAAAGTGCATAGATAACAACGGTGCATACTTTGATTAATAAAATACATTTTACAAAAAAATTGACTTTATATTCCTCCCGTACAAAACGACAATTTCATATATAAGGACCTAATATATGACTGTCAGAAAGATCTTATGGCTTTAGATAAATGGCGGTATTATTATCTCAACATGAACTACGAACAGTGTCATAGCTACGATACATCTGGAATTGCGATCTGTTATACCTTGACTTAGTAAATATGTAGTATATTGCAGAGTGCAGACCACCCAGAAACATTTCTTAGTGGTTAACACTTTAGTCGTCTAGAACCTAGAATGCAGACAGTTTTTAGTCACTATTTGTGAAGACACGTAAACAACATGGTAGAGCCATGCTGCAGCTATATTAATTGTATAGTTGTAGTACGAATGGGTCGGTTCGACCGGGGAAGGACCACTCTCTCACAGAATACCAGCGTAAAATAGCAGCTCAATGCTGCTGTGTTTCGTATGGTGAGTGTTGAGAACCGCAGACCCTTTTTACTGGAAAAGATGCATTCTATCTTAGGCCTCACGGTTGACAACGCATCGGCATTTTGATTCGCAAACGAGGATAGATGTAGAAGTCTATGGGCCACAGCAACCACTTACCAAAAGGGGGACTGTGTGCTCGCTTGTCACTCTTATCCTATAAAAAAACAAGACCATAGTCGGTTGAGACCTAGCATCCGTCGCGTCGAGCATCCCTTGTTTTTTTTTTTTGAGTTTATAATTAATTGTAATTAATTTTAAAATTAATAAATTAAGTTAAATGTTTTAAAAGTATTTCAAAAATCCCGTACTAACTGATGGTCAATCAGCCTGCAAATCGTGGCGGTTAAGGAAAATTTCTATGGGCCACAGCAGCAGTTGGACTGTGTTCATTTGCCACCCCAATTCTATAAAAAATGGGCTGAAGAAGAATTTTATATGCTTAAAGATATTTATTTTCGCATAATATTACAAAAATCGCCTACAGATAAAATACCATGTTACGAAATAAATAAGTAAACCAATTATCGTAGTTGTGTGTGACCCACTTTATGAACTACCAAAATCGGAAGATACTTCTTAATTCTTCTGACAATAATAGAATAATAGAGGATGAATGCAGTAATCCCTGGATGTAGACTGGAAAGCATAATCTTCAGAAAATTCAGAATCTTCTATATAAAGAGGATGCGAGAAGTTATGAAAGAGAAAACACCGAAAATTATAAAGAAAATGAAAAACGAAATGATGGATATAACAAAAGAAATTCTTTTGCTAAAGATCCACGAAAAAGCTAACGCTAGCTTGAGTAACCGTAAAAAGATAAGAGCACAAAAATAGACAAGAAAATTATGTAAAATCCGGCTGTGTCAGCAAAAGAAAACGCAGTGAAAAAACTTTGGACGAGACTAGAAAGCAATAAATAATACATATTAGGTTTTAATTTAAGAGAAAAAGTATTTATCTTAAAAATTATGTGCTAAACAAGAGCCTGAGACAGTAGAAAAATAGAAATTTTTATTTTTTACAAGACTAATGACATTTAAAGAATATGGACTTTCCTGCCTCTGTTGATACATATAATATTATGATTGTTGGTAAGCTAAACCATTTTTTTTATAATTTAAATTATTTATTAATGCGCGCTTTAAGAAAATCTGGAGAATATTCCGTTTGATTTTAAAAAGCTGAATGTAATTATTTTATGCAACACCCAAGACATTCTTCACAGACAGACTTCCTTCTAAAAGTTGTAGATTAGTAAGTCATTGATTTTCTATCTGTGCTCACTTAGTTGATAGTATAAATGATTTATTGAAAAACTTATAACAGTATTAAGAATTAGTTAAATTTTAGAAAAATTGTTTTAGAGCTAAGGTTAATTGATATTTTTTTTAAATAATAAGACGTTATTAAATTCATTAATACAAATCAACACTCAATTACAGTCCAGACTTATGGCCAGGCTAGTGATTGTGCTGTTTATAATCGCCGTAAGAAAACCACCAATCTGCTCATCTCGTCCCGCAGTAACTAAAGCTTTTCAATTGTATAGACAGGTTTCCTCGGAATTAATTCATTAATCACCGACCAAGCAATTAAACACTCTAAATTGTGATTTACAATTTCAATTGTGCCAGAGGGAATAGATCTATATTTCCAATTTGAGATTAGCTCATCCTGAGCTACGAGACTCATAAATGCTCTCATTTGTTAAAGATGTTAAAAATTAAATTGCTAAGATCTGCGTAATAAAATAAAATGATGTGTCTCACCTAGTTTGAAGAGTATCTCCCACCCTCCCTCAATTGCGTCACCAATTACCCCAGTACCACTACTTCCAACACCACCCATCGCAATTACCACGAGAAGTGATCTGAGGAATTGTTCCGATTAATTCTAGCCGCCAAATTTCACCAACGCAAATCGCATCAAAACTCACGATACAATCCACAACATCTGGTGGTCCACTACTGTGCGATTTACAAAAAGTTTTCTCCCTCGCACGACTTCTCTGTGGATTTGTTTACCCCGGCAATTTTTCCTGTCCGAAACGACTTAGGGACCTTCAAGAAACAAGTTTACTCCTGCCTGCTGACCGGCAACGCACCTGAAATTCCATTGTTATTTCGTCTGAATTGTGTCTGAAAATCGAACAGTGAAAGTGTTAAAGTAGCCGGGCTAACTATGACATCGGTACGTCAAACGCCTCAGACCCCCCCCCCCTGAACATGGGTTTTACAGCACCCGAAACGTCGGGAATTAAAAATAAGTAAAACAAGTTAAATTAAACGCGATAAAATTCGTAAAATTAGCTTCATTCAACATATCGTTGTCAAACCAAAATCTGCTATGTGCACTTTTTCGAGATTTTAACATTTTGACTAGGAATAGTAGTTCACCAATCAATCTTTCGTATGAAATAACTGCTATGTGATTTTGAGGACTGTACGACGAACCATGACAACTTTTGAAAACATGCTATGTGCAGCAGCTAGAATATTGTCAATTAACACCTGCTATGTGACAAACATGCACATAGCATATTTTATTTGACCACGGTCAATTGTGATTGTTTAGTGGAATATCTGCTATGTGTTTAATCTAAACACAAAACAACATTAACAGTACATTAACTAGCTAACAAGTAATAGATAAATAAGCGCATGTTTTGTAAATCACTTATAAGTCTTAAGAAATTACCAATAAGTTGACTAAGTTAAAATAAGTTCAAAATAATAAATTAGATGATAAGCTAAAACTGTTTGCACCCATAATTTATTGATAAGTTGACAGGCAAGTAAGTTCTTTCAAAGTGTTTGGGGAATAGCTAGTTAATCTTAAGGACCATATTTTTGAATATTCGCCCACTACTACCACTATATTCAAGTTTCCCAAGCTCGTACAATACAAATACATTTTGTATTAGAAAAAGTTAGTTCTATTTTATCTCTTGAGTTAACTACTACCTAGCACAGTCAGTTGATAAAATGTATTAACTTGTAAAGTACTTTGCACAAGTTATATATTGTGAAAAAGAAATCTGTGGTTTTTGTGTAAGCTACAAAATGAGCCGGGGAAAGAAAATAGTAAATTTCGTTTTAACGGCCAGTGATGAAAAATGTTTCCAAAAGTGTTCAATTAAAAGTTACGCACATTCTATGAAGGAGACTTAATTATTTAAACTTCATACACAAAATGGTGCCAAAGTGCCATAGTAAGCACTTGTCGTATAATTTACAGTACGCGAACAACCCGGGTTCAATCCCCGCCGACACCAATGAAATCGTTAATTCAAATTTTAAGTAGTGATTTACCACGTGCTCAGCGGTAAAGAAATACATCGTGAGGAAGCCTGCATGTTTGAGAAATTAAAAAAAAATTTAAGACATGTGTGAACTTCGCCAACATGCATTGGAGCAGCCTAGCAGACATTTCCTTGTCTCAGATATGACTTGCCTTTGCTAGCAGTGGGGCTTAAATATGCTGTAATTTTACTTTTTTTATTTTATATCTCCTAACAACATAGGATATTAAATTGTTAACTAGCAAGGAGAAGCCTAAAAATGTGCTCTAGATCAGCATCAGCTCTAGAAAATCTGTAAAATTAGTTTCATTTAACGTGCTCTAGCTTGAATTTAATTAGTAAAAAATCTTGACATTAAAAGAAAATTAATAACAGGACCAACTATGAAATATATTTATTATGTTCCATAAACGGCCATCTGTGTCCAAGTTTTCTTACAATCGCTTTCAACAACTAAAATTAAAGACCCATTTTCAGTTTATTGCGCGGAAATTTGCTATATTTAACAGTCAAGTCTAAACTTTATTTGGAAAGTTAAATTATTTTTGTGAAATGTTTCAAACACAGTAATTTTTCCAATATTTGAACAAGGATTTTTTTTAATTTTTCCAATAAATTAAACAAGGATTATTTAGACTTTTAAGACCATTACCATTACCGTTATAGCCTATCAAAGTCCACTGCTGAACATAGGCCATCCCCATTGATTGCCTCATAGGGAGGATATTTGCTATAGTTGTAATGTTACTGTTGATTTGAAAATTTCACCTCTCAGTGGGTCATTTTTTTATAGGATAGGGTGACAAACGAGCACACAGTCCACCTGATGGTAAGTGGTTGCTGTGGCTCATAGACATCTACATCTATCCTCGTTTGCAAATCAAAATGCAGATGCGTTGTCACCCGTGAGGACTAAGATGAAATGCCTCTTTTCCAGTAAAAAGGGTCTCCGGTTCTCTACACTCACCATACGAAACACAGCAGCGTTAAGCTGCTATTTTACACTGGTATTCTGTGAGAGCGTGGTCCTTCCCCGGTCGAGCCGACCCATTCGTGCTACAACTATACTACTAATATAGCTGCACCATGGCTCTACCACGTATACTTTTAAGCGTTTTATTGCTTTTTGTGTTATTAATTTGATATTAACTGCATGATAATCTTCAATCGGTAATTGTGTTAAGAATTTCGAGTAGGTTTAAAGAATGAAAACATCTTGAAGTGTTAAGAAAATTAAACAGATAATAATTTTTGTTAATTAAGATTTTACTTGCCATTTCAAGGCGGATCGTAGTAACCTTATCAAGATTCTTCACCACGTTTTAGGAAGCGTGATCCTTTGAAATAAATATTTCATCTAATTTTATTTCAAAGTACGGGATGCGGTTTTTGTATACTTAAATTATTCATGTGAAGCCCGCACAATCTACGGATATCCGAACCATATATCTGTCGCCTCACAGCGAACGACGGGTCTTATCTAACTCGAACGTCGCAAAAATCCATTCACTCAACATTTTCTAATAATATTCTTTTTTTACAATGTTTAACAAATAATTTTTACAAAAAAATTGATTTGGTAATTTATTTTAAAAATCATCTGATAATAAATAACCTTTCGCACCTACAATGAAAAGAATTTCTTTAGGCTGGTTGCCTATAAATAACAACAAATATTTCGGTAGTCCATCCAACTGTAATGCTAGCGATAACGAAGTCTATTCATGTCTTTATTACCCACGGCCTATTTCCGATAGGTGTGAAATAGCTACGTCTATCTATCACTGTCTGCACTCGTCTGGTATTTGAGTGTGACATTTTGGAACAATGTCTAACAGCGCAGGAGTTGAAAATTGGCACACGTCGACTCTAGAAATTTATGAATGGAAGACGAGCGTAAGTTTTCTATCGTATCAAATTCGTATAGCCGACAAGTGTCTTTGTATAACAAAACATAGTTCTATTTACGCACTCCAGGGGGCTGACGTTCATATTTCCATACAATTTTGGTCGACAACGATAACGTTGAATGTAAAAATTTGTGCCAAGGGCACTGTTTTTTGATGTCGACAGTTAAAAAAAACAATATGCTATCATGATGAATGAAATGGTAAATCCATTTCAGAAAACCCTGCTGCCTATCCCGGCTGCGCTGAACGTGAACCAGATACATGTTTGGTTGGTGTGTCACTAGGGAAGGTAGTACCTTCCCTGTTCGTACTTGACCTTTTTTTTCACATGGGGAAATGCCTACGCATACCCGCCTCGCGTGCCGTGGTAGCTCAGATGGTTAGCGCTCGCTGTAAGTTACACAGTACGCGAAACAACGGGTTCGATCCCGCCGGCACCAATGAAATTGTTAATTGCAATTTTAAGTGCTGATTTACCACGTGCTCGGCGGTGAAGGAAAACATTGTGAGGAAACCTGCATGTCTGAAATCAAAAAAATATTTCGTGACATGTGAAGTTTGCCAACACGCATTGGGGCAGCGCGGCGGACATTTCCTTGCCTAAAACCCTCTCAGAAATGAGAGGGGACGTATATAGGCTGTAACTTTACCGCCTCGCGGGGCAAGAGCAGATTATGTCGGACTCGCATCGACTAAAACCCCATGGTGTTTTCCTTCGCCGCTTCGCTTCGCCGCGGCAGGGCCACGGGAACGCTTTCACACACATCCGCGATCCCACCAGCGCTGACCGCCCCATGGCAGCCCCTCGGGGTAGAACTTCTCCTCCCCATACTTCTTCTCAGGCAAGGCGCCCCAGGAACACAAGGCACGCCTTCCTCCACGGCCTCCAACTCCACCTGCGTAAGCCCCCCGAGTTCGATACGCGGAGGCCATGAGGAAAATCGAGCGCTCGGTAGCACCCGCTGTCCCGACCCCAGCGACGGATCTTGTCACTGGCTCCGCCACCAACCAAGTTTCGGCCGCGGAGAGTAGGGAGAGCGGCGCCTCCTACTGACACTCCTCTCCCCTGCGCCCCTCCACCACCACATCTGCGGTGCGGCCCCACTAGAGTCGCGGAGGGTAGGGCAGTGGCGCATCGCCATACCAACACTCCTCTTCCCCGACTCTCCACCTCGCTGCAGCGGTGGGTGGAAGGCACCTCGCCGCCCAGCCCACCGACACATCCGAAGTGGGCTCGCCAGCCCACTCGGAGTGGCCACCTCGGGCCGGCAATACACCACGGGCCAGCCAAGGGGTTCCTCTTTGTTCACCGCGGGTGACCAAGCCACGGCTACTAAGCCCTCCCGCCACGACAAGGCGGGAACCCGTTCGGAGGGGTCCGTACTTGACCTAGTAGTGTAAAATTATAACAAAACTATTCATATCCGATGTAATCTATACGTGTGTCTTTCATTGAGCTGAGGGGGTTATTTGCATGAGTAATCATTTTTAAAATTTTTGTCTGTCTGTCTGTCCGGACTAATCTTCTGAATAGTCAACTGATTATGATGAAACTTGACGAACAGATAGAGAGCAATGCCAGGTGTGATCTAGGATCTATATTTTATCCGAAAACTTGGAGACGTTTTTTGAGAAATTGAAAAAATTATTTAAATGATCTTCGATAATTATCTTAAATCTACATAACGCCAAATTAATAGATCCTAACCAGGCGAAGCCGGGGTAGGTCGCTAGTCTACAATATATTCAGCTATAAACTTTACATGACGATGGCGATTGTGGTAATAGTTTGTTATCGTTAATTTGAATTTAAATCATAAATTGATGAAGATATCATTTCATGAATAGCATCAAGCATGATAATACGTAAATTGCGCGGGAAAATATCCTAGTGTAGAGGTTACAGAGGTATGTTGGGTGTAGTGATTTTGGGTTCGTAATGATGGGTGTAGTGATATCGGGTTAGTGATGTTGGGTTAAGTGGTGACAGTGAAAGTGCACCCGAATATGATAGGGGGGGAGTTACTCTTAAACTTAGCAATACACTCCATTTTATTTTTGCTGATGTTACATTGATTTTTTTTATCTTTAATGAATAGACGTTCCTATAAATTAATAGAATATAATTTTAGCAGCAAAGCCTTAAACATCTTATGGTTATTGTCAATCGGTTAAAACTTGTGGCAATTACTATTATGAGATGGAAAATGGAGCGTTCCTTAATTTAGCATTGGATGAGGGTGCGATAGAAACATTAAGCCCTTGTCTACATAATACTGTCATTTATGGTTTGATTTATTGTTGTAAAATAGGGTTAGGCGCAAGAGATTGAATTGTGTACGAATATTTGCTTTTTCATTTTTTCGCCATATATTTTTAATCCATTAAGACCCTTTGTCTTAGAGGGGCTCCATAACTTGTACTTTCTATCTATAACTACATCGTATTAAAATTGTTTTAAAATAATTTAAGAGTAAATTTATTCATCGTTCATCATTCATTATAGCCTCAAAGTCCACTGCTGAACAAAATTTTCCCCATAGAGTGCCTCATAGGATATTTACCATAGTCACCACGCTTGGCAGGCGGTTTGGCAACCGCAGTTTTTTATAATTCTGAGCTGTTATCAGAAATATGCTGCTTCTCATCTTCTGTTTCATTTCTTTCTGCCGCCTCTTACGACATCCACGGTATGATATGGGGTAGTGTGGTGAAGTGTGTATAAGAGAAAGTGTAGAAAGAGTGTAAATAAAAAATTCAGCAGGACCAGCACCAGCGTTTAAGGTTAATACCTACACTGCACTGGCGTAGTATGTATTTCAAAATTTTATTACTACTACTGCATTTTGGTTTTGATCCATGGCAATTTCACTCCACGATCAACCAAGTGTCAATCGCCGCCGGCATTAATAAAATAGTTTATGCAATTTTAACCACTGAACCGTCCACGCCGCGCGAGTGATTCTCGCCCCACCTGTCCGCGTATTAAAATGTCACTTTTTTTTTACGACCGCGCGAGACTGTCTTAACAAAAATACTAATCACGCACACGGCGGCGAAGGAAAATATCGTGAGGAAACCTGCACGTCTCAGGAACAAAATATTTCCAGATATTTGAAGTCCACTAAAATGCACAGTGGGAGCAGTGCCGCAGACTAATTGCTCCATAATCCTCGCAGAAATGAGAGAAGGCATACACATACTACTGCTACACGTGGTAGAGCCATCCTGCAGCTATGTTACGGTTGTAGCGCGAATGGGTCGTTTCAACCGGGGAAAGATCACACTCTCACAGAACACCAGCGTAAAATAGCAGCTTAAAGCGGATGTGTTTTTATATGGTGTATTCCATCTTAGTTCATATGGGTGACGCATCTGCATTTGGATCCTTAATCAAGGATAGATATAGATGTCTATGTGCCTAAGAATCCTGTAGCCATCAGGTAGACTGTGTGCTTGTTTGTCACTCTTATTCTGTAAAAAAAATCCTAGAAATGTCATTCGCTGAGCACTTGTTATATAAGCACTTAAAATTGCAATTAAAATTATATATTTGTTACAAACAACATATTTTCATACACGTCATGCGTCTCTCCTTTTCTACCGACTTCAAAAAGGAGGAGGTACTCAATTCGACTGTATGTTTTTTTTGTTTTTTTTTTATGTTACCTCATAACTTTTTTCTGGGTGAACCGATTTCGATGATTCTTTTTTTATTTGAAAGCTTGTACTTCTCATGTTGATCAAGGTCTGACCAATAGTTTTTGAGTTATTCTTAATAATTTATATTGAAGTCGGTTGTACAAAATTTTTAATTTTTAATTATTATGTATCTTACTATTCGCAATGCTTATAATATTTTTAGGTAGAAAGTTTTTGTCAGTTCGCAATATTTATTTTATATTCACGTCATATAGTCTAACATTACCCGCGCTATAAATCTATCGTTTGAGATATTAATCTCTCAAAATACGACGACTAGGTTACGGACGGATATAGAAATGGAGATAAATAGATAAACTTATTCCGTATATCCAAGAATATTCCCCTTATTTTGAGTTTCGCCGCAGTCGGTTGATAATATAACCGTGTAGAATAATAAGAATATCCACTATCGCATGCCGTCCTGTAGGTGTCGTAAGAGATGATAGAGGGAAACTGTAACAGGAGATGGGCTAATAAAAACTCTAAAAGAAAAACTGCTGTTGCTAACCCGCCTGCCAAGCGTGGTAATTATGGCATATCCCCCGTATGGAGCAATCTATGGGGAGGTCTTTGTTCAGCAGTGGAATTTTATGGGCTGTAATGGCCGGATGGATGGATGGATGATAATATGCTGCAATCCACTGTAATACAAAATACGTAGTAACTTGACTTTTACATTTGAAGAAGACATAATAATACCACGCATTAGAGCTAGCTTAAATAAAATAGCAGACGGATTTGAACATCTTCGTAACACTGCACGTAGAGTTGAACACATCATTAAAGTGGCTCAGTGGCGGAAGAATATAATACTGCAATGTGACCATATTGTAGTCGTGTTAACTTTTTTGTTGAAGTACCCAAAGTAACAATAATTAAAGATTATATAAATTGTGTGTTGCAGGAGTAAAAGAACCTGTTACTCCATTTCGTTCCGTGGGTAACGTAAGAGGCGACTATCGAAATGCCAGTAAAATATTTGATTTCTTACTGGCATTCCCATAGTCTTCGTGTGCTTGGTTGCTTACAAATTGCACAAACATTAAGCTTATACTGACAAACAGGTATTTTTAATACTTGATCGGGTACTTGTTCTTGAAAAAATTTATATTTGTTTCTAATTGCGGTACAGATAATCGTAGAGTCCGTCTAATTTAAAACTGCACGCCCCTCACTTGCTTTTTTTGTAGATTTTAACACTTAATCATGTGAAATATAGTAAATAATATGCTAATAACTAATAAAACACAATACAAATTCATTACAAAGTGCGCGCAGATTTAGATTTTTTGTACTTAATACGGTAAGTGTGACAAAATCTGCCAAAATATTCGGAAGGCGTGTGCAGTTTTTAATTAGACATCTACCCACAGTAACCATATTGTACGAAGCACATGCTCCTCATATTTGGCAAGTAATGTACATTATATAACAGAATATTTCGATATTCGACTTAAAATGATATCAAAAAACTATTTCATTATAAATTAATTATTCGGACGAAACCCAATAATCGAATAAACCACGTTCGTTTATTTGTTCGGCTGCATTTTAGAATAGTCAGCTTACATTGGACCGCTAATTAAACAAATGTGGAACATTTCCTACATGGAACAATTAAAAATTCTCTTTTACTAAGAATATACTATTCAAAAGATAATAATTAAGTATAAAACGTACTAGTTTCTATAATGTAGTTATTAAAATATTCATTATTCTTCCATTCCTCCGCTTTTACTTTTTTTTACCCATACTAATATTTTTTCTTATATCGTGGTTCAGTTTACATACAATTGGAGTAGTACAAACATGGAACCCGGAACAATCATTTGTAGTTGTAAAAATATTTGTTCCGTGCGGGATTTAACCCGTGGCCCTCAGCGCTGCAACTCAATACTAATTCTAACTTTTCTGTTAAATATTCGCAAACATTGTCTCAATCCTGGATCCTGTAAGAAACTTACCGTGAACTACATATAGTATAACTTGTGT
Source organism: Parnassius orleans (assembly GCA_029286625.1). NCBI lineage: Eukaryota > Metazoa > Arthropoda > Insecta > Lepidoptera > Papilionidae > Parnassius > Parnassius orleans. The sequence continues at coordinate 1,066,380 of JAGSMP010000277.1, forward strand.
TTGTTTGTCGTAAGAGGTGACAGAGAGAAACTAAAACAGCAGATGGGCAGCACCATCCCCCTGTTAAGAGCTAACAGACTATCAGCTCAGTGCTCTATGTGATCCATAAGCCCAGTGCGGTGAGTGTTGCCAAATTATTCTTACAAGCGGTCACATTTATAAGAAAGTATAAGAATGTCCAGCAATGGACTTATTTTTTTATAGAATAAGGGTGAGGGTAATACTGTGGCCCATAGACATCTATATCTGTCCTCGATTAAAAATCAAAATACAGAATGCGTTGTCGTCCGTGGGAACTAAGACGGAATGCCTCGTTTCCAGTAAAAAGGGCTCCGGTTCTCTACACTCACATTACGAAACACAGCAGCATTGATGTGTTATTTTACGCTGTATTATCTGAGGGAGTGGCCTTTCTCCGGTCGAGGGCACCCATTTGTGGTACAATCATAATATAGCAGCGTAGCTTTACTACGCGTAAAAGATTATCCTCTTCAAGCCGTACTATCAAACTTTTTACACCTGCAGCATGTGGTGTGACTATACGCAGAGGAAGTAAAATGCGCTTCGAATTCAGTATAATAATGCCTTCAAGATGGTCTTAGTATTAGCAGTAGTCGCCTAGCGCATCAAGATCTAGATCCTAGTGCATCAAGCATGTTTGCTGAAGTAGGTGTTGATGATTTTTATGGCATCATAAGGAAACTAACTACGTCAATGTTATGCAGACTACAGGAGAGCTGAAATGGTGTCTTGAGGGTATTTCAAGATAGGCTTGACTGTCGTATTCAGAGGCATTGGACCCTAACGCATGTGGGTGAGACATTCAAGTTTCTTAACTGATCGCTCTCGTCCTGGCACATGAGATTGATGTAATCAATAAGATGTCTTTTTCTACCGACTTCAAAAAGGAGACGGTACTCAATTCGACTGTATGTTTTTTTTCTTTTTTTTATGTGTATAACTTTTTTCTGGGTGAACCGATTTCAATGGTTCTTTTTTATTTGAAAGCTGGTGCTTCTCATGTAGTCCCATATAAATTTGATCAAAGTCTGACCAATAGTTTTTGAGTTATTCTTAATAATTTATATTGAAATCGGTTGTACAATTTTTTTTTATTTTTTATTATTTATTTTGTTTTTACTAACTTTGTTTATGTTTTTGTAAATTACTTATTTGTGATGATGGGTGGTATATGTTTAATAATATTAAAAAGTTAAATTAAGCCTATTAACAATCTTACATAACTTTATCTCTAACAGATATTCAGTCAAGGCTATAAAAGGTATTTATAACCCTCTTCTGCAAGACAAAATAAAGACCGGATAAAGTCTACATGCAGAAAACTTTCGACGTTTAAGTGCAATATATTACAGACGATATCGCAAGCAATTTATTTTCGAATATCAGATGATTCGTATGCCGGTAGAAGCGAGAGCTAACGACAGTATCGCTTAGCTCACAAATCGCTCTCATAGATATTGCTATTGCAGATTTTTATATTTTTTATAAATTAACCTGTAAAATCATACCAAAAAATTATAAAAGGCCACTGCTATCGCGTGAAAAAGACCAGCGGAAAAATATTATATTATAGTGACGTATTAGAATCCAACGCTACATAGGGTTGCCAATTTTCCTAAATAATTTTGTACCCTACTTAATGAATGGCCCAATCAATAAAATCTTAAAATATAAGTGGGTGAAAATTAACTAGCGCTGCGAAGAGATGTTACATCCCTTTGCATTTCTTTCGCATCTACCACTGGGAGTGCTCTGAGGAATTGTTCGGATTTATCCCAGTAGCCAAATTTCACTAACGTACAGCGCGGCAAAACTCCCGATACCATACATACCATTTGGATGCTTGGCGGTCCATCACTGTACGTTTCACTAGGATTTTTCTTCCGCGTACAACCTCTCTGTAGAATAGTTTACCACCGGCGATTTTTCCGGACCGATAAGTTTTAGGGACCTTCAAGAAAAGAGCTTACTCCTTTGTAAAAGGCTGGCAACGCACCTGCAATCCCTCTGGTGTTACAGTTGTTCATGGGCGGCGGTAGTCACTTACCATCAGGTGGGCCCTATGCTCGTTTGCCTCCTCTCCTATAAAAAAAACCTGTTTGTGGCATTCCTAGGGTGAGGCCAATGTTCAGCAGTGGACTATTGAAGAGCTGTAATGATGACAATGATGATGATGATGTAGGCGAAAGCAGTATATTTTAGTAAAGGCTGTTTATAGCATGAGGCTGTTAATAAAAGCTCAAAGCAGCTTAAAATATTCCTTTCCAAAATAAAATTTTGACATGAACTATACTATATTATGTTTTTATTCTTCCCCGTCTATTATATGTTTAGCGGGCAATACTACATTTGATATTAAAAGGTTGGCAACCCTGGGATCTAAGAGTCATCATCTTCGACATCGTCATTAAAACCCGTCACAAGTCCACTTCTGAACGTTGGTCTCCCCCAAGGAATACCACAAACCACGGTCCTGAGCCACCTGCATCTATCTAAAATGGGATGATCGCGTATGAGGTATTTAAGACGAGTGTTTAGTCCCTGAGCTAAGACAGTACATTTTTATGCTAGATACTGTTAAAAATACCGTTACCGGAATCGAGGAGTAGCCGGCTACCAAGAGTGACGATGACGGTTAATCCCGAAAATGCATAGACAACGTCTAAGATATGTTATTTTGTGTATAGATTAAACAAAATATCATCACAATTTACCGAAAGAACCAAACCATAGCCATTTATCGAAGATTTCGTGCAAACCATTTATTAGACAAGCGTAAAATTTGTTTTTCCTTTTGAAACGATTGAACATCGTTCAACGATATTATAAATTAGGAGAAAGGCATTTAATTTATAGGAAAATAATTCCCTCACTAGAATTGAAAAGGAACCGCTGTTATGAACCTTGCTAGTTTTAATTTGAGGTAGCTTCTAATTTTTTACTATATTTTCAAATAAAAATTAAAAAGGTAAAGTTACAGTCTTTATACGTCTCACTGTGGAGAACAGGCCTCCTCTCTTTCAGATAGTTTTTTATGGCAAGGGAATATCCGCCGCGCTCAACCACGCGCACGCCAATGCGTGTTTTTCAATGGCGGTTTTCTCGTGTCTTTGTCAAAACTTGCTACTTACAATTTCCATTGATACAGGCGGGGATTGAACCCTGGTTACTCGCGTACTTTCAAATTTACAGCGAGCTCTTAGCTCCTGATCTACCATGGCAAATAAGAAGTATCATTTCATAATTTTGAACAATTTATCTTTATTCGAAACGTTATTTAAATCATTTTAGAAACAATAGCGTAATTAGGTAACAAAACTCTAAATTTAAATCAATCACGTATGTAAGCCATCGACTTAGCGCATGCCTTATCACTTATTTGTTCATCCATCCATCTGGTAGGGGCGGCCCTACACTCCGCTTATCGGTACCATGCAGCCACTAGAAAACCATTTCTTCCCATGACGAAAAATTCAAGGCTTAGAGACAACTACATTTAGTCTTCGGTTTAAGGACAAAATTTAGATACGTTTTAGGGTCCACTTCTACCACGACAACGCATCTGCATTTTAATTCGTAATCGAGGATAGATGTAGATGTCTATAGGCCCCGGCAATCACTTACCATCAGGTGGACTGTGTGCTCGTTTGTCAACCCTATCCTATAAAAAAAACAGTACGTGATGGAGTAGTGGATATTTTTACACCGTCACTACAACGCATCGGATAGAATGTTAACATAAATAAAGAACTAATATTTATTTATATAAATACTATATAAATAAACGAAACACAGCAATATTACGCTGCTATTTTACGCTGGTATTCCGTGCAAGCGTAATCCTTCCCTATAACGCCAACTCGTTCTGCAGCCATAATATGCTGCATCATGGCTGGAACACGTATTATATATAATATCGGTAATAACGGTTAACTTCGTCTTTCGCAATGCGTACAGCAAAGGGGTGGAATAATTTGCCGGAGTCCGGCGTTAAATCCGATTACAATCTGGGTGTCTTCAAGGCTAGAGTGAATACGGTTTTATTACTAGAAAAGTCGGTGCATTTTGATATTTGCATTTTTGCATTGCATTGACAGAGCGATTTACCTTCTAAAGATTCATTACCACTTAACTCCAGACAAGATTATAGTCAAGCACTGGCTTATAATTAGGATATAATACTGGGTGTTACAAAACTACCCGTAAAGCCGAAAGGAGGTTAAATGGGGCCTTATAACGAGTACATTCACAATATTTAAGAACCGTAGTAACGCTGTATAATATACCCCAAAAAATAAAAAATATTATTATTTTCACTGATGTGCAAACCCTATTTCAGTAAATTTAAAGAGTAAACTACCCAGAATGTACCTACAATTCGACCTAATTGCGGAACGACAAAATTTGAAAAGACCTAACCTAACGAAACAACCTAAACTAACACTTACTTTTTCATAATAAACGTCAAATTTACAGAAACGGCTCAAAGTGTGCCGCCTGCTCAATACAACCTCGCTCGTCGGGATATGGCTTGTGGCATTTCGCACCATCGTCGGTGTTATTGATGCGAAAACGATCTAACACGCTGTTCCATCTCGGCAACCGTTGGGCATTCGGAGAAACACTCTGTCCTTCACATAACCCCACAAAAGAAGTCCAAGGGTGTGAGGTTCGAGAGAACGAGCATGCCATAGCACCGGTCCCCCGCGACCGATCCATCCTCGCGGAAAGCGAACGTTAAGATGTTCTCGTACGTTGCGAGCAAAATGTGCCGGAGCTCCATCATGCTGAAACACCATGTTTCTTTGGTTCTCAAAGTAATCCCAGTCAGCCACAGGAAAGTCGTCAATCGCCTCTTCGAATTCCGTTTGTAAAAACGTTAGATAGTTGCTACCGTTCAGACGTGGTGGCATATGACGGGACCGATGACATGCCCGTCATAAAGGCCAGCCCACATATTCAGCCGCCACTGGTGTTGGAATCTGCCCTGCCGTGAAGCATGTGGTTTCACGCGAGCCCAAACGTGATCGTTATGCATATTTGAAAGTCCTGACCTCGTGAATGTTGCCTTGTACGTCCAAAGAACATAGTTTACATAATTAAGGTTTTCCTCTAACTGCCTGAGGTACCACTCGCAGAAGTTCCTCCTGGGTGCAAAATCGGAGGGTATCAGCTCCTGTGTACGGTGATAGTGATAAGGGTGAGGTTTGTCGTCAAGAAGAATTCGCCAAACTGCAACATGGTTTATACCGAATCTTGTTCCAGCTCGCCTCGTACTTGTGGTCGGTTCTTCTTCAAAATGCTCTAACACTAATTCAGCCTGCCTGGCGTCGACTGTGCTGGACGTCCACTTGTGGACTGATGAAAAGAGCCGGTGGAACGTAGTCGTCTTGACATGTTCAGAAAACACTGGTAGGAAGGCAGCCGTCGCTGTTCAGTGGGGTCTACCATCGATAAATCGTTGCCGATACAGTTCGCGAGCACGATTTAAATTGCTATCTCATGGCCTACGCATAACATCATATCGTAATATTCCGAGTTAGAAAGTATCGTTATTTTGCAAAAATGTTGGAAAAAACTCGAAACAGTTGTACAACTCTGTGTAAAAGTATCGAATATGTCAATAAAAGACCCGCGTAAAAGAGGTCGTTCTAATTTTTACTGCATGTTGGTAGCACTGTACTGATTTAGCGCGCAAAGTTTGAGCGGGATCTGTCATTTAATTTGTTTTAAACTACACTTTTGTTGGTCATAGTTTTGAGTTATCGGCGATTTTACAATGGAAAATATTGTTGAACAAAGAGTGTGCCTTAAATTTTGTGTTTCGAATGATATTTCATGTGGTGAATCACTAAAATGTTGCGAAATACCTACGGCGAATCGTGTATATCGAAACAAGGGCTTATGAATGGTATAAGGCTTTAAAGAAGGCTGAGAAGTAGTAGTAGACTTGCCTCGTTCTGGTAGACCTTCAACCTGCCACGACCAAAGAAAACATCGACAAAATCAAGAAGCTAGTGCTCGAAAATCGACGTATGAGTCTGAGAGAGTTGGCTAGTGAGGTGAACATATCTTTAAGTCCGTCCACAACATTCTCATTGACATTTTAGGCATGAAACGCGTCGCCGCTCGACTAGTTCCAAAAGAGCTCAATTTTGTTCAAAGAGCGCAGCGAAAGTACGTTGAAGACATGGTTTCCCGAGCTTCTACGGATCCGACCTTTATGAAACGTATAATAACTGGCGACGAGACATGGGTTTATGAGTACGACATGCAAACAAGCCAACAGTTCAGAATGGCGTCTCGAAAACGAGCCGAAACCCAAAAACCGCGGCAAAGTCGCTCCAAAATCAAGGTGATGCTGACAGTTTTTGACTACCGTGGTGTGGTTCACTCCGAATTCCTTCCAAAGGGAGAAACAGTGAATAAAGAATATTATTTAGGCGTCATGAAGCGTTTGCGTGAGAGTATCCGCCGAAAACGTCCAGATTTGTGCAACACAACTCATGGATGCTGCACCATGATAATGCACCATCACACACAGCCATTATAGTGAAAGAGTTTTTAGCGAAACATTCAACAAAAGTTCTCGACCAAGCACTGTATTCACCTGATATGGCTCCGTCTGACTTTTTTTATTTCCCAAGTTAAAATTACCACTTCGAGGAAAACGTTTTGAGTCGATAGAAGCTATAACAAAAATTCGCTGAATGAGCTAAAGGCCATACCGCAAATAGCCTATGAAAATGTATGGAAGACTGGGTGAAGCGTTGAGATGTTGTATTGCAAGCGATGGGGCCTACTTTGAAGGCGATAAAATAAATTTAGATGAATAATTTGTATTTTTGTTTTATTGACAAATTCGATATTTAGTACACAGAATGTAGGATATCGATTAGAAGATTTGAAATTGACAACATATTTTTTTCCAACTTGATATTTTTGAAGCCAGTACTTGAGTATAATGACATCCTTGTATGAGGTAGCAAACATTTATGAATGAAAAATAGAAAACTATTAAAGTAGACAATTATTAGGTAAAATAGGTACGTAGGCCTTTCTGTTAAATAATCTCGTTCACTGACATGACAGCTACTAGGGTTGACAAAATTTTTGGCTTTGATAATTAATTATATTTTTACGGGTATTTTGTAACACGTTGTATATGTTGTAAGGATTTCAAGCGGTGGTGAAATAACTAACTTCTTATGTAAGTGGTAGAGCTATGCTGCAGCTATGTTGTACGTGGTAGAGCCATGCTGCAGCTATATTATGGTTGCAGCACGAATGGGTCAACGCGATCGGAAAAGGACGACGCTCCCACGGAATACCAGAGTAAAATAGCAGCTTAATGCGGCTGTGTTTATATTTTATCATATTCCTCATGAATACAGGGGTGACCAACGCATTTAGATTGTGATTCTTAGTGGGGGATAGACGTAGGTGACTTGGTCGATCAGTGACTAGGAGCAGCATCAGTTGCGATAAATATTTAGGTAAATAAATAATTAGGTAGAACGCGCGTAGCAATCCATTCAGTTCAAAATGTAAATTTTTCTACCCTTAGTTAATTATTTATTATTCAAAAGTATATGAAACCATCGCTTAAGTACAATTTATTTAATAAAAAATAATGATTTCAATCTAATTTATATCGGCTCAGCCGTTTCCAAGAAATCAGTGAACAGACATAACAAGAAAATACGCGTCAAATATAAAACCTCTTCGTTTCTTTAATTCGGTTTATAAAGATGAGCATGGTTTGGTCGGAAATTAAAAACATTCCGATTCTCCTGATTTGTTTCCCTCTGTCGCCTCTTACGACACCCACGGGATGATATGGGGCAGTGGATGTTCTTACCACTAAAAGGCAATAATAATGTTCGCCTAAATATAAGGAATCATTAAGATTGAACCTGAATTACAGAAATTTTTAGAAAGTAAACAAACAAAAAAATATATTTTTGTTTGTTAACAGTTCATTAAGCTTAATATCTTTCTATCTTTCATAATACCTTTGTTTTGTGTCCTGCGCAGATATTATTGTTGTATTTCTAATTAACAAGGATTTCATACAAAAGGAAAACACGGAAAATAGCCCTTAGTATACAAGGAAAATAATGTTGCAAAACATCTTTGGGCATTTTCATTTACCGTTACGTTCCGGGCGCTGTCCAAACCCAAATAGTATTTTAAGAAAAAAAATTGACAGTCAATTGTCAAATGTCAATTAAAAATGTGTTAGTAGTTGCCAAGAAAAAACGGGGTTTTGTTTTGGGAGTTGAGTGAGATAACAAGTTTCATGCTATTTTAGGCGTTTTTTTTTAATTGCAGAACTGTTGATTTGCTTTAATTAATTTTAATTTGCGTTGGTTGTGGTTTTAAAAGTAAGTGTTGATTACTTTTAAAACCACAACTAACGTTGTAAGTTGTTTAGATTTATATGTGATTTCCTTAAATAAAATGGAGGAGGTTCCTCCCGATCCGGATGGTGTTCCCGGTAATCCTCGTCCTCTCATATCAGTGGATAACATTGAGCAAATTAATCGTAAACGACCGCAAAGCAGTAGTGATACAATTAGCCCACAAAAAAGGTTGATAATAAACCCAGCACAACCTTTACCATCGACCCAATCTTTATATACCCACCCTGATTATATTGAAAAAAAGTCTAAATACTCTGATGAAGATACTCGTACTTCACCTTTATAGTTCATGTAAGTAAAATAGCGAATGAATTATCATCCGAACAGTGTTAAAACTTATTAAATTTGGCCACTTCCTTTTCACAATAATATCAAAATATTGTTTGCGATGGCGTCAAGCGAGTAGGACGCAACAGAATATCTGTTGAATTTAAAAGTGCAGCCGACGCCAATACTTTTATCGATCATCCAGCCCTTTCGGCAGCCAAATATGAAACTGTGATACCCTCATATAATGTCACTCGAATGGGAATAGTTAGACAGGTTCCTGTAGAGTGGACATTAGAAGAATTAGTCACTTCCATTAAAGTCCCCTCTGGTTTTGGTAAAGTTATCAAAGCACGCCGACTGAATAGACGATCTGTTAACGAGAGCAATAATCCAATTTGGATCCCCACTCAGACTGTTGTTTTGACTTTCTCAGGACAAAAATTACCAACTCATATTTACTGTTTTTATACATCAATGCCCATAGAGACCTATGTTTTACCTATCATCCAATGCCATAAATGCTGTCGATTTGGACATGTAACTTCCCAGTGTAGGTCTTTTACTCGCTGTTTTATATGCCCTCAAAACCATGAAGGAGTATCTTGTTCTCACCTAACTCCTACTTGCTTATTTTGCTCTGGTTCCCAATCAGCAAAAGAACCTTCTTGCCCTGAACACTCCAAACAAAAATCTCCAAAATCAGTAATGTCTCAAGAAAATATTTCTTACTTGGAAGCCTCAGCAAGATTCCCTCCAGTGAGAAGATCTTTTGCAGACACCACAAGAGCTCTCAATCCTAATATCCAACAAATCTCCCATACTTTACATTACCTTCCTCATCCCAAATCTCCTCCCATAGAAAAACCATATTCATTCCCAGACATTCTCCGAACCCAGCATCAGGTATTGGATATCACAAATCTGCTCATCATGCAATTACTGAACCTCTGCCTCTTCTTTATCTAATGGATGTGCGTTAACAGAAAATTCCATTTCCCAAATTATAACCTTTTTGAGCTATTAATTTCCACGCTTATTAGTATGTTATCCCGTTTTAGTGATACTGAACTTCCATGTAATTTACGTCAGAAACTTACTGAGCTTTCCTCCTTAGCCCTTAACATACGCAGTCCCACCAATTCTTCAATGGAATTGTCGGAGCATTAGAAATAAAAAAATGAACTCATTTACCTCATTAATAAATTTCATCCCTTCATTCTTGCCATCCAGGAGACGTGGCTTAGGCCTGAGTCTCATTTTAGGGTTTCAGGCTACGCATGCCTCCGGGATGATAGGAGTGACGGTCGTGCTGGTACCTCTATTTTCATTTCAAGAACAGTTACATTTTCACAAATTTCTCTCCCTTCTCATAGTCCAGCAATAAATGCTATTGCTATTAAGGCCCTTGATATCTCTATTCTCTGTTTACATTCCTAATCCTGATGTAAATGTCTTAACAGAACTTGCAACACTTATTTCTTCTCTGTCACCTCCTATGGTTATTTTAGGAGATTTTAATATGCATCATACTGTTTGGGGCTCCCATCTTTGTGATTCACTGGCTCCCTTATTTTTAGATCTTATTGATAATTTTAATCTCTGTATTCCAAATGACGGATCTCCTACTCGTCGAGTATCCCCATTACAAAATGTTAGAAGTGCCGTTGACCTAACTCTCTGTTCCCCAGATATTGCTTCCCTTCTTTTGTGGCAAATATTACCTTCTAGCCATGGCAGTGACCATTTTCCTATATTCATCACTCCTCCTACTTCCCCTAGAATAAATTTTCGAGTTTACCCCAGACTAAAGTATAATCTATCCAAAGCTAATTGGCAATGATATTCTTCAGTTTTAGAACGAGAGGTTTCATTCAACTCTTCCCCCAATTAACAAGGATAACATTGTTCCGGCATATATAGAGTTCAGAAATGCAATTCTTTCTGCTGCTAATAAGTCAATTCCCTTAAAAAAACCATTCAAAAATATTTATCCTTCCCCTCCTTGGTGGGACCAAGATTGTTCAGCAGCTTGTAGGAGAAGAAAAGAGGCTGAATTAATATACTCCCGTTCTATGACTGCAGAGAATTACATCTCTTATAAAAAAATTGCTGCAGAAACATTAAAATTACTGTCAGACAAAAAGCGAACTGGTTGTTTTAAATTCTGTTAGTCACTGTCACCTAGGACTCTCCCATCTTTGGTCTGGAGAAATGTTAAAAATATCGCTGTGCAGCTTTCAGTAAAAATGTAATTTCTAATGATCCTTCCCCATGGATAGATGAATTCTCCAATAAACTTGCACCACAAACAGTCCCATCTTATGATGAATGCCTAGTTTTTAATTCTGCTTCTTTACAAATACATGATAAATTTGATTCCCCCTTTTCTTCTCAGGAATTTTTTACTGTTCTCAATGGCCTTAAAGACTCCTCGACAGGTATTGATGGGATAACTTATTCGTTTATAATTAATAGTAGTGAGAATACTAAAACTGTCTTACTATCCATTTTAAACTTTATTTATATTACTGGTGCTCCTCCTGCTGAATGGAAATCCCAAATCATTTTGCCCATTCTCTAACCAGGTAAGTCTAGCAATGACCCTTCCAGTTATCGACCTATTGCCCTTTCATGTACTTTGGCAAAAATCTTAGAACATCTAATAAAAAATCGTTTGGAATGGTTTTTGGAAAGGAATAATGTCTTACCTAAAAGCCAATTCGGTTTCCGAAAAGGTTTAAATACCATGGATAGCCTTAGTACTTTGGTCACAGATATTCGTATTGCTTTTTCAAAACATGAATTTCTCATAGGAGTTTTCTTGGATATTTCGTCTGCATATGATAATGTGCTTCTTCCTCTGCTCAGGCAGAAAATGCTTAATCTGAGCATTCCAGTGAGGATATTCAATTATGTCTCTAACTTTCTCTCTTCTAGATCCATATCTGTAATGTTCAAAATTTCCTGCTTCCTCCAAAAAACCACATGGAAAGGACTTCCACAAGGCTCAGTGCTTAGTCCTCTCCTTTATTCTATATATACACATGATTTAGAACTTTCAGTAAATTATTTTTGTAATGTCCTTCAATATGCAGATGATTTAGCTCTATACATCTCTTTAGACAACTTCACAGTGGCATGTTCCCGTCTAAACTCATCCATGAACTATTTACAAGAATGGTTAACTAATCATGGCCTCTCCTTATCTGTGACCAAAAACAGTGTGGTGATCTTTTCCCGTCAAAGGCGAGTTCCCGATATATCTGTTGTATATGATAATCAACCTATTCCAGTTAGAGGCAATGTTAAATTTTTGGGAGTTATCCTCGATTCGAAATTGGCCTTCGGTCATCACATTGAATATATATCACAAAAATGCGAAAAAAATGTAAATATTCTTCGGTCTTTGTCTGGTGTTTGTTGGGGGTCCCATCCTTTTTCACAGAAATTACTGTACAATGCTCTAATACGAAGCCACTATGATGACTATGGATGTTTTCTCTTGGAGCCATGCAATAAATCATCCCTGAGAGTAATGGACAAAATTCAATCGAAATGCCTTCGCATTATTACAGGGGCAATGAAATCCTCACCAATAGTTAAGGTTGAGTGCGTAGATCCTCCTTTAAGATTGAGAAGGCAGTACCTCTCAGACAGATTCTTATTTAAGATCTGCCAGCTTTCAAATCATTCACTAATTGTAAATTGCATCTTCTTTCAGAGTATATCTCATCTGGCCGTTTCTGGACCCATAAAATTCTCGCTGCTTGTTCAAAGTTTTGTAATTTTTCTTCAGCTTCCTTACCCAATCTTTCAATATGAAATAAATCCACTCTTTAATGTTCCTTACGAGGCAATTGTTTACCAACCTGACATCCATCTAAATCTAGGTATAGAAAAGGATTCTCCAATGGCAAATTTAAAATTAAAAGAAATTGTAGAAAAAACCTTTAAAGATTGGCTTGTCATGTACACAGACGCTTCCAAACAGTCTGATGAAGACTATACTGGAGCTGCTGTTTGGATTCCTAAGTTCAAAATCATTCTTAACTTTAAATGCCCCTCACTATCCTTCACGTTTACTGGTGAAGCAACTGCAATCAGTGAAGCTTTGCTATATGTTGAGTCACATAATCTTAATAAAACAGTTATTTTCACAGATTCAAACGGTTGCTTGTCAGCTGTTTTGTTCAATCAATTCCATAACATACATAAATTTCCACTAATTCTCAAAATAAAAAATACCCTATTCAGATGCCATCTTAAAGGAATCCATGTTTCAGTAGCCTGGATCCCTGGCCACAGTGGTATCTATGGAAACAAAACAGCTGATGTACTCGCTAAAAATGCAATTGCTAATGGCATTCTACAAAATTTAATTTACTCACAAGACCTAATTTTGCTAGCTAAAAGGAAACTGAATGAAAATTGGAATAAATTGTGGGAAGTATCCAAAAATGTTAAGGGTAAGCACTATGCTGCCATCCAAGAGGTTATTCCTCCCAAGCCTAGGTTTTTTTAAATTTAACAAAGCAAATAAACATGCAACTTCAATCATCTGTAGATTGAGAATTGGACGTGCTTGTACACATGTACATCTGGCAAAAATCAGAGTTAGCTATAAAATTTTGCATCTGCTTGTTCTGAATAACGACTTTATTTTTATTAGGGGCGCCTTGGTGGTTGAAGGAGACAAAAGAGGTATGTCAGGATCATGCTAAGTGGAAGACCGTAGTCTCTGCCTACCACTCTTCAACCTCTTACGTGGTCATAACGCTGGAATCAAGTGTGAATACAAGATAATTCTTTAGTAGAAGAGTGATTTATTTATTTAGTTACGTCTAGGTTACCTATGATCCAATATGATTAGCTCTGTTCACAGAGCTCCAAAATGCCCTACCGACATGCTTTATGTACATGGTAGAGCCATGCGCTATATTATGGTTGTAGCACGAATGGGTAGACTCGACCGGGAATAACTACGCTCTCACGGAATACCATAACGCATCTGTATTTTGATTATGCGTCAAGGGTAGATATAGTTGTCTAGGCAATAGCATCCACGTAACACTAAGTGTGCTCGTTTGTAATCCTATTCTACAAAAAAAAACATAAGAGCGTTGTGTTAATCCTAAATTGATAGAAAGGTTTAATTTTGACTTTATATAGAAAAAATAAACATAAATAAACATAAAGACGCTGTTTATATGAATACAACGTACAACTCTCTATGAAGCAGTTGTTTTACATTCTGTTATCGTGTTTTCATAAATGTTTTAATTAGTTTGTCATGATTCCGGAACAATCGGAACGTTTAAATTAATTTTCTGTATTGAACAAGTATGTTTGTTGTACATACATAAAATTTTGTTCAATCAACATTACAATTTGGGGAACGAAACTTTTATGATATATTTGCAGAAGTTAGGTATATAATTAATAAAATTTGGAAAATCCAAAGGTACACGCCTCATGAGCGTTTCATTTAATTTTGATGAAAAAAATAAATTGTGTTCTTGACTTTTAAAATATATTATTTACGTGTTTTAAATTTAGCGCTCTATTATTTTAACAGGTAGTGTCACCTACAGGGAAAAAAATTAATAATGTTTACCAAAATAAATCAATTACACAAAGTATAAAATCGATATAGGCTGTATGGTACATTTGTCCTTCGTCTATCAAGGGCTAAAAAATAAATGAAAACGCCTTTAAATTTTTAATGGCAATAAAACTTATAAAAGTTGAAAATCATTTTATTAACAAACTACACGTACTAGGCTATTGATATGAAATAACATACCAGTTGATGTAATTCTGAAGCTAATAAAAAAAACAGTCTCGATACGTCACTTTTTTCGGGAGTTATCGTGACCACATACAAAATTAACATCCGAATGTTCACGTAAAATTTTTTTCAAACCTTTTTTTTTTCAAAGTAGTAATATAAAATGATTTTTTATAAAATATAAGATGGATTAATTAGAGTGTTTTCTCAATACACGGCTACTCATATTATCGTATAAGTGCCATATATTTATGATAGACGCATTTTAAGAACACAAAATTGCTTGACCTTGACGTTATGAGGTGTGCAATAGAAGGTTGCATTGAAGAACTTGGAAAATCCCTGTTGAAACGGGAAGATGTTGTTAATGATATGTACATATGTGCCTGGGATTATAAGCTGCTAGTTCTAGTAGATGAAGATTTGAACAAAAAAGCATAAAAAAACGTGCTTGAGTGTTGTGGAACACTCGGTTGGAACGAAGTTCCATTCGTAGTATATTATTATTGATAAACGTATTATATTATTGATTAACAAATACAAATAAATGAATTATTAGCGTCTATTAAAATGAAGCGTCATTTAAAATAATATTTCTTTCATGGCAAAATAAGAAAAAGTGCGATGGAGATGGATATTATTCCATCTCGCTCGCACTATAGAAAGGGATTCGTGACGGAAAAATCTTACACTTTTTCTCGTCTAGCCCGCATGCGCCAAATTCGTACCGTGCGATAAGGAACTTCGTTCCAAGAATACACTCAAGAAGCTTAAACCTACGTTAACGTGAAAAAAATAACGTTTAATACGCCTATACTTGCAGCAACTAATTAGCACTTAATTCCTTGCTATTAATATTTATCCTATATCTAATAACTTCATTGCGTTGCTAGCTATACGTTTTGCTAGCAACGCAAATTTTAACACTTCGTTGCGGTGAAAATTTTAGAGCACCTAATTTTTAAACTAGGCACCTAATTAGCATCTAAAAAGCCCCTTATTTTAGGTTTTTCTAAATGCAAATTCCTGACTTTGCGTTGCTGGAGATACACAACTGATCTCCGGTTCTCTACACTTACCATACGAAACACAGCAGCATTAAGCTGCTATTTTAAGCTGGTATTCTGTGACAGCGAGCAGCATGGCACTAAAACGTAACAAAATTATGTTTCAACTAATAATTATGTTTTGTAATTTATGTAAGTTATAAGCATTCTCTTTCTTTTCTACCGACTTCAAAAAGGAGGAGGTACTCAATTCGACTGTATGTTCTTTTTTTATGTGTGTTACCTCATTACTTTTTTCTGAGTGAACCGATTTCGATGATTTTTTTTGTTTGAAAGCTGGTGCTTCTCATGTGGTCCCATATAAATTTAATCAAGGTCTGACCAATAGTTTTTGAGTTATTCTAAATAATTTATATTGAAATCGGTTGTAAAACATTTTTAATTTTAAATTATTAAGAAATCCAACAGTATACAACTCATTAGCTGTTGTCAGTTAATAAAATTTTTTTGCTTATTATTTGGTTAGCCATGATTGTTTGAATAGCCGTGTGTTGCCGGCCTAAGAGAATCCATAACAACAGTTCCTGGCAACATTGGGAAGTGCCAAAAAAATCTTACGGCTTCAAATATTGGTCGATGGTATCGTAGAGAAGAAATGGGCACGGAAAGAGGAAAACTCGATTCGAAATAGACTACAAACTCCATCTTATTGTAATATTTTAACATAAACACACCCGCACACATGCCATTCCAGCCCATAATACAATTACAAGAAAAAAATACATTACATGGCATGATACAAAAACTTCTAAACTCCTCCTCCGTTAATATAGTAGGATCTTTAAAAAAAAATTTAAGATTTCAAAAACTTTTTTCAACTATTAAGCTTAATATACACTGACTAGAGACCACCTGAAAGAAGGAGTCAGGAATTCCTCTTTAAGAATAAGTTAATTACGGCCATTTAACTTGCCGATCTATTCGCATTCGTTACAATCTAACTACTGTCTCCTTTAATATGAAAATTTTTAGTAATTATGTTGTCTTTTTATTTAATTCAATATTAAAGTTGGAAAAATTTTAGTTTGTCAATAGTCGCTCAATAAATTATCTAATTCAATATTGTTAGTACACTTTAATGTGTAGCCTTGGGTTGTCTTTTGTGGAAGAGCTGACTACTATAACACACGTTACCGCTTAACTTAAAAGGGGTGCTTCATAAAATTAGTTTAAAAGAAAACCGAAGTGACAAAAGTTCTTACAGTCCACCTGACGGTAAGTGGCTACTGTAGTCCATGAACACCTGCAGCCAACTTTAAATATAGAAGGTCACAGATGCGTTGTCACCTATGAGAACTAAGATGGACTAATTTTAGATTAAGTTTAGTCAAAGCAAATAAACATTACAAACATTACTTGCTTGAACGTAAAGTTAAGAAATGCGCAAGAACTACCTTCCATCTTTCCATCTATCCATCTATCCATAACAGCCTATACGATACCCACTCCTGAATATAAGACTCTTACTTTTTTACTACGTTAAATTTAAGAAAAATCCTTAAAACAATTAACCACGTACAAGCATTTTGCGACAGAATTAGGTAGGAGAATGAGACCTATCTAGACGGACTCTTAGGCGGAACATGAACCCTATCACCTGGTAAAACAGTCTCACCACCTAGTAAGTAATAAAAAAAATTGTCTAATAAATTAATTCACTCGCAAAATTAAAATTACATTTTACGAGTATGCTTACATAATATTTTAGAAATCACGGTTTTAGATTCTGTTGTCATAAATGAAATACCCTTATAATTTAGTTCTGTCGTCTAGCATTTGTGCTAGAACATCATAGTTTCTGGAGTTTTTATCAAATTAAATAAAAATCTAGAAGTATATTTTTACTTTATTAATAGTACGGAGGTGTAATATTTTCATCTCATAAAGTTTTCTCGTATTGTATCAGTTAAACTAAGCCATTTGGTTGAGTGCTTTTTCAAAGTAGTAAAAACAATACCTTAAGCCAAGTTTGAAACAGTTAAAACTTAAGTGATATATTGCTTACTGAAGTTACGTATGAGAAGTGTTTTTAATATTTTACAGCGAACACAACCTCAAACTTTCTAGATCGAACACCGAGACAGGAATAGGATACAAATGTGGTAGATTAACGCTGCAATTGAAATATTATGGTTGCAACGGACATGGGTCGGATCAACCGGAGAAAGACAACCCTCTCGTAGAATACCAGCGTAAAATAGCAGCGGAATGCTGCTGTATTTTGTATAGTGAGTCTAGAAAACCCCGATACCCTTTTAACTGATAACGAGGCATTCTATCATAGTTCTTAGGGGTTACAACGCATCTACATTTTGATACTTAATCGAAGGTACATTTGGTATCTGTGGGCCACAGTGTCTGTTTGCCAACGAATGGACTGTGTGCTCGTTTCTCACCCTTATTCTATAAAACATACAGAGCCCAACACGGCTCACTAATCCAGGTATCTGCTATCTATCATCAATCTAACTGCCAAGAATGGCGATGATAGCAAATTATCCCTTGACATGTACATAATATATATTACGGTTCATAATAATCAAAAATCGACAGTAGGCTATTGGTAGGGTACGGACCGCGATATAAAAAGTCTGGGGTTCTAATCCGCCTTAACACTACTGTAGCAAACCATAGATAACACAAGCATTAAGCATACCTGGAGTAGTTCACGGAAATAAGCAACTTTATTAGTATTTAAAAAAAAGGCTATAAAAGATTGTGTCAATGAGCCACAGCATCGACACTTACCATCAGGTAGACTGCGTGCTAGCTTATTAGCTTTACTTCTATCAAAAATGGGACTACTAGCTTGTGTATTACACCTAGTATTTACAGAAGTATTTACTATTTGTATTAAAACTGCTTTTGTTTTTGTGTAATAGGAGTACATACATTAAATCATCTTAAATTATATTGAAATGGACAAATCATTACATGTACTTATTTCTTTTCTTATTCCTGCACCTTATCTTTCTCCCGTCTCGGACGTGTCGGATTGCTTTCCCATCGGACTATTAGATCCTCGAAGATGGATAGTCTTCGTTGAGGCTGGACATTATTATAATAATTTTACGTCCGGCGTACACAAAGAATAATAATTATACCATCATCTATTGGAAACATGAGCTCTTGATAAATAAATAAAAAATCTTTATTTCACCAACAATATTATCTTATCAAGTAATAGTGGCAGGTGTTTCCCATTATGCAAAAAATATCTTGCACACCGCTCTTCCTTAACTTTTTTAAGCTATAAATGCGCGCGCGCGCGCATACGCGTGCGTGTGTGTATGTGTGTGTGTTTGGATTATATTAAATTTTCTAGTAGTTTCTCTGTTTCTATATCTCTACCCGAACGTTCATTAAAATATTATACTTTATGTCATTTTCAAATTACGTTTCTTAAGACACACGGCGTTAAATGAGGTGATAGATTCTTTTACGCGGCCACCACATACAATGTTCATTTTGACAGATGGCTGAGTTTGACAGTTGTGTGACTATGCTATGTAAGGCTATGCTGCACCTACATTATGTTTTCAGAACAAATTTCAGCTCGACGGGGAAGAGCCAGGCTCTCTCAGAATATTAGCGTAAATTGGCAGCTCAATGTTGCTGTGTTTCCTATTTTGAGTATAGAGAACCGGAGACCCATTTTAATGATAACGAGGTATTTTATCTTAATCCTCAGGTGTGACGACATCTACTTTTTGATTCTTTATCAAGGATAAATGTATATGTCTATGGGCCAAAGCAACAAACATCCTCATGTGAGCTGTGTGCTCATACGTCACCCCTTTTATATAAAATAATAAATAGCCAAAAAGATTACATAGCTCCTATAGATATTGGTATAGCTATCGCGTTTACACATCAAACTTCAGGCATCGGGGAACAGCCTCAAACGTGCGAGACGTTAGATATCCGCTCGCTAGCATGACGATTATAGAAAATCCTCAGTTATAAAATACTCTCAACTATTAAAATAAATGAACACTACTTAGTAAAGACTTTACGTTATAAAATATTCATGGAACGCATTAAAAGTAAAGACAATATAATATTATCTATGTATACAGGGTTATTTTTCAGAGTAGCCAAATTTTACACTTAAGTTTAAATATATAAACGGACGCTCTTCTGATCAAAATGGCAAAAATCAAATCGCCTTATTATGTTATAGTGTATAGCCAGTCCAGAGTACTTGTATAAAAGAGTCAGTGTTCGCCGCATATTGATTGTTTATTACAAATAATTAACTCAATAAAGAGCAGTTATTTCGATATTTTTATATAATAAGAGTGACAAACGAGCACACAGCCTACCTGATGGCAAGTAAATACTTGGCCCATAGACATCTATATTTATCCTCGATTAAGAATCAAAATGCAGATGCGTTCACCCCTGAGGACTAAGATGGAATGCCTCGTTTCCAGTAAAAAGGGTCTCCAGGTCTCTACATTCATCATATGAAACACAGCAACATTGAGCTTATATTTTACGCTGGTATTCTGTGAGTGCGTGGTCCTACCCCGGTCGAGCCGACCCATTTGTGCTACAACCATAATATAGCTGCAGCGTGGCTCTACCACGTGATCTGTAAATAGTCTCCACTGCCCTATATCATCCTATGAGGCGACAGAGAAAAATGAAACAGTAGATGGGCAGCAGCATCTTGCTGATTCCAACTCAATAAGAATAATAATAAAAAAACTGAGGCCTGGCAACTATAGCAACTATCCACCCCTATGAAACAATCCATGGGGGAGGCATATTTTCAGCATTTGACGTTTGATTGTTTTGATTGGCTGTAATTAATGAACGAACGAATCTTATAGTATAACTTGTATAGCAACTTAACACTACAAGAAGTAGGTAATAAAACATTCAATTAAACAATAAACAAAACTGAAGCGATTTTAAATAATACTAAACATAAATGCTATAGTCCTTAGTGTCTTTACATCGTGTTATAATTCGCTTTTAAATTAGAATGCTATCTGGACAGAGGCATACTTCAGATAAATCCTTAGTGATATTATAAATTTTACAAAGCTCCGTTTTCGCCTGAGTTTGCGTCGTGACCACCTCTTACATATTCTACTTCCAAGCTAAGAAAATATAATCACTACGTTTACTTCCAAGCAGCAGTGCCTCCTTAACTGTACTCCAGTCGAAGGTATACAGGTATACATATTTTATGGGGAGCTTTTTACTGGTAACGAGGCATCCCATCTTAGTCCTCAGGAGTAACAACGCATTCTGTATTTTGATTCTTAATCAAGGATCTTGATGCAATGCGTAGTAAAGTAGATATTTTTATACGTGGTAGAGCCATGCTGCAGCTACATTATGGTTGTAGCACGAATGGGTCGGCTCGACCGGGGAAGGACCACGCTCTCACAGAATACCAGCGTAAAATAGCAACTCAATGCTGCTGTGTTTCGTATGGTGAGTGTAGAGAACCGGAGACGCTTTTTACTGGAAACAAGGCATTCCATCTTAGTCCTCAGGGGTGGCAACGCATCTGCATTTTGATTCTTAATCGAGGATAGATGTAGATGTCTATGTGCCACAGCATCCACTTACCATCAGGTGGACTGTGAGCTCGTTTGTCACCCTTATTGTATAAAAAAAATGTCTTTAGGCCACAGTATCCGCACAATGGCCTGTGTACTGGTTTATTAAAAAAAGTAAAGTAAAGTTACTACATTTATATTTTTGCTTTAATAATGCTGGGCATAGGTCCCTTTTCATTTATTATTTCTCTAGAGGTGTTCAGTCCCCCGTGACCATGGGTGCTGTAAAGCACCCGAAACGTCGGGAATTAAAAAGTTAAAATTAAACGCGATATAATCCGTAAAAATTAGTTTCATTTAATGTGTAGTCTTCGCGTAAATATAAGAAAACATTATGAAAACTGTACACTATTAATAATTAAATGTTCGTTGACGGCCGTTGCATTCCATGCTGAATACCGCCTGTACCAACGAAATTGTTAATTGCAATTATAAGTGCTGATTTACTACACACTCGGCGGTAGATATAGGAATACGTAGTTAGCGAACTAAAATTTAAAATATCAAATGTGAATGAGGAGCCTCACCGGAGGCCGGTGCCCATCAATAGGACGTATATGAGTCTAAAATATTCAATATTCGTACTGAAGCCGTTCACAGATTAGTCAATTGATTTCAAAAATTGCGCCAAATGAAAATGTGAGATATTAACACTTTTTTACTTTATTTACATATACTTTATAACATCGAAAGCACTTGTTCACACCTGAAACATTTATCGCTATTATCTGTGACATTATATTTTCTACACCGTAGGCACTGATTTTTGTTACTCTGTAATACTTCTAATTCCCAACGTTTCCCGCCATTTCTAACCTCCTCTAAATTGACAGATGACAGTTCTAGAATCTCGCATAAAACACTATCAGCAACACTGTCGCTTACTTTCAATTCCATTAATTTAGAATACAATTCTGCCTCTAATTTCAAGTTCAGATCAAACTTTTTTAAATTCTCATTTTTTGTAAGCAAACATACATCTCTTTTCATTTCCAAAATGGCCGCCATTAATGACGTATCGATATGTTTATATGGCAATACTGGTATTTCTTTGGTAAAATAAAATGGTTTCTCGTACAACGGATGATGTTGCCATGCCTCTTCTATTAAATGTGGCAAAATCGGTCCTAAAGTCTGAAATAGAGTGACTAAAATTTTATGAATCGTTAACTGAGCCGACAATCTTTCATTAGAGTATTTGGGCGAACAGTAGAGCCTGTCTTTTATACAATGGCAATAGAGACCTGACACTTTATTGCTAATATAAAATAATATGGATTGTGCGACATGATTATATCTGAAATTATTATAATGATCGGTTATTTGTTGAAGGAAATTATGGGACTCTTGAACCATATACTGGTCAAAATAATTTAGCTCTGGCTGTGCGTCAAATTTCCCTTTGTCCATATCACCAACTACTCCGAGGAGGTATTTTAATATATGACGTATCCTTATCACTTCGTTCTGACAGTCTTCTAAAAGCTTCTTACTGATCACAATTTGGGAATGTTGTGTTGCGTGACTGGCCACCCACCACCTGCCCAAACAAAACAAATACTAAATAACAAATACTATTTTAAAATAATACTCGTAGCTAGATTTTAAATTATCAACTGATCTAATACTCTTTCGATAATAAAATCTACAGATTCGATTAACTAGAGTAAAATATCATTATGAGAGAACCGGAGGCCATTTTTACTGAAAACGGGGCATTCCATCTTAGTCCTTAGTTCCATCTTAGTTAGGGGTGACAACGGATCGGAATTTTTTCTCTTAATCGAGGATAGATGTAATATCTATGGGTCACAGCATCCACTTACAATCAGGAATGCTGTCCACTCGTTTGCCACCCTTATTTTATAAAAAAATCTAATTCTAATAAAAATAAATACTCCTGTTAACCATTCTAAATAATCTTAAATACTTGTACTAGGAGTGTGAGTGTGGTGAACACCACAGTAGTCGAATGGCGGATTCGAACCCACGACTCGTTATTAACTTCGCAGTCCGAACCTTAATAAGGCCACTCGCTAAAAAAATACATCGTGATAATGTTGGTATATTAATATTAATAAATATAAAATATAGGAGGAAAAAACACAAAATTAACTCGCATGTACTTGACATGTGAGCCATAATATAACTGCAGCATGGCTCTACCACGTTTAAATTATGAATTTAGTTTATATTATGTACCTGCGCCTCTGAATATTTTACCTTTGCCTTTCAAATCATTATTTTGTTATATTTAACTCACCTCAAAGTATCCACGCCGTACCCCTGTTGCTTCTTATCACCATTAATGATTGTGTACGGGTCGATCACGTTGCCAATAGATTTTGACATCTTCCGTTTTTTTTCATCAACTACGAACCCGTGGACGAATATTGACCTGTAATCGATTCGAAAGTGTACTCTATCGATAAAATATTAATTTTATTTTCAGAAAACTTGGTTTTGTTTTTTTTTACCATGTTTTTTTTTTCATATTCTTGCATTGTCACCCGATTCCGAGCTATGTTAAAAATTTCAAGTCTCTACCTCATCGAGAAGTTAGTTTAAAATCAATTACTAAATTCGACCCGAATCAATTACTAAAAAAATAACAGCATAATCGGTAAACTTTCATACGAAATAGTAAAACGTTTGGTAACAGTCTATAATCGTCCTATCGCTAGAACTTCTCTCGTTTCAAAAGGTTATGGATGAAACAATACGTAATGCTCTTTCAGTACAGTTTGGACTTCACGATTTTTCTTTTATCTTACGATATTCGGTAATAGCATACTATCGAATTTATCCTCATTTTTAAATCCAAGAGCCGTGGTAGCTCAGATGGTTAGCGCTCGCTGTAAGTTTCACAGTACGCGAGAAACCCGGGTTCGATCCCGCCGGCACCAATGAAATTGTTAATTGCAATTTTAAGTGCTGATTTACCACGTGCTCGGCGGTGAAGGAAAACATCGTGAGAAACCTGCATGTCTGAGAAATCAAAAAAAATATTTCGAACATGTGAAGTTCGCCAACACGCATTGGGGCAGCGGCGGACATTTCCTTGCCTAAACCCTCTCAGAAATGAGAGGCCTGTGCCCAGCAATGGGACGTATATAGGCTGTAACTTTACTTTATTTTACTTTTTTCAAATCCATTAAAATACAGAGATTATTTTCATCATTCGTGTGTTCGTTGCGTTCCGAGCTAGGGATAACCAAAGTTGACGTAAATTGATAAAATTATATGGTTCAAAAGAACTGCTGAGGAATAGCAAAAGTCGTTTTTATCATAACAAAGCGCTCAGAGAAGATGCATGGAACTATGAAAGCGGCAGCTGCTCGTACACGACCGACATCCATGTTGAACGGTCAAACACTGGACACTGGCGCGTCATCGATACGCAGCTTTAATGGTAAGTGGTTACTGCAGACATTTGGGACATTGAGACTGCAGGCAGTAGGGACATTTGCATCCAACTTCAGGCTAGAGATGGTTTGTCACTTTTCACGACTAAGGTGGAATGCCTCATAGCCTGTAAATGTAATACGATCAGAACACAGCAGTTAACTGGCCAAGCATTTTAAAATATCTTATCACTTGTACATTTTAGACAAACTAATATTATTTATTTATTTAAAATCTTCATTGCACTTAAAATGTACAATTGGCGGACTTAATGCCTTTAGGCATTCTCTACCAGTCAACCACGAGCTAAGCAGAGAAACTTAAGCAGGTGCCATAAAAACTTGAGAATATCTATACGTGAATGTAAATATAAAAAATATACATACCATACGTGTAAATACAACAATAAATATATATAACTACTAATAACCTAAATAATTTACTATATACCTGATACATAACATACATAATTTTTAAATAATACGTAACACATACATTTCAAGCATACCTACATACGAACATATTATACAAAAACAACTTAAATAATTTATAATACACTTGAGCAGAAACATTTAAATAAGAAAGTTAGTTACTGAAAGAAGAAAGGTAGTGGTCAGTCACCATTCTTTTAAAGGCTGCAACAGAAGTCGGTTTCCTGATATGAGGAGGTAATTTATTCCATAGCCTTAGGCCTCAGCGGCGAAAGACTGAGACATAAATTTGGTACGGCGAGGAAAAACACATAAGGTAGTTCCCTCGGAGGATCGCAGGTTACGATCGTGAGAAGAACCCAAATACTGAAACTTGCATTTCAGGTATTGGGGAGTGCATGGATCATATAGGATTTAAAATAGCGTGCGAAGAATTCTGATGCATCTACGCTGATCGATAGGGGGCCATTTAAGCTAAGAACGATATAAGGAACATGATCGTATTTACGAAGGCCAAAAATAAAACGGATGAAATTAATTAACAAACGAAGAGAAACTTATGTATTTACAGATAGCAAGAAGAATGTCATGATCGACTGTACAGAAAGCATTAGAGAAGTCAATTAATACGAGAACTGCTAATTTTGACTCCTCCATACCCTCTCGTACGTCATCGAGAACTTTAAGGAGAGCTGTGGTTGTACTATGTCCAGGACGAAAACCAGATTGTAAGGGACTAAGAAGTTTATTTTTATATATGTAGCTGGATAGCTGTTTGTGTGCAGCTGATTCTAAAATCTTTGAAAGAAAGGGAAGTATAGATATTGGTCGAAAATGGGTCAGAACTGAGATTATCTCACAGAATACCAGCGTAAAATAGCAGCTTAATGCTGCTGTGTTTCGTATGGTGAATGTAGAGAACCGAAGACCCTTTTTACTGGAAAAGAGGCATTCCATCTTAGTCCTCACGGGTGACAAGACATCTGCATTTTGATTCTTTATTGAGGATATCTATCCTCAATAAAGAATCAAAATGTCTATATTTATTGAGGATAGACATCTACATCTGTAGATGTCTATGGGTCACAGCAACCACTTACCATCACGTGGACTGTGTGCTCGTTTGTCACCCTATCCTATAAAAAAAAATAACAGAACTGGGATTATCTAACTTGGGAAGAGGAAGGACAAATGCTTTACGCCAAAAAGATGGAAAAACCCCAGTAGAAAAAGAAAAATTGATGATATGGGTAATGATTGGGAGAATGTTATCAAGTATGGGAATAATGATATTTCTACTCACATCATCATAGCCAGCTTTAGATTTAATGAAGAAAATAATTTTACGAACATGTTCATCAGTTATTGGAGAAAAAGCAAAGCAGTTTGCATCGATTTTGGGAAGAGATGAGATATAATATAATATAAAATATCTCACTGCGAGACAATCACTGCAATAAGCAAACTATTAACTTGAAATCCAAAAAAAAACTAATTACTCGTAAGGTGCTTCCCCTGTCAAGGCGAGGGAAGTTAAAAGAGACGCTTGGAACCAGCCCGTAAGCTGGTCCACCCCCTCGGAATAGAGACGAGCGCGCTTTCCCTCCAACGTCTGCCAAGAGAGCCCCGAATCCAACCAGATGTCCATTATATCCTGTACAGAAAATGATTTTTTTTTAAAACCTAACTTACAGTCTGTATTATAGATACTACCTATACTATAAATTAGATGTAAATTGAGATCGGACCCTTACGAGAAACTACACTACACTAACCATTTCGAGTTACTTTCGAAACTAAACTAAACTCAAAAACTACTAGGGCCGTGCAACTATTTAGTTAGCTTGCGGTGCGGCTATTCCGTGCTCATATTATATGCTTGTAATTTTATATGCCTTATAAGGCCTCCCCAAATACCTAGAATCCCAAGTTTCAAGAGGATTGTACACTCTAATAATAATGATTTATGGAACTACTATGGAGCTTGGTATTCAATCAGATCTCGACTCTTCTATCGGTTAAGCTAACAAGCCGTTAAGTCGATTGTACCGACCTTGGACCAAGGACATACTACTAGATAATTTAAAATTTAAAATTTTGTACAACCGACTTCAATATATATTATTAACAATAACTCAAAAATTATTGGTGTCAGACCTTGATAAGCACCAGCTTTCAAATAAAAAAAGAATCATCGAAATTGGTTCACCCAGAAAAAAGTTATGAGGTAACACATAAAAAAAACATACAGTCGAATAGAGGACCGTCTCCTTTTTGAAGTCGGTAGAAAAGAATACTTACATTTCCCTTCTTAATTTCTTTGATATTGTACTTCTTCATCACGTCATCAGATATCAAGTCTTTAACATCACACGTCCACCAGATATCGGTATCATGTTTTTCGATCAAGTTGCAAAGGTTTTCAATGACGGCTCTAAAATAAGGGCCAAATTTTTGAAATGAGTATAATAATAAAAGAAAATTAAAAGTACAATAATTATCATACTGTTCTACTATCGTCGAAAGGACTACAGTTAAGAGGGCATTTTAAGAGACAAGTCTATTACAATATGTATAAAATTCACTACTGTGATAATTCCATCCATCCATCCATTACAGCCTATAAAAGTCCACTGCTGAACATAGGCCTGCCCACACTGTGATAGTTAAGTCGTTGTGTTGACATTATTGGCAGAATTAATCAAATAAAACTAGTTTTTAGCACCCATGATCCTACCCCCCCCCCCCCCAATACATTTTATTTAAGTTTAGTGTTCGCGTAAACATAAAAAATCATTAAGAAGTAATCAACTAAATAAGTTGGTCTTGTTGTTGGTTTGCATATTCAATGCCATTCATATGTTACCATCTATTTTCTTCTAATTGCATTGGGTGATTTACTTACGTTACTTGCTTTATTCACGTTACTAAAAAATATTACGAACATCTTCATCAATCAAAGTCAGAAAGAAAATTGATTCCGAGGGAAAAAAAATCATTTCACAACGTTTTATTAGCTTTATTCACGCTCCATCATGTTAGTACAGCTAAATGAAGGAAATAATTTCATTAAAAAAATCATAAAAATACTTAAACATAAAACCAGGGGTCAATATACACGCGGACGCCGAATTCGCGCGGCCCGCAGCTAGCGATCGTACCACCAATACCTAATAATTTACAACACTTGTCTAAATACCTAACTTATCTACTTAACCTACTATTTTGCCACTGTGCTTGTCTCCACCTAGCCACTTTAATTCGAATTCACAGGTTAAATAAACCAAATACCTGATTCGATTCCCCGCTAATGAAAAAGTTACTTAAATGAAATGTTAACAAGGATAAAGCCATGCTTTTTTATCAATTGTGTAGGTATGTTTATTATTCTGATGTATTCAGTTATGTACCTAATCAGATAAGTTCAGTACTAAGTTATTTAAAAAAAATTAGGTATGAAACAGCTTACCGATCTAAATCCTCCGTGGCCTTATGAGATTCTCCAAGTCAAATTAACATGTTGCCGTATTCACGAGCACTATAAACGTACCTACGCGTTAGGCATTATTAAAACAAAACAAGAAACACAAAACGTAACAACAAGAATAATAAGAACAAGTAATAACAACAAGAATTTAATAAACAAAACGATTGAACTGTCGCTCACGCGCATGTGATAGTCAACACGAAACTGTCTCAAAAACTAAAATTAATAATCTATCCCGCCAAAACAAATGCCTCGTGCGTCGTAACGTCCTTGCGGTAAGCACTTTGATCATTTCCACAGATCGTTAAGCCGTTACGACATTGCCAACGCTTATTTTATTTATAAGTTTAGTTATCCCTACGACTAGTCTTCATATGGAATTTAGAAGTTATGGTTGTCATTTTTTAATACAATTACAAAATCAATTGTACCCTGACGCAACAAGCAGTTCTTTTCTTTTGTTCGTTCAATACTTTGAATTTAAAAAGAGGTACGTCAAAACTATTAAAAATTACTTGCAAGTTTTATAGTAATTGCCGCCTCTAATTCTTATGTCGCCGGCAAACAAACGTTAGTAGGTAAATTTCGGTGCAACATACGCCGCGTTGCCAACACCAATTTGTCAAATTCCCCGAAAAGTCATGTCAAATTCCCCAATTTAAGGACAAAACTTTAACACATTCCCCACAAATTCCCTTCAATTTTATTTTAAGAAATGAAACAATTTTCAACTAATTTTATAGGATTTACTTTTTAACTAACATTTTTTTTCTTTAAAATTAAAAAATAAAGAAATGAAAAGCATTAAATGATACACAAAAGTTGCCGAAATAAATCCGAAAATTAAATGCGGTGCAATGAAGATAATTAAAAAAAGGGAGTCATTCGATATTCATAAGTAACCTAACAAAATGTTAAGATAAGTATTTAGATTTCTTGAAAAAAGGTTCTGACTTGGCCCTGGCTATCGATTTTCAAAATCCCGCATTTTCCCCGCTTAATAACAATCCCCATAAAATCCCCAACCAACTTTAAATTTCCCGCAATTTGGGGAATTCCCCACATGTTGGCAACGCTGACATGTGTAAATGCCACAGCGCGAGGCAACACGAGTCGGCCGGGCGGCAGCAGCGCGTGTGTGAAAGGGAAGGGTAGAGTGAGTAGTAATACCTAATGCATTGTTTCGTACCGAGTTAGAAAAGAGTTCGGCATCCGCGAGAATATTGACCCTATTGTCAGTTGATTTTATTTTAAGTTTCACTGCTGGTTTTATGTTTAAGTCTTTTCATGATTTTTTATGAAATTATCGTTTAATTTAGCTGTACTAACATGATGGAGCGTGAATAAAACTAATAAAAAGTTGTGAAAAGATGATTTTTTTTTTCCTCGAGATCGATTTTCTTTCTGATCCATCATCAAAGGTATCGTTAGTACTATCATCTGTCTTCGTTTTCGGGAGCGTTTCACAAACACCCGGTATAATATAAAACAAAGTCGAATCATATATATATATAGGATTCCTCTGTCCGTATGTGTGTAACTGAACTCCTAAACGGCTGGACCGATTTTGATGAAATTTTGTGTGGGTGATTAAGTTGATTCGAGAATGGTTTAGATTGACAATTGGACCCGGTAGGTGGCGCTGTTGTCGATATCCAGAAATCACCCTTGCTAAGCCGGGGCGGTTGGCTAGTTTATTATATTTACGAAATACATATATAAACAATAATCACAAATTATTATAATTCGAAATACACCATCAATTATTACTTACTCATCAACAATAACTTCATCGCCTCTATATACAACAGGAATAGGCACGCCCCAAGCCCTTTGCCTCGAGATACACCAATATGGCCGCTTCTCCAACTGGGCCCTGAAACCCTGACGGGACTGTTCGGCACTTGATGGTGGTAGTAACACCACTTTTTCTAGAGCTTCCTAGTGAAAAATACATTCAAGGAGTCACCGAAAACAATAATACCCATAACATTATACGAACAATATTTTGGTTCTTTCTTTTTATAAAACTGTAATATCCTTCAGACCGAATTTCTTTCTCGACGGCCAGGGTCAACGGAAAGTAACGTCTTCGTAGGTTCGGATTATAATACACGAGTTTTTGCGTAAGCATGATGTTGCATCTCTTTGCATATTCTATCGTATCTACCACGGGGAGTGTACAGAGGAATTGTTCGAACTAATTCCAGCCGCCCAATTTCACCATCGCACATCGCGACAAAACTCGAGATACCATCCACACCATCTGGGTGATTTACAAGAAGTTTTCTTCCTCGCACAACTTCCTTGTGGAATCAATTACCACCAGCGATTTTTCCGGACCAATACGACTTAGGGACCTTCAAGAAAAGAGACTACTCTTTTTTAAAAGGCCGGCAACGCATCTGCAATTCCCCTGGTGTTGCAGTTGTTCATGGGCGGCGGTAGTCACTAACCACCAGGTGAGCCGCATGCTCGTTTGCCCCCTCTCAAATAAAAAAGCACAGGTGCACTATTTATGCCCTCACTCTCATAATCCAATGGGACGGCAATCCGACACGACCGGAGAAACCGGAACAACATGATCAGTAGTCGTACTTACAACCACTAAACCAATGACGCAGTCACTTTTTTATGTGCAGTGAACGATTATAAGTATAAAAATTACTCGAAGACTTCAGACCCACTGCCTCAACCCTCAAGTTGATGGACTTCACATGTCCTCGTAATATTTTTTAAACCACAAAAAGACTTTAATTACAAAACTGACTTACCAATGCTTTGTTCTTCAACGCCGCCGTATCGATAAACCATTGCTGACTAGCCCTGATAATGACGGGTTTTTTGGTCCTCCAGTCGAGAGGATACGAATGGATGTAAACACCCTGATGGATGACGGAATCGCCCAGTGCCTTTATGACCGCATCTTGACCATCACCGAGGACTGAGAGACCATCAAAATTATTGCCCAAATTTACATAGCGTCCAGATTCGTCTACGTTGCATTCCTGTACAAAAATAAAATTACAGAATATTACCAAAAATCAGTACTCCTATAACATTTACATCGCTTTATGGAAAATCAGTATTTATGTCAAAACTATATGGATTAATTTCCCATGACAAAATAAAATGTGTGGGCGTAAGAATAATACAAGCGACTCAACCTTATATCTTATATCCATATGAGTAACGCCTTTTCTCCTTTGGACCTATTTCTGATCGCGATTCTTTTGGCATTTTCGCTTCAAAAGAAACATTCCCCATGCTTAAAAGAAACGGATTGGCCTAGAATGTTCTATCATTTCTATCGCTGAATATATAAAATGGACGGACAGGATAAACAGGACGCGCTAGTAATCACTACACCACAAAGCGACTATAAAACAAGCGACCCTACATCTGGGAGTATTAAAACCACTGCGAAATAGCCTGGCGACTTTGGACGAAGTAATTATACACTTGTTGTGTGTTTGGATATTGTATGTTTTTTTTTTATAGGATAGGGTGACAAACGAGCATACAGTCCATCGGATGGTAAGTGGTTGCTGTGACCCATAGACATCTACATCTATCCTCAATAAAGAATCAAAATGCAGATGCGTTGTCACCCGTGAGGACTAAGATGGAATGCCCCGTTTCCAGTAATAAGGGTCTCCGGTTCTCTACACTCACCATACGAAACACAGCAGCATGAAGCTGCTATTTTACGCCGGTATCCTGTGAGAGCGTGGTCCTTCCCCGGTCGAGCCGACCCATTCGTGCTAAAACTATACTACTAATATAGCTGCAGCATGGCTCTACCACGTATTAGATGTATGTAATATGTAATCGGCAGTTTTTCTCACTGCGCAAGTAAGAAAATTACAGCTTATATACGTCCCTCTGCTGGGCAAAAGCCTATCATTTTTTTATAAAATAGGTTGACAAACGAGCACACAGTCCACCTGATGGTAAGTGGTTGCTGTGACCCATAGACATCTACATCTATCCTCAATAAAGAATCAAAATGCAGATGCGTTGTCACCGGTAAGGACTAAGATGGAATGCCTCTTTCCAAGTAAAAAGGGTCATTTTTCAGAGGGTTATGGAACAGTTAAGCCAAACGAACCAAATTTTAAGTATTTTTAGGACCAAATTTTATGTATTGGTAGAGTCAAGAGGCAGCTGTTTCTACACAAATGCTCTCACATAATACCAGCTAATATAGAATATATAATAGAATAAATTTATTTTCTCATCACAAATACATAGGTACGGAATTTATGATGACAAACAAGTTAAACTATAAACGTATTGAAAACCCTAGTTTGTGTGAGACGGGCACCTAATAAAGGTATTTAACAATACCTGTTCTAAGGGTCACCAAGTCCTCTCGGATTATACATCTTTAAATTACGCGTTCGTAAAATATATACTGTAGAGATCATTACTTTCATCGAGAGATTCAGTGACAAGAAACGGAAAATATCATAAAGTGGGTGTCGTAAGAGGCGAAGGAAATGAAACAGGATATGGGCAGCAGCATCTTCTTAATAACATATATACATACATACATACATACATAAACACTCACGCCTGTCACCCAGAGGGGTAGGCAGAGACTATGGACTTCCATTTGGCACGATCCTGACACACCTCTCTCGCCTCCTCCACATCCATATACCTACGCATACACGCTCGTCGGTTAAGGGTACTCTTAATTTGGCCCATTTTCAATATATCGCCAATTTGGTCGATAAATCTTCTTAATAACAACACGAAATAACAAAAAGCACGGTTGCCAACTCGCCTGCCAAGAGTGGAAACTGGGGCAAATGTTCCCTCTATGAGGCAATTCTTTGGAGAGACCTATGATCAGCAACGGATTTATTATAATTTGCTGGCGTCTATCTTTCCGTCCGAATACAATATGGGCGTCTTCATGGCAAGAGTGAATAGGCTTTTGCTACGCTAAGACAGTGCGATTTACCATGTAGGGCTACATCACCACTTACCACCAGGTAGGATTGTGGTCAAGCACTGGCTAATAATAACTAAAAAAAAATATTTTTTTGGTAGGTTAACGAATGGATGAATGAATAAATGTATGAATTAATCAATGAATGATTACGCTCGATTGTCACGTTACTTATAAAAATATGTTGCAAAAAAAATCTGCCAGATTTTTTCTTAACCTATGACTTTAAATATAAATTACCACTGTCATATTGTTCTTTAACGCAACCAAAAAATCTTCGGGACCATGCGCAGGCGCAGTGTGAACCAAGCCAGTCCCTTTACCCTCTGTAACGTGATCTGCTTCAAGAAACGGAAGGGTTTCTGATGTAAATTTGCTCTTGTATGTGGTCCCAATTAGAATATATAATAGAATAAATTTATTTTCTCATCACAAATACATAGGTGGAATTTATGATGACAAACAAGTTAAACTATAAACGTATTGAAAACCTAGTTTGTGTGAGACGGCGACGAGGTTCACCCGTCACGTTCTTTCTCCCGGAGAAGGAAATGAATTGCGAAACCGTCTGGCTACGCTGAATGTATGTGGAGCAATGAATGATAAGATGGATGAAATATGCGATATGATGTATGATAGAGAATAGATGTGTTATGTGTAAATGAGACGAAACGGAAGGGGAAAGGATGCCACTACACATGGCATGTATACCGCGTACTGGTCTGGTGTAGACGAGACCGAGCGGGCATGCCAGAGAGTCGGTATCATCCTCTCGAGAATGGGTCATTGTGTGAAAGAGTATGAATGTAAGCCCGAGACTGCTATGGATACGAATGAAAGTGGGCTTAAAGTTGTTTGTTCTAGGGTCTACGCCCCAGACATGTCATCGCCTGTCATAAGGAGTTAAGGATATTAGGAACGTTTGGTGATGAAAGTATAAATGAGAATGGTGAAAGCCTCCTCACCGTATGTGTGAAAAAGAATATTTTGTGACGAACACTTTCTTTCGTCATAAGAAGATTCACATGTATACATGGGAAAGAGGTGGATGATGACATGATAGATTTCATAATTGTCGATAAAAGAATGAGAGCGCAGTGGTAGATACAAGGGTTTACGAGGGTCCAACGTAGGACGGATCATTTCTTGGTCTTATGCCGAATTAATGGTCTATTCAGACGTTGGCGGCATCGGACATCTGTGTCTACCACTGCGTTACAGCGTATAAGAACAGAGAGGTTACAAGATGAAGGTGCGAAGAGAGTTCAAATGTAGACTGAGAGAAAATATAAGTGGTATGGATGAATTGTATGAATGATTTAGACTTGCAGACTGTTTGGTATAATGTCAAGAAAGGTTTGGAGGATGCAGCTACCAGAAATATGTGGTGTAAGTAAGAGACGAATGAAAGGAAAATAACTTTATGGTGGGATGATGAGGTACGGATGGAAGTTGAAGCAAGAGAGCATGGCTGAATTTGCTAGCAAGGCTAGTCATTCTAGCGGTATGAATGATGATATTGAAAGAAAAAGGCAGTCTTTAGACATCTAAATAAGAGTAAAAGTAGTTGAAAGGAAAAAGCAAGAAAAAACGGATAAGAATGATAAAAGAATATCGGATAACTTCAGGCAAATATAAAATGTTCTGGAAACTCGCAAGAACTGCCAGGGGACATTAAAACAGCCTAGAATGAATGCTATACGAGACCAGAATGGCTGTATTCTGATGACGAAGTGTCGAGTTTAAGGAGATGGAAGGAACTTTGAAAGCGTGTTTATGAGTGATGAGACGTTTGAATTAAATGAAATAGAAATTCCGAAAGAAGAGAAGAGATGAGATAAGTATAGATGAAATAATGAAAGCAATGAAAAGTATGAAGCAGGTATGGCAGCCGGATATGATAAGTATCACTCGAGATGCTAAGGGCTGGAGAGGGGTGGTGGCAGACCTGCTGTACACTGTTTAATTTGTGTTGGAACTTAGCGGGTACCGGGAGACTGGTGCAAAGCCGAGATAGTCCCACTATATAAAGGAAAAGGATCGCAGCAGGACTGTAAAAACTACCGTGGTATCAGCCTTCTTAGAATTGTGGGAAAACTGTATGCTAAGGTACTAATTGAAAGAGTTATGAAAGATACTGATGGAAAAATTTGAGATGTGCAAGCGCGATTTAGAAAGGGAATGGGATGTATGGATCAGGTTTTTCCATGCGCATGGTCGCGGAGAAGTTTTGGCCAAAAACCACCAAAAGGTTTTTGTGCGTTCGTGGACTTGGAAAGGCTTATGACAGAGTGGACAGGGATGTGTTATGGCAAACACTGAACTCATTTGGGTTGAGCGCTGGGTTGATACAGGCATTGAAGTCTCTGTATAGGGACTGGTTTGGAATCCATAAAGGGGTCAGACAGAGCTGTGTGGCTTCCCCATGGCTGTTCAACCTATTTATGGACAGTTGTTTGGAAAATTTGAAAGTTGAAGAATGCAGGTTAAGAATGGGTGAGCTAACTGTCAAATGCCTTTTGTACGCCGATGATGAAGTCATACTCGCGTCGTCGGCGGCCGAGTTGCAAATGATAGTTACATTAATGAACAGTTCATTAAAAGAAATGGGAATGAAAGTGAACGCAAGTAAGACGAAAGTTATGGTTTTTTGAAAGAGAAGAATTTAAACGATATGTGAAATAAGAATAGAAGCGGAATTGGTCGAGCAAGTAGATGAGTTTGTGTATTTGGGATGTGTATTTGGCAGAGATGGTAGATATGATAAGGATATAGAACGACGAGTGAACGCAGGAAATAAAGTAAATGGGGCTCTACACTCTGTTGTGGAAAGTCAGAATGTGTCCAAAAAGGCACGTATGGCAATTCACAATGCTGTATTAGTCCCTACTTTAATGTATGGTAGTGAAAGTTGGGTGTGTGGAAGAAGCACGAGTAGAATAAATGCTGTAGAAATGCGGTCATTAAGGGGTATGTTAGGGCTGAATCTGAATGACAGAGTGAGAAATTGTGTGATAAAACAAGAGTGTGGTTTGCAAGATGATGTTGTGACCAGGATTAAAAAGGAATGCTTCGGTGGTTTGGTCATGTAGAAAGAATATCAGGATTAAGTAAAAGTAATAGTATAGAGAAAGTAGTGACGTGCCTAGGGTCTCAATATAGTGCAAGCCAAACTTTTTATATGTATTTTTCGATTCAGACTTTATTATGGAGTCTGTGGTATTTTATATATCTGGTTTAATTGCAAGATTATGATTCTAGTAATACCGCCATCTACTGGAAGCCAGAAGAACTATCTAGAATTTTCTATTTTCGTTTCCTTTTCCTCTTGCCGTCTATCGCGTAAAAAACAAATTACTTATATTTGAAGGTTATGCCCAATTACTTTCTATGACTATCATAAAGATATAACCCATATTGTCCCGAAGAGGCGGCGAGCATCTTTCTGATAACAACTCATTTAAAATACCGAGGTTGCCGACTATAGCTTATAAATGGTAGAGCCATGCTGCAGCTATATTAGTAGTATAGTTGTAGCACGAATGGGTCGGCTCGACCGGGGAAGGACCACATTCTCACTGAATACCAGCGTAAAATAGCAGCTTAACACTGCTGTGTTTCGTATGGTGAGTGTAGAGAACCGGAGACCCATTTTACTGGAAAAGAGGCATTCCATCTTAGTCTTCACGGGTGACAACGCATCTGCATTTTGATTCTTTATGGAGGATAAATGCAGATGTGTATGGGTCACAGCAACCACTTACCATCGGGTGGACTGTGTGCTCGTTTGTCACCCCATCCTATAAAAAAAAGCCTGCTAAACATGGCAACTATGGCAAAACACTACAATCTATGGGGAAAGCCTATATTAAGCAGTGGACTTTTATAGGATGTAATGGATGGAATAAAAAATATAATTACCATCAAACTCAGCTAGTCTGGCAAACTCCACGCCAAGCAACTTCTCCAAGGAATCAATTTGTGCACTGGCCACTAGAAACATTTCTCCTGGTTTATTATTATAAGCGACTATACTATATTTCATAGCAGGACTATAACAAATTGCCTTATTAGCAACAAGAGTCCATGGTGTAGTCGTCCAAACTATGGCTGAAACTGTTTTTCTGAAAAAAATACCATTAATATACGTTATAGAAAAAAGAGACAAAAATGTAGTCCAAACTACATACGGACTTCGTAGTTCTAACAATTCGAGTGATAAGGCCGTGGTAGTTAATGAGGGTAGCTCGAGTTTAATCCGCCGGTATCGAAATTGTTAATTGCAATTTTGTTCAAATTTGCTAAGTTCTCGGCGGTGAAGGAACACATCGTGAAATCGTGAGGAAACATGTCTTAGATTAAAAACATTGTGAGAACAAAGAAGTAAGCAATCTGGTGGAGCTTTCCGGCCTTTAAACCCTTCCAGAAATGAGAAGGCAAGCGTCCAGTCTTTCTTTTTTTTTTCAACCCATAAATTCCACTGCTCGACAAGGGCCTTTTCCGGTGGAGAGGTGTTGGCTTAATCGTGACACTTGGCAGCAAAAGCGGCCTCCTCTCATTACTGAGAGGATTGTCAAGTAATTAGGCCGCTGCGCAGGCAGATTTCCTCACGGTATGTCTCTATCACCACTGCTGAAGTGGTAAATCAGCATTTAAAATTGCAATTAACAATTTCATTGGTGCCGGCGGAGATCGTACTCTGGTTGCTTGCATACTATGAAATTTCCAACGTGCGATTAGCCACTTGGCTACCACGAATCTTATATCTTATCTAATCTGTATGGATGAGAAATATATTACAAAATCTGCTTTTGGAACAACAAGATATCCTTCAAGGCACAAAAAAGCTCTCACAAAAATTGGTAAAGACCTAGAGTGCGATTGTATAACTTTCGTTTTCGTTTATGTCTCTTGTATACTAATTTCTTATTTTTGTCTGGAAATATTATAATAATGAGAAAATATAAACGTAATACAGTTGAAGAGTGATTCCTATCGGTAAATGATTCCCACCAAAGTTACACCTTAGTTTCTATTCTTATCTATAATACATACCCAGAGATAACATGTTTTACAACTTTGGGCACTGTTTCCAACTGGAACGTAACATACACTTCTTTACTTTTAAACTGTGGGTCATATTCGAGCTCGGCCTCTGCTAAAGCTGTTCTGTAAATAGTACAATCTTTTTATTGTTTTTTTTATATACCAGCAACTATAAACGTGTCCTTGCTGGGTCACGAGCAGTACTAGCGACTGCCCAATACGACTGCTCCGAGGACGATGTCGTAAGTGCGTGTTCTTACAATAAGTCATGGGCTTGACTTGGTTTTGGCGTCACTTGAGATGTACACGGGGCTCTGCCTATCATTCTTCATTGGACTGAATCTAATGTAAATAAAAGTTAAGGCAACATTGAAATATGTAATTCTCAATTGTTTTTATGATAACTTTTGTATATGATTATTGAAAATCTTATTTTTGATTTTTTTTTCATCTTGATGGAATGTCAGAAATGTATGAAAAATATGGCTTTCAGATTAAATAAAACAACCTTGATATTGCCACAATTTTATTTTTATTTTAAAGGATATTCGATGACATTATATACGGAATATAATTTCAGCCAAATGGCCACCGCGACTCCGCTGTAGGTGGTGTATCCTGGTGGACCAATTTTGGAAGACATCTTCGCATAAATGGGGCTCAATTTCTTGAAGAACGCGAGTGATGTTGGCCTTCAGGGCGGCAATTGTCTGTGGTTTATCTGCATACACCAGAGATTTCACGTAGCCCCACAGAAAGTAGTCGAGCGATGTTAAGTCACACGATCTCGGTGGCCAGTTGATGTCGCGAGATGACGAAGCCCTCGAGCTTATCATCCAATAAATTCAATGTTTCCCGAGCAGTATGGCTGTTGGAACCACATGTTTGTGAGATCCATACCATCTATCCTAAGCGACAATTTTTTTTATCATCGTCCGATATCGGTCGCCATTGACAGCGAGCGCGGCTCCTGCGCATCTTCGAAGAAATAAGGGCCGATGATACCGCCGGACCAAAATCCACATTAAACAGTGAGTTTTTCGGAGTGTGGCACCTGATGAATCTCCTGTGGGTTTTCGTCGCTCCAAATCCGGCAATTTTGTTTGTTAACAAAGCCACTCAAACAGAAATGAGCCTCATCACCTAAAATGATTTTTACCGAAAGCAGGTTCAGCCGCCAAATGCTCTAAAGCCCAATCAGCGAATACACGGTGCTGTCTGTGGTCGTTGAATTTAGCTCTTGAGTTAATTGAACTTTTTATGGATAAAAACCCAAGTCTCGACGCAAAATCCGCCAAATTGATGTCGCAGAAAGACCCAGCTCTTGCGCATGACGCGGAATGAAATGTCTCCCCAGACATTTCATGTGTTTTCTCACACACTGTCCCGATTCTCTAACAATTCTCCAACAATCACCGACCCGGTTGTCTCAAATTTATTCATCAAACGACGGATTGTGGACTCTGCAGGACGGCCATGAATGCTATAAATTGGACGCAATGCACGGAACATTAGGCGAACAGAACACTGATTTTGATAATACATTTTAACAATTTCAACACATTGTTGAAGCGTGTAACGTTCCATGGTGAAATGTCAAGATTAAATAAGTAAAAGTAAAGTAAAGTTACAGCCTATATACGTCCCACTGCTGGGCAGAGGCCTCCTCTCATTTCTGAGAGGGTTTTAGGGCAAGGAAATGTCCGCCGCGCGGCCCCAATGCGTGTTGGGGAAGTTCACATGTCTTCGAAATATTTTTTTTTATTTCTCAGACATGCAGGTATTTACAACCTAAAACGGAGATAATCACTTAGAGATAAATTTAAAGAAATAAATATATTAACTTTGGCCTCTCGGTATATTTACGAAAATTTAATGTATGTTCACAAAAACAAGGGTAGTTTAACAAAAAAAGTGATATACATTCTGTAAACACTAGGAACAAACACAAGCTAGTGATACCAGTTTCTCGACTCCACAGAGTCAGTAATTCATTCTTGGGGCAATGTATACGCTATTACAACAAGGTCCCGGAAGTGTACAGGCTCTCTATTACCAAGTTTAAATGTTTTGTTAGCTGAAACTGTATAAAAGGGTTATTATAGTATAAATGAATACATGGTTGATAATAACCCTGGAATGAGGTGGTCGCTTCCAAGCAGTTTCTAAAATAAATTTTGTACTTAAATAGTTTGTACAACCATTAATGTAAAATTTACTTTAAAAAAAGTCCCACTGGGTTATTGCTGGTTCTTCCCAGGACAGAGGTTTTTTCGAACCAGTGGTAAAGTAAAAAATGACTTTCAATAAGAATTACACATGTAATCCCTATTGAATAAAAATTATTCTATTCTATTCTATATTTTATATTAATAAGATTAAAAATAAATAAACCAAACCACAGATATTCATAAAAGTAGAAAAATTGAAAAGAAAATGTGCTAAAATTAAGAGATACCATTGAGGCATTGTTTGTGTATACACAAAACATTGCCTCAGTGGTTGGAAAGTTTATCAGTTTCTAGAGTATTATATACATATAATACTCTAGAAACTAATTAAAAAAACTAATTAATATTATAAACTAATTTCTCAATTAAATGACATTGTGTATCATAAAACTTTACCTCAGTGTCAACTAGCGACATCTAGAGAGCAGAAAATTATTAGCCCTCATTATAGGATCCCAAGCAGATGGTAGCGCCCAGCTATCTTTACTATTGAAATTAGGATGTTTTTTGATTTCCATAGCCATAGCTAATCATCCATGGAAGGAATCTGTGTTTTTAGTGGGTATTTGTAGTCTATCAAATCTGGTGTATGTGATGATGATGATGTGACTGTATGTGTTCACAGACTGCAGACTTCCCAGATCATCGATTCTTTACATCAGCTATGTGTTCTTTTAGGCAATTTTTTAATTGATCTTTTAAGAGACCACATTCACACAATCAATAAAATAATTTTAAACAAGGTAGCCATGGTTAACTATCGTACTCGTAACGTCGGGAATTAAAAAATAAGTTAATACATGCGAGCTAAAATCTGTATAAATTACTTTCATTTAAATCTGTAGTGTTCACGTACACATAAGAAATCATTATCTAATTTATATTATATAGTCTAAAGAAATACCTTAAGTTCATTATGAGTAAATCTAATAAAACTCACTTTGATGATGGTGACCAATACACTGGTTTTAAAGCACGAAAGACCAATCCAGATTTATACATCTTATAGAACTGCCTTAGTTGGTTCTGAACATAATGTTTATCCAATGTCAAATAGCAATTCTTCTCCCAATCAGCCATTACACCCCAACTTTGGAAAGCAGATTTTTGTTTCTGTACAGTTTCCAAAGCAAATGCTCTTGCAATTTCTCTGGTATTTACTGGGTCTGAAAGAATGTTATCCTTTGAAGTCTTCTTTGCTTTTTGTAAAGCTTTCAATTCTATAGGTAGCCCATGGCAATCCCATCCTGGTACATAATGAACTTTGTTTCCTTGTAAAACTTGACTTCTGTTGTTTATATCTTTTATAATCTGAAATATTGTATACTCATTCAAATTTAGGAATTGCATAGAAAGAAAACATTATTTTATTCATTAATTAATTTAAATTAACTAATTCATTAAGTAATGAATGGCAGAGTCGGGAAAGGACGCCCTAGACTAAGGTTTATTGACCAAATTGGCGATATATTGAAAATGGGCCAGATTAGGAGTACCCTTAACCGACGAGCATGTATGCATATATATATGGATGTAAAGGAGGCGAGAGAGGTGTGTCAGGTTCGTGCCAAATGGAAGTCTGTAGTCTCTGCCTACCCCTCTGGGTGACAGGTGTGAGTGATTATGTATGCATGTATATA
Source organism: Parnassius orleans (assembly GCA_029286625.1). Classification (NCBI taxonomy): domain Eukaryota; kingdom Metazoa; phylum Arthropoda; class Insecta; order Lepidoptera; family Papilionidae; genus Parnassius; species Parnassius orleans. The sequence continues at coordinate 1,108,731 of JAGSMP010000277.1, forward strand.
TATGTAAGTAATTTTTACTGATTTTACCATGTTTAATTTGCTTATTTTTGTACTATGTATTTGCTTATACAAAGCACATTACTCTTTACTTATTATTGAAAATGCTTGGCTGTTTCCATAGTATAGTATTATTACACATAAAGTGAGGACCTTACCAGCTTTCAAACACATTTTTTAACTTTGACTTTTACTAGATACGTCAAGATAAAGAACCTTTTGTGTGTCAACATTAATGCTTTAGAAGAATAACTAAAAAGGGTTTGGTTTTATTGTTGAACACCTTCGTAAAAAGTTTAAAAAGAGGACGGAGGGAGTGGTGAGGTAGAACGAGATGTGTTTATGTTATTATTAAAAAAAAATGAGATATGTGAGTGCCAATCTATTAAAATATAATAAAATTAAGAAAATACTTGAGTAAGCATTGGTTAGTTTTGTATTATGCCCATGGACATAGCAACATTAAAGGGTTAACTATTTCTTATCTAGCATGTCACAAAAAATTTATATTATGTCTTACGGATGTGGTGTACATATATACAAAAATATTACCTTATTTACTGCATGTCCCATGTGTAAATCTCCATTTGCATATGGAGGGCCATCATGCAAAACAAATTCTGGGCCTGTTTTATTCTCCCTCTGCCAGGCATAAAGTTCTGAGAACAGCGCGACCTGTTAAACCACGTAATATATGAAGTATTTTTACATAACTAGTATATGTTTAAAGAATTGACGCTGGTTCACAAGAATAATGCAATACAAGGATCCTTTTAAGACAAAATAATTCAAATATTAAATAACTTTACCCTTTGAATGTCTTCATTGATAGAATTACTAACGCGAGCTGGAAATTTTGTTTTGGGAAACAGAATTGTATGTGAATATGTTTTTTCCTTTGCTTCCGCCGAGCTTTTCGACCTGACACACTTAATACAAGAATAGTTTGATGTATGTTTTCTTAAGTTAGAGCGATAATTTAACAAATTTTTCATTAAAACCATTTTTTCTAGGTTATGTTTAATGTTTACAAAATGACATTAGTGATGCGAAAAGGACCGATATTTTGTGTACCGATAAAAGACCATGTAATATTTTAATATTTTGTTTCGTTACAGGTCAAAACGCCATGTGGTGATATCGTATCGCTTCCTGGAAAAATTACATCAAAAAATATCGCATAAATAATTTCTTTTATAATGCTTCATTATTTACATGTTAATCAATAATAATATCAATAACTCAAAGAACTAACAAGTGATGGGGAAAAGCTCATTACACTCAGTCTGAGCGTAAGACAAGTAAGTCACAATATTCAATAGTCTGTCCAGGGAAGTAAATTGAATGTAAGGCTTTACTATACTGGATGGTAAGAGGCACTGTGGACTTCACTGGTCATAGAATAATCTTACTTAAGCCTTAACATTATTGTAAACACATTATATTATTATAATTGTTATTTAGTTAACACTCATTTTGTTAATGGATAAACCAAACCCACAACAATGGGGCTAGTTGCAGTAAAAGGATGGCTGAATCGTAATAAATGCTGTAATAAATATACTATTGTATAATAAATTTTGTTATTAATATACTATTGTTATAATATAATAGAAATATCGTAATTAAGACATTAAATCTCAATAATTTACCATTTTTGTATCAAATTATTATTTATTTATTTATTTCATTGACATATTTTGCTTTACATTACTGTAAAGAAAAAATACATTTTCTTCGTTATGATTCCATGATCTCCTTAATATAATTACTGTTAAAAAAAGTTATAAAATAAATAAGTTATAACTTTTATTTATATCTATTTCATTATTGAAATTTCTTAATTCTTAATTTATACAACTACCGTTAAAACGTCAGCATAAATAACTTATTGATTAATTAAATGAGTATTGAAACTACTAAAATTGTTAACACACTCTTCCGCCTGACCGTGGAAAAACGAGTATAAAACGGAATGAGTAGCGTGTCTAGGAGTCTGCGCCCTTCCTAAGGGGGTCGCATCTGATTCGGCAGAAAGGCCACAGGCCAAAGCCAGTCCCACAGGTGATGTTTAGTGGGTAGGCACTTCATAGTGAGTCCCACATAAAACATCCCACAAAAAGTGTCTAGGACAATGACTAAAGAATTTAGGTCTAACGACAGTGGAAAATAGAATTTGTGCTGGAATAGTCGTATTTGAGTGAACTAGTTCTAAGGACTTAAATATGACGTTTTTAAGTTAATGAATTTATTGTCCCAAATTGTTTCAAATACATTTCCATTGTCAATTGTTTAAAAATGAATAAGTAATCTTAGCTTATTTTTATTAAAATATAGATTGTGAACTACTGTGAACTGAAGTTTATTTTGTATAGATTAAGAATGACAAACGAGCACACAGTCCATCTGATGGTAAATGGATCCTGTGGTCCATTAACTCGATTTTGAATCAAAATGCAGATATGTTGTCACCCTTAGCACTAAGATGGAATGCCTCGTTTTCAGTAACGAGGGTCTTTGCTTCTCTACACTCACCATACGAGACACGAAACACGAAATACAACAGCATTAAGCTGCTATTTTACGCTCGTTTTCTATGAGAGCATGGTCCTTCCCCGGTCCCACATCACACCCTTTCCCCGATTGACTCATTCGTGCTATAGTAATAAAATAGCTGCAGCGTGGCTCTACCATATATACCTATAAAAAGTTTGTATTTTAAATATGACTAATATTTTACTGAAATAAATATTGAGTAGAAAATAGTTTTAGTCAATAGAATTTAGTCAATAGACTTTTGCTGCTCCATTTAGTTAGAATTTGGTCACACTGTAGACGTTCTCTAATAATAATTAATGACACTTGATGAAAATTATTGACATTTGTGAACATATAAATCTTTATAGTCTATGTTTATAATCTGTGTTCTAAGCAAAAACAACACATGTGTTTGGATTGAATTGAAATAATTTAAGAAGTTATATTTCCGAAATGGTAACTACTTGTAAAATTCATAGTATACTCATTGGTAGCCTAAAATATAATTAATATTTGTTTACTTACAGCCTAAGGCTAAGAAGAAATTTATAGATCGAAAAAAGGCTGTTACTTTCAACTTGGTGCACCGATCTCAAAGGGATCCTCTTGTAGCAGATGAGAGTGCACCTCAACGTGTTCTTGTTCCAGTTAATGCTGTAGTACCACCAAGGAAAGAAAAAGAGCCCGTACGTACAGTTGTGTTCTCATCATTTTCAAGTTTGCTGAAAATGTAGTTTTACTGTATATGTTATAAATACTACCAATGAGGTGGCCACTTACTCAAATATGTTTATATACATTTAATATATTTATGTAAGTAAATATATTTTGTTTATGTTAAATAATAATTAGTCAAGACAGTAAATCAGGTTAATAAAAACGAACTTTTATTATACTTTTAAAAGTTGTCAGAAGATAATGTTTTTATTATTTTTAAAGGATTTGACTTTAGAACAGAGGAAAGAGGAGCAACGTAAATATGGCATCTATTTTGATGACGATTACAACTATCTACAGCACCTCAAGGACACTAAGGAAGTCACTATGGTCTTACAACCGGTAAGTAAATGAAAGATTGGACATAAAGCAAAATTAAATACATAATTGATTAATTGATATTGATAAATTAAAAAAATGACCACAATGATATGAAAAACCAGGATTTTGTTGGTGTCAATACCAAAGGCATTGCAGATGAATTGAAAGGAGTAAGTTTCTTGAAGGTCCTTAAGTTGTATCAGTCAGGAAAAATGCCCATGGTGGACGATCCCACAATGAAGTTCTGCATGGAAGAAAACTGTATAAATTATTTCATTTAAAAATTGCAGAAAGCCACACATAAGAAAAAAGAAAAGGCTGCAATAAAAACCGAAGACACAAAAGAGATATCCGAAACACTAACACTACCAAGTTCAGTGTTTGCTTCTGAAGTTGAGGAAGATGTTGGTCTATTGAACAAAGCCGCCTCACAAGGTATCTGACAAGATCTTAAATAACATGATAATTTATCTTGACAAGATCTTTTGTATCTGCTACATGTCCAGGAAGCTTAAAAGACTTATTTATAATTATAGGTATAATACTAGGTATTATTACTAGGTAGTAGGTTTCCTTAACTGCCTATGGTACCATCTTAGTACCACTTTTAACTGTGGTAGAGCTATGCTGCAGCTTCTGCTGTAGCACGGATGGGCCGAATCGAACCGGGGCATTACAACAACCTCACAGAATACCACCGTAAAGTAGAAGCTATGCTTAGCCCGCGTATTCTGTGTGGGGGGTGGGGGGGGGGCAAAATTCCACTCTATACTAATTCTGCACGGGTCGAACAGAGTGATAAAACCATCGCAACCCCTGCCACGCTATCTGTGGATTGTAACATCAGGGGACTTCACTCGAACCTTAACGCCATCCTCTACCATCTGGAGACTGCGAAGCCGGCCTTGCTCTTTTTGACCGAGACGCAGGTTTCCTCTCCGGCTGATACCTGTTCTACCCGGGGTACAAATTAGAACACTTCTTTGTGCCCCGAGCTGGAGTTTGTGTATACGTCAGAGAAGATATCTGTTCTCGACACCTTGGCAGTCTTTTTATTATGCATAGAAAAAGGGCTTTGTCGCTGATGCGATTACTACAAAAAAATCTTAAATATAATAATTAACAAATGAACTTATTATACTTACTAATTACTTAATCTCTTATCAACTAACAAATAGAGTTTTTTGGCATCATCTGCTAACGGGTCCGATAAAATACTATTACTACTACCAATTAAGAACAAATGTAAATTACAATTTGCTCTTTCTCTTGAGTTCTGGGCACATTCTATCAAAATGTGATAAACATTTTTGGTCAGGTATTTTTTCGCATCAAGTATAAAAATTTATCGCATGGAATGTGTCCAGATCTGAGTCTTAAAGCTGTTACAGTGTCGCATCTACACAATAGTCTGTTATCTATCCAGGTTGATCGGCAGTCTTGAAGGTACGGACCTGTCCATCCTTTGGCTGCACGTAGACAGCGACGACCATCCCTGCGTCTACGGATGCCTCTATAGGTCCCATAGCGGTAATGCCGACATAGATCGACTCATCGACCATGTCCAAATGGCTACAGATTTCTTGCTACAACAGATCCATCATACACCTTCCCTGTTGGACCTTCTGCTGACCTCTCATCCGGACGGATATCAGGTTTCCGTCGATGTCCCTCTCGGCTCTTCGGAGCATTGTCTGATCCGGAGTGTGGTGCCACTCACGCTCCCTTCTCGGTTACATTCTGCAGGCTGCCGCCGTGTTCGGCATTACAGGTCGGCGGATTGGGCCGAAATGCGGTCTTTCTTTGCATCCTACCCATGGGGGCGGGTTTGCTTGTCGCCGGATGATCCCAGCGCTGTTACTATTTATTCCATCATCTTTATTACCCATCTCAGCCTTGGTTTGGTCGCTCCTTTAAGACTGCATTATGCAGTAAGCAGGAGTGTCAGGCCTGGGCTGACGCTTCGGCGGCTCGGGATGTAAACACCAGCATGCTTAAAAAAAAGTATAACTTCTCCTTCGCCTTCCTTCGGGAACTCTCGCCAAGGCTGTCCAAGGGAATTTCTTTAAGTCATCACTACCATCTCTGCACAGGGAGGACGACTCACTGGCCCACGCCGCAAAAGAGAAAGCCGACCTTTTAGGCTCCCTTTTTGAGTCCAACTCGACTCTCAATGACGAGGGGAACACACCGCCGACCATCCCGCAGTGTAAGTGCTCTAAGCCTGATGTACGATTCACACAATGCTCAGTACGCAAAGCACTCCTCTCCCTGGACATCCACAAGTCGAGTGGGCCTGACGGAATCCCGCCATATGTGCTGAGGACGTGCGCTCCAGAGTTGGCACTGGTTCTAATGCGTCTTTTCCGATACTCCTACTCCCTAGGCGTTGTCCCGAATTCATGCACCCGATCCCTAAAAAAGGTAACCGCTCTGATCCGTCCAACTACAGGCCTATCGCCATCATCTCCATGTTCTCGAAAATTATCGAGTCCATTATTAACTGCCAGCTCATGCAGTACCTCGAGGAGCACCAGTTGATTAGTGACTGCCAGTACGGTTTCCGTCGGGGTCGCTCAGCTGCTGATCTTCTTGTTTACCTAACACACAGATGGGCGCAGGCGATCGAGTCCAAGGGGGAGGCTTTGGCGGTTAGTTTGGACATAGCGAAGGCCTTCGATCGAGTTTGGCACAAAGCGCTTCTTTCGAAGCTTCCTTCCTATGGGGTTCCCGAGAATTGTGCAATTGATCACCAGTTTTCTGGCTGATCGGAGCATCAAGGTCGTGGTAGACAGTGTATTCTGCGATTACAAGCCTGTTAACGCTGGTGTTCCACAGGCTGCGTGCTATCACCAACGTTGTTTCTTCTGCATATCAATGATATGTTGAATACCGGTAACATTCATTGCTATGCGGATAACAGCACTGGTGATGCTCATACACCGGCCATGCCAATATTTATCGGGAAAACCGAACTACCGGAACAAACTTGTGTCTGAAGTAGAGTCTTTGCTGAACAAATTCCCGGATTGGGGCGACTAAATCTAGTCCAGTTTAATCCACAAAGACACAAGTTTGCGCGTTTACCGCCAAAAAGAACCTTTGTCGTATTTCCTCAGTTTCAAGGCACTCCTTGTTGCGTCAGCCGGTATCGGAGTCCTCGGCGTCGACATATCGAGTGACGCAGTTTCGTGGTCATTTTAAGAGAAGGCCAAATTGGTCTCTAAAATTTTGGCGTGCTCAGCAGAGTGGGACAGTATTTCATGCCGGCACACCGCCTGCAACTTTACAAGACGCAGGTTCGGTCTCACATGGAATACTGTTCCCATCTCTGGGCTGGGGCTCCCCAGTGCCAGCTCCTTCCACTTGACCGCATTCAGCGTAGAGTGTCTCGAATCGTCAACGAGCGAGTCCTTTCCGATCAGCTTGATTCACTGGCGAAAGGATGTTGCATTCCTTTCATTTTCTTTCACATCTACCACGGGGAGTGCTCTGAAAAATTGTTCAGATTAATCCCAGCCGCCAAATTTCACGAACGCACATCGCGGCAAAATTCCTGATACCATCCACACCATCTGAATGCTTGACGGTCCACCACTGTACATTTCACTAGGAGTTTTCTTCCGCTTACGACCTCTCTGTGGAATAGCTTACCACCGACGATTTTTCCGGACCCATACAACTTAGGAACCTTCAAGAAAAGAGCTTACTCCTTTCTAAAAGACTGGCAACGCACCTGCAATTCCCCTGGTGTTGCAGTTGTTCGTGGGCGGCGGTAGTCACTTACCATCAGGTGAGCCTAATGCTCGTTTGCCCCCTCTCCTATAAGAAAAAAACGTAATAACTAAGTGACTAATTAACAGTGCACTACAACTATATTATGGAAAGAAAATATTTTATAGGGAAATATTATGTAAATGGATGTAGACATTTATCATTGGGAGGTGTAGTGTAGCCCCCATGATACTATATATTTGTGTTAAGTGTACAATAAGAATAGTCTAATTAAAGTCCGTAAGAAGCAACACAACTCTCTCATTGACACTTTTCCAACATTACATTGTTATTCAAGTTTAGCATACAAAACAAACGTAGAATTACAAATATGATGGCATGAATACATTTAACTTACATACATACGTAAACACAAGCCTGTCACCCAGTGTGGTAAACAGAGACTACAGACTTACATTTGGCACAATCCTAATACACCTCTCTCGCATACACATACATGCTTGTCACTTAAGGGTACTTAATTTGGCCCATGTTCAATAAGTTTAACAATTTTACATATTGCCTTTATTTAAAAGAATATATTTTTAGGTTTATGCCTTGATTTGGACCCAGAAGTGGTTGCTGCTCTAGATGATGACTTTGATTTTGATGATCCTGACAACCAACTTGAAGACAATTTCATTGAAATGGCCATGGGTGAAGGTACGACGACATAAGTTAGCATAAAATATCTCATTTCTGAAAATTCTAATCTAAGTTATATATCAATTTAACAGTTATAAGAGGGGCATAATGTTGTTGCTAGAGAAGTTATTTATGGCGCCGTAGGAGCCAAAAGAATGTTATGGGTTCTACTACTATGGATTATTTTGGTATTTATAGCTTTTGAAACCAATAAAGGCAGTTTGGTTATTTTACATTGATATTGGCATTGAATTTAAAATTCGTGAGAAACCCTACATGTCTTAGAAATTTAAATATTTTGAGGATGTGTGAAGAATGACAACAGATGGTTAGACAGCATGGCGAAATACCCCAAAGAAACAACCATCACAGAAATGAAAATACCCATATGCCCTGCAGTGGGACATATGTAGACAGATTTTTCATTGCAGAGACAATAAAAGTAAAATATTTTTTTAATTTTTAATAAACATTACACACTACTATTTTCACAAGGACATTTATTTGTACTTGTATGCAGGTAACAATTATTTGTGGGCCATATAAATACTTATTTCATGCGGGAGTCAAACCCGTGCACTTTAGCACTGCAACTCAATGCTAATCCACTGCACGACTGGGCCATTAATTTATAATGAATTATTTATTGATATATATATAAATTTAAAAAGAGGAATATAATGTATATCAATTTACTCTACTCTACTTTCAAGGTACTTCCAGTGACGATGATGAAAGTGAAAGTATGTCTGGTGATGAAGATACGGAAAAAGCGTTCGCTTCTGATTTCGATTCAGATGATGACAGTGATTCACAGGTAAGTCTTTTATATTAGTTCATGTTCTAGGTAGAGTTACCATTAGTTCCCGTTTAGCCCAACCAAGTAAATTAAAACCTTCGTCATATTGTCAATCAAAATATTAGATGGAGCCTGTCAATTATAAAAATAGGTATATTATTACAGTTAATTTGGCTTCTTTACAAATAAGTGTAAGTTAGCCAAACCAAGAAAATACAAACTTTTTCCCACATTGCCGATATTCACGAAACTAATTTCATTCACGATACGCAACGATAATTTAACTTGTCAAAATCAAGTCGTCAAGTGGACCTTGTCAAGTATCAAAATGAATCCAGTTTGCACATCCCAAATTTTTCCATCAGTTTCTTTCATAACTCATTCAATTAGCACCATACTTTATATACGCACACAGTTTTCCCGCAATGCTAAGCAGACTGAAACCACGGTAGTTTTTTACAGTCCTGCTGTGACCCTTTTCCCTTATATATTGGGACTATAACGGCTTTCTTCTGGTACCCGCTTCAGTTCGCAACATAAATTAAATAAGGTTTACAGCAGGCCTGCTACCACTCCCTCTCCAGTCTTAAGCATTTCGAGAGTACTCTATCATATCCCTTATGCCTTACCTGCTTTCATTATTTCATCTATACTTATCTCCTTACCTCTTTCCTCATCTTTAGAAATTTTCAGTTCATTTAATTCAAACGTCTCCTCACTCACAAACACGTTTTCAAAGTATTCCTTCCCTCTCTTTAAACACGCAACTTCGTCATTCAGAATACAGCCATTCTCATCTCGTATAGCATTCATTCTAGGCCGTTTTGAATTTACCCTGGCAGTTCTTACGAGTTTCCAGAACATTTTAATATTTGCCTGGAAGTTATCAGATATTCTTCTTTAATTGTTATCCGTTCTTTCTTGCTTTTTCTTTAACAACTACTTCTTTTACTCTCTTATTTAGACGTCTAAAGACTGCCTTTTTTCTTTCAATCTCATCATTCCTATCGTCAGAATTACCAGCTATGGTTGCTATGTTTCATATGGTAAGTGTAGGGAGCCGGAGACCTTTTTTACTGTAAAAGAGGCATTCCATCTTAGTCCTCACGGGTAACAACGCATCTGCATTTTGATTCTTTATTGAGGATAGATGTAGATGTCTATGGGTGACAGGAACCACTTACCATCAGGTGGACTGTGTGCTCGTTTGCCACTCTTTACTATAAAAATAAAAAAAAAGGTCGGAGGAATAAAATATTTCAAGGACGTAATGTATGCTACATTACGTCCGCGAAATATTTTATTCCTCTTACTAATGGACTAATCGCTCTATAAACGTCTTGGAAATGAGAGGGGCCTGTGCCCAGCAGTGGGATGTAACTTTACTTTCTTATGCAGGGACGTGGGAGACCAAAAATGCCGTCATGGACCGATCGCGACAAAGATGATACGAAATCACGCTTCTCACAGTACTCGATGTCTTCCAGCGTTATTAGACGGAATGAAGGTCTCTCTTTGTTGGATAACAGATTTGAAAGGGTAAGTTAATATTTCTTTATTATTTATATTAATTTCTTATATTATAATAATGAGTAATATATTTACTGATTTAGTTACTCGGTCGTAGGATTCCTTTTCTTGGAGAAATATGTCTGGGTAGGCGCCTCTTACATATTTTAGTCGTCAAGCGGCAGTGAACTGTTGCGTTGTGTTCTGAAACGTATAGGAAAGCCAGTATACAACGTGACCGCTACAATGGTGTCTTTAATTTAACACACTAGCACTTTTGATAGGTTAAAATAACTCGTAAATTGAAAAAAAAATTTTTTTCAAACTAATTAAATAATAAAAAAGTAACTAAAATTGGGATACCCTTGCAAAAATTCATTCATGAAATTACGTACCTAGCTGGCTTACGTTAACTCGGAGCGGCTACGCGTCGCTCGTGGTCGGTCCGATTGTTTGACGGCTTATTGTCAAAGAGACCGAGCGGCGCAATTGGTACCTACAGCGGAGGTGCTTAGTCAAAGAAACACTTATTATATCACCCTCTCTTGTTACTATTAGTTATAACTGTCATCATTAATCACTGCTTTTATTTGTTTTTATTTTAAATTTTCTTATTTTCAATGAGACCATCGTGTTGGCGGATACAAAGAGCTAAACGGCGTTTCATGTTTTCCCGCACATTTGAAAATAAATTGTCACTTATAGCCATTTCCCTCAATTTCTCAAACGCATTTATTATTCGATGGCGTAACTGTTCCACCGAATCAGTCATTTAGCCACTACCTGGCTATTGTTACAGAGTGTGCTGGCGCGCCATCTAATTGGTACCACATTCGTTGGTATCGATGGACGTTTAGGTTGTTTGTGTATTCTGACACCGTATCATTTAGTAGATTAACAAACCTTTCTCCGTTCAAAGCCCCATCAATGAATACGGGTCCGATGATGTTGTCACCGTGAATAGCTGCCCAAACATTTACCGAAAATCTGTACTGATGGACTGACTCCCGCCAAACGCGCAGATTTTGGTTTTGGGTGCCGGTGCAGATGTGCTGGTTCCACATGCCGTTTTTGGTGATCGTGCTTTCGTCAGTCCAACAAATTTGGGAAAGAAAGTCACTGTCCTCTTCAATTTTACTCAGTAACCACTGACAATAATTTACTCTTATTAATTTATCACGCGATAGCAGAGTATGCTTTTCTAAACTTGAATGGGTGCCACTTTCGCGCTTTAATATCCTATGAACGGTTCTGTGATGGACTTGAAATTGACTAGCGCTCTGGCGGAGGCTAGTTTTGGGTTGGTCTTCGAAATATTGTATCACATTTTCAGTTAACTGGATTGGGTTGTGTCGTGTAGGCGGTCGATCAGGCGTTGAGACCCAGGATCTACTGGCCGGTTTTCGCGGATGCGCTGAAGAGCTCCTACAATAGTGCGAGTATGAGTAGGACATTGTCTTGAAGCGCCATATCTCCGCGATATTTCCGCCTGCGATGGAAATATAAATTGAAAGGTAAATTAGGATCATGTCCGCATATTCAGCTGCTGTGTAGTTCGAATGTATTTTCCATTACGATCACAAGTTTACACAAGCACTAATAACACAAATAAAAGCGTCCGTATCGCAAGAAATGCAAAACGGATCTACTAGATTAGAAAACGAAAACAAAACAAAGCGTCTTTATCGCAGTACCATAATCTAATTACTATCCTAATTACACAAAATTAATAAATAAAACAATAGTTGCGTCTTTTTCGCGGAAAAGTTCACTAAAATATTAGTCGACGTAATTATGCGCACTATGTGAAGAAGTGTGTCAAGGACAGGGGTTCGGCTAGCACTAGAAAAGCAAAAAGTATTCGATTTCGGTGCAGGGTGGGAGGTGCGCGTCGCCTTCGCCGCTCGCTCGCCGTTAGGGATGTTTTTCTTCCTTCAATAGTATTGCTTATTCGTTTTAATTTCAATGATGCGATGTTGATCCGTGACCCCGGCAAATGACTGCTGCGCGACAGTTCTCTAAGTACAGGTTGCTCTAAGATGCTATTTTCTAAAATTTGAAATAAATCCGTAAATAATAACGTTTAATGGAAATATAATTTCTTCATGAAACGAAAATGTGAAAACGTATATGTGTGTTAAATTAAAGTCACCATTGTAGTGCCACATTGTAGTTACAGGCTATGAGGCATTACACCTTAAACCTGAAAGTAACCATTTCTAGCCTGAAGTTAGTTGCAAAGGTCCATTGGCTGCAGTAGCCACTTACCACCCAGTGTACTGTAAATTCGTTTATCACTACAATTTTTAGAAAAATCTCTTAAATAGTATCCCTTTAGATTTAAAAATTTAAACTAATGTACATCCTTGTTAATGTACATTTTTCATTCATTTATTTGTTTGTTGCACTTATAACATCCATAGATCGCCTCATAGGGGATTATTTGCCATGGCTGGCGTAATTTTTGAAGTGAAAACTGCTTTGGAATCGTTGTGATTTGAAACTCGATAAAACGAAAAAGCGACACTAAAAAGAGACAAACATATACATCTATAGGATTTAGCCTGCGACAGAATGAGATAGAATACAGTGTACAGTGTTTCCTATTATCTCGGTCCTTGACTTTTGAGTTGTTATTAGGAAGACGTTGCTGGCCATGTCCTGTTTCAGTTTCTCTCTGTCGCCTCACACGATACCCACATGATAATATGGGGTAGGTGATTCTCTTACCGTCTCCTTACATGTGCATTTATACCAGTTTAATTGACCAAGCAAATTTACCAGCAAAGATGTCAGCAGGAGCTGTGACTCATATTCTTGTCAGACGCATTGATAATCGTAGTATTAAACGTCTCACACTTAATGCTGGCGTAGATAGAATTGTTTGGAAACTAAGACCTACCTGGCATTATCCATAATCGTTTCTTACGACACCCACGTGATGATTTTTTTAAAATAAGCGCTATATATATATATATATATATATATATATATATATATATATATATATATATATATATATATATATATATATATATATATATATATATATATTTGAAAGAGTAGCCAAATTTTAAAATTAAGTCCAAATATATAAATAATGATATACCGTTATTGCAGTTTTTGAAAATACGAGTAGATAAGACTTCTACATTTATTTGAAATTATCCCAAATTGAATGTGATTTATGGGTAACAACGTTTTTGCCTACCGATCGACCCTTACGAATGTAAAATCAGTTAAAATAATTCATTACCACGCCTTTTGAATTTAAAAGATAATAAGATAAGAATGTTTGAGATTTTTTTTAATTAATTTTTCTTCATCATTTCCCTATATTACTTATTCTGAACCTTCTCTGCAAATTTGGCAGGTTATTGCAAAATAACCCTGTATATAATAGGGCTGCTGTGTTTTATATGGTGAGTGTCTAGAATTTGAGACTCTTCTTGCCTAACCCTTTTCGAACGTAACCTTTTTAGATGTTCGCGGAATATGACGATACAGAGCTTGGAGCGCTTGACCTAGAAGAGATTGAAGGTTTTCTTCCGGACACGCACGACATGCTGCTGAAGGCCGCCGAAGAGTTTGAGGAATCGAAGATGCGTTACAAATTCGACAAGGAGGAAGAGATCGCGAGGTATGTTTATATTTAGTAGCTGATTTATGAGTCTTCATCATCGTCATCATCATCATCATTAAATTCTATCCCTTCACTAGTCCACTGCTGAATATAAGCATCCCCAAAAAAATGCCACAAAACACATTCCAGAGCCATAAATTTCTTTTTATGATTATGCCCGGTATCTATGGGTATGCAGACGATAGCACAGTTGTGGAGAGATATAAATCCAGTCTGAAAGAGAATATATGGAAGAACGTGTGAATCTCACACTACAGGCAGTCTCCGAATGGGGCGATGCCAATGTTGTGAAATTCAACGCCTCCAAAACACAAGTGTGTCTCTTCACTGCAAAAAGGAGCCAGTTCACCTTGGCTCCTTCTTTCCGAAACGTATCACTGGAATACACCGACCGCCTTCAGTTGTTGGGGTTGAGATATCCTCAAATCTGAACTTCGGGCGGTTCATTGAGTTCAAGGCCAAAGCAGCTGCAAGGAAGCCGCCGGGACAGCTGCTTACTTTATATCAAGCGCAAGTCCGATCGTGCATGGAGTATTGCTGCCATATATGGGCTGGTGCTGCAAAATGCCACCTAGCAGCTTTGGACTCAATGGAAAGGCGTGCTAAGAGGCTTATTGGTGAGCCGAATTTGGTTAAAACCAATCTTACCAGCCTCGAACACAAGCGCAAAGTAACCAGCCTTTCGGTTTTCTACAGGATGCATTTCGGGGAGTGTGCCGTAGGAATGGCATAATTTAATTCCTCCCTCTTCCTTCCACCATCGGACAACCAGACGTTCGGCCAGTCGGAACCAAACGGTTTGCTACATCATTCATCATGCGTACAGCAAAGGAGTGGAATAAATTGCCAGCATTTGTTTCCATCCGATTATAGGAGGGGTGATCCAAAAGTAATGATAATGAAAATAAAACACTTTCTTTGTCTTGACCCTCCCAAAACGCTTCAACAGCGGCCATTACTTCGCTATCGTCTTCGAATTTCTTGCCTCGGGGCGTTCCTGAGCCGAGGAAAGAGGTAGAAATCACTAGGAGCTGATCTGGCAGAATGGGAGGGTGTTCGAACAGTTCAATCCCGTTTCTTGAATAGCCATCGCAACTGCGACTTGCGTTGCGTTGTCTGATGAAACAGCACTCCAGCTCGCAGTTTGCCGCGTTTTTTTCTTAATGGCCTCCCGTAATCTTCTTATTTGGTCTGCGTAGTAAGAGCCCATAGTGGCTCCTTTCCAAATATTCCACCATAATTATGCCTTGAGCGTCCAAAAAACAGATTACCACCTTTCCGCCGAACTTGAAACTTTGAATTTCTTTGGCGTCGGTGAGAGCTCGCTTCAAGTCATCGATTGTTGTTTCGTTTCAGGATCAAAATGGTGGATCCAGGTCTCGTCCATAGTCACAAAACGGAACAAAAAATTTTCTTGGTCTGCTTGGTACTAGGATTGACCCTCGAAATGTCAACTCGATTTTTCTTTGCTCGTCGGTTAACATTCTGGGTACCGCGCGCAGAGACCTTTTCATATGCAACTCGTTCGCAAGTTCTTTGAACGCGCCATATGAGATCCTGTGACCTCAGCTACATGCCTGATGGTCACTCTTCGATCTGCCAACACAACATCATCGACTTTTTCACGTTGTCTTCAGTGAGGACGTGGATGGCGTCTTCGCGATGTTCATCTTCAGTGGATGTTCTGCCCAGTTTAAACTCCTTGGCTCAGCGTGCAAGCTGTAGAATATGGAAGCAGAGTCCCCAATGTTTCCACTAAGTCACTGTGTATGTCTTTTGAAGACATTTTTCAAACAGAGTGTACATTTGACAGCTCTAATTTCGTTTTCCTCCATGTTGATGTTATCTCTTTGACAGTTCGTATTCAAATGAATGTATCTCCCGAAATCGTGATCTATTTATATGCTTTTTAGGCTGACGTAGTGGGTATATAAGCAAGCAAAAATATTTTTTGGATTTTATGCGGACCTGAAGTAACCGATTATCATTACTTTGAATCACCCCTCGTGTGTGGGTGTCTTCAAGGAAGTGAATAGGCTTTAGTTAAGTCAGTGCACTTACCATCTTAGACTACATCACCAATTACCATCAGGTGAGATTGTAGTGGCCTTTGGCTTATAATAAAATGATCATAATCATACTTTCACGCCTGTCACTCAGAGGATCATCATCATCATACAGCCCATACCGTCCACTGCTGAACATAGGCCTCCCCAAGGAATGCGACAAAGCACGGTCCTGAGCCACCCGCATCCATCGACTTCCGCATGTCTTACCAGGTCGTCACTCCATCTAGTGAGGGACGCCACCCTCGTCCGCCGGTACGAGGCCGCCCTCCGAGAACCTTTTTCCCCATCGGTTGTCAGTTCTTCGATCTATGGCCGGCCATTGCCGCTTTACTAATCTGTTGGGCTATGTCGGTCACTCTGGTTCTACTGCGGATATCCTCATTTCTAAGTTTATCACGCAGTGAGACTCAACATAGCCCTCTCCATAGCTCGCTGAGCGATTGAGCTTCCTCATCGGCCAGCAGTGAAGGACCACGTCTCAGTTCCATAGGTCATCACTGGCAACACGCACTGGTTGTACAGCCTCGTTTTCAAGTTTTGGGTATACCTGACGAGAAGATGTGCCGTGTTCCCGAACGCTGCCCAGCCGAGTTGAATCCGTCGATTGACCTCTCGGTCGAGTTGGACTTACCTAGTCGGATAGGCTGACAGACTTCCATTTGGCGCGACCCTGATACACTTCTCTCGCATCTTTCATTTCCTTTTATCTACGCATACATGTTTCTCGGTAATAGGCAATCTTAACTTGGCCCATATTCAACATATCGCCATGTTAGTCCAGAAACTTCCGTCTAAGGTGTTCCTTGTCCACTGTGCCACCCACTTCGGCAGCATAAATTTACTTTGTCACTCTTTCCTCATCTCATTTTTACGTGGTAGAGCCAAGCTGCAGCTATATTATGGTTGTAATATAAATGGGTCGACTCGACCGGGGTATGACCACGCTCTCACATATAACCAAAATGTTTGTCAACCTTATTCTATAAAAAAATCCACCTAGATGCACGGCAGTGTTGCAGCCTAGTTCAATACGAACCATTCCTAGCCACTTGGAACCCCTCATAACTCAAAACTATTTTACACACACACTTGTATTTTTGCATATCTAATAAAGTCTCCTTGAATATCTAGAATCTCAAAATTGATGAATAGACCTATTATAGCTCTTGAGTTATTAAATAAGTGTGATAAGTGCTATTTTTATCGCTGACTGACTCACTTATAAAACATTTAAGCCACAGCTTACTTAAAAACTAGAAATTTGGCTTCAAAGTAAATCATTAGACATATACAAGGAAAAAAATCTGATAACAGCAAATTACCGTTATACGGTTTACTTTTCAACCGACTTCAAAAAAGGAGGAGGTTCTCAATTCTACTGTATTTTTTTATGTGTTACCTCAGAACTTTTTTCTAGGTGAACCGATTTGATGATTCTTTTTATTTGAAATCTGGTGCTTCTCATATGATCCCATATAAATTCGCTCAAAATCGGACCAGTAGTTTTTGAGTTATCCTTAATAATGCGTATTTAATTGATTTCGACTACGTTGATGATAAGTCGGTTGTACAAAATTTCTACGACTCACTTATAAAATATTAAGGTCACAGCTAAGGTTACTTGAAAACCAGAAATTTGGCTTCAAGGTAAATCATTAGACTGACAAAGAAAAAAATCTCAAAACTGCAAATTACCAATATTCAATTCACTTGTGAGTTTTTTTTAATTTTTCATTTAGTTAATTTAATCTAGTAGTTGTTAGCGCTACTGCTGATCATATGGTCCCAGAAGAGATAATTTGAGGTAATTTTTCTTTCTAGAATACAACGCCTACAAGAGATAGAGGAAGAATCGGAAGAGGAACTTGTGGAGGTGGAAGTTGAACCGAAAGAGAGATGGGACTGCGAGACAATATTGTCTACTTACTCGAACCTGTACAACCATCCAAAGCTCATCGAGGAACCCAAGGTATTTCTAGATTTCTTTTATGAAACATCACTTCAGTCCCCCCGATGGTAAGTGGCTATAGTCCATGGGCACCCCGCAAACAACTTCAAATAAGGAACGCTAGTGTATTTTCGTCTCTGAGGATAATATGAGCTATTTCTAATTTGTTTTGTGTGGTTAATTGTGTAACATACATGATTGTAAACTGTTATTTAAAAAAAAACTCCCGCTGGATTTCTTGTTGGTTCTTCCCAGGACAGAGGTCTTTTTTTCGAACCAGTGGTAATTAAACAAAATAGTGACTTTCAATAAGTATTATTTATCTATATTGAATAAAAAAGTTTCTGTTTCTATTAAAAGCCTCACAGACTGTAATTATAGGAGGATCTCCAAAACTCTTTACCTCCGATCTTACTGTATAAGTGTTATTTAGGTTATAGCTAAGTTATGTTGCTGTCGTATAGTGGTGGCGGAATGGAATCCACTATCCTTTATCATCCCGTGGGTGTCGTAAGGGAACAGAGGAAACTGAAATAGATGATAAAAAGCCGCGGTTGGCTGTTTGCTTTTGAGGTTACTGTTAATGGCAAATAATAACACGGCGGCCACTCTCAACGGAAACTTTCCATCTGCGCAGGACGTGATTATAGTGCCCGAGTGTGATCGCAAGCACAGGTGCACTCTTTATTCCTTCACTCTCATATTTATTTATTTAAACTTTATTGAACCTTACACATGAAATAAAGGAACAAAAGGCGGACTTAATGCTAAAAGCATTCTCTGCCAGTCAACCTTAAGGCAGTGATACAACTACGAAGGCGGTTACAAAGAAATATACATACACACATACATACACATATTATACATACATATATACATATATCAATATACACAAGTATATAAATTTATATATTATAAGAAAATATAATATAATACAATACATAAAGATACGTAATATACTAATGATGACGGAACATTAGCTGTTGTAAAGCAATTTTAGAAAATGATGTTTGACGAATGTTTTTCTTAAATGTTTGTTTGCAGGTAGGTTGTCTTAATTTTTCAGGCAGGTCATTCCATAGTCATAGTCATAGTCTCATAGTCACAGTATGGTTATCCGACACGATCGGAGACAGATCAGGCGCAGGACCAACGGCTTTACGTGCTTTCCAAAGCACGGGGGTAAACCCCGCCAACTTTCTGACAGCTGCTACTGAGAATTTCTTCTATCTAAAAAAGAAAATCAAAATAACTAATTTTGACCCGACCTGGGAATCGAGCCCAGGACCTCATGATCAGCAACCGCGTTTACGACCACTGGACCAGCGAGGCCATGTTAGCGTGTACACTTGCAACATAGTGTTAAATTATTCAATGTTCATCAAAAGATATTTTTCTAATCAATTCCAGAAGACCAAAAAAATTGCCATTAATCCGAAAACTGGTATCCCGAAAGACACTCTCGGCAAGGACAACAAGCTTACGATTAAATCCTTGGCGAAATTCAATGCTCAGAATGAAGAGCTTCGAGAAGGTTCCGATGAAGATGGCCACACTCAAGCAGAATCCGTTTTATCCACTCTCAGTGTACTTTCTATAAGGTATGGATTCAGGATTAAGAAAGGAATGCTTTAGTGGTTCAGACATATAGAAAGAATGAATGAGGAAAGAGTGACAAAGCAAATTTATGATGCAAAAATGAGTGGCAGAGTTGGTAAGGGTCTTTCTAGAAGGTAGTTTATCAATCATATTTGGCAATATATTGGTGATGGGCCAAATTAAGAAGAGACTTAATTGACGAGCTTGTATCAGTAGATATATGGATGGGAAAGAAGCCGAAGTGGTGCGACAGGGTCATGCCAAATGGAAGTCTTGAAGTCTCTGCCTACCACTCTGGGTGACGGTTGTGAGACTTTATGTTATATGTTATGTATTCATATTAGTTTTTATTTCACTAGCGACATCTTCTGGTCATAAATCATAAATCGCACTGTCCTAGCATAACTCTATAATTAATAATGTACAGTGATGTCCTCCAGACTGAATTTTGGACACAGCTATTTCAACGGAAACTAGCCATCTGCGCAAGGCAGGATTATAGTGCACGAGTGTGTGCACAAGGACAGGCGCACTCTAACACGACTGGAGAGGGATGAGGCGCAGGATAAACGACTTTACTCCGTGCTGCTACTGAGAAGTTCTCTAGGGAAAAAAACAATAAATGATTTTTGCCCAACCCGGGCTTCAAACCCGTGACCACGTGATCAGTAGTTGCGCTTAAGACCATTAGACCAACGAGTCAGTTAACAACGTACTTCACATTTTGATTCCACATTCCATTGGCATAAGGAATCGTTATTTGTTATTGAAATCCTGATTTCATTTAATTGTGTATTTTCAGGGCAAAAGATGAATCGCCAGAAGAGAAAAAGGAAAGGAAACGCCTCCTAAAAGAATACAGGCGGGAGAGAAGAATAGAGAAGAAGGCAAACAAAGAAGCATTTAAGGAAGAAAAGAAACGTCAAGAGAAGATTATGTTAAATAACAGAAATAATGTTCAGGGCAACAAAATATTTTAGTCTAAGTATAAACATTGTTAGATCTTAGTCAGTTTACCTTTGGCTAAATATCATTTATTACGATTATATTTTACACCATTTTAACGGTTTTTAAACTTTATATATAATATATAATATTATTGTACCTTTTTTTTTACTTGATAAGAAGTTTATCTCAAACTAGCGAACCCGGCTTCGCACGGTTGATTACTGGATCTCGACAACAACGCCACCTACCGGGCCCAGTTGTGAAACTAAACCATTCTCTAATCAACTTAATCATACACACAAAATCGGTCCAGTTGTTCAGGAGGAGTTCAGCCACATACACACGGACAGAAGAATTATGTAATATATAATATGCATACATTATACATATAAACCTTCCTCTTGAATCATTCTGTCTATTGATGAAAACCGCATCAAAATCCGTTGCGTAGTTTAAAAGATCTAAGCGTACAGACGGCGGGAAGCGACTTTGTTTTATACTATGTAGAGATTAGTAGTTTTTATTGAGTGTTCAAAAAGGGGGAGGTTCTACATTCGTGTTTTTTATGTATGTTCATCGATTTCTCGGAAGTGGCTGAACCGATTTAAAAGATTTTATTTTTATTCATTAGTGTCTCAATAAAATTTGAAGAAACAATTCCAAACCTTATTCTAACCAAAATTAGACAATATTCTAGTTTTCAAGGTGGGTTTCTATTCTAGGTTTCAAACCTTGACTTGTGATATTTTTTGACCATTCAAAAGGGCAAAATAATCACTTTTAATAAAAATAAAAATTACTTCAGAAATAAAATAATTTAAACATAATAGCTTCCGAAGTCGAGACTTTAATTTCTTTGATACACTGTCTTAGTACCGACAGGGTTCTTGCCTAGTTCCTAAGCAAAAGGAACTTGGCATTTATAAAATTCTGGCTAAATTTATTAAAGGCCGTGAATGAAAAAGGAGAGATCTCCCGCCGGTCAAGGTGATCAATCTGGAGGCCAACGCTCCGTGTCTTAGTACAGAGCTGTTCTATATATAGCGCAGTATTTCGGAACTTTGATAGTGCGATTTAGGCTTCGGTGCGTTTCGCTTGTAGCGCGACGACAGCGCCGCCATATACATATTGATTTCCGTTCAGGGCTAAATCATTTTTTGATAATTGGGTCCAATTATTGTAATCGCAGTGTAGTATCGGTGTGAGAGGATCGTCTACCCCATATCATCCCGATGGTGTCGTAAAAGACGACAGAGAAACTGAAACTAGAGATGAGCAACAGTACATTTCATATAACAGCTAAAAATAATATTAAAAAACGGGTTGCCAATCCGCCTGCCAAACGGCAAACTGCCAAAGCGGCAACTATGACATATATCACCCATATGAGTCAATCTATGGGAGAGGCTTATGTTCAACAATCAACAGTGGAGTTTTGACAGGCTGTGATGAGCATCATCATCATTTCTAAATATACGTATCAAATAAGAGCTTCGCCAGACCGCCAGAAGAAACTGTGCATATGTCTGTGTTTCTTGCGATATACAACATTGAGGCTGTATTAATGAATACTGAGTATATATAGCTTAAACAAGATATATTAGTGCAATATCTAATCTATGAAAATTTATGTTTGTTCGTATTTTATGCGAAGCCATACCGTTCATCAGAAGCTTTATCAACTTATTGCTTGCACTTACGCGAAGGTATAGGCATAGTACAATTAACTTACAGTAGGTGGCGTGCTACCACGGCTCTCCCGTCTCACGGAGAGCCGTGTTAGCTCAGATGGTTAGCGCTCGCTGTAAATTTCACAGTACGCGAGCAAACAGGGTTCGATCCCCGCCGGCACCAATGAAATTGTTAATTGCAATTTTAAGTGCTGATTTACCACGTGCTCGGCGGTGAAGAAAAACATCAAAGAAAACCTGCATGTCAGAGAAATAAGAACAAAATATTTCGAAGACATGTGAAGTTCGCCAATACGCATTGGGGCAGCGCGGCGGACATTTCCTTGCCCTAAAACCCTCTCAGAATAAGGGGAGACCTGTGCCCAGGTGTGGGACGTATATAGGCTGTAACTTTACTTTAGGTGGCGTGGTATCGTACTGACAAATTGATTTGAAAGTTATATCTGGTTATTGCTTGTTACTGGAAATTATCATTACTAATTAAATAATATTATAACTCTTCCAAATTTAAAACGATATTTTTACAATTATTTCTTCTGTGGCAGTAAAGCGCCGGGTACCAGCTAGTTCGTAAATAAAACAACACTTGTAAATATAAAACATTTCGTATATTGCTTTGTTAATGGACTAACAATCTCAATTACATAATTCTTAAACTAAATCTAATTCCTTACATAATATAAATATTAAATCTTATTTGCTGACAGCACAATCCTACAAATTAACTATATATTAACCCTCTCATGCATGCGTTTGTCCAGCAGTGGGATGTAAATTTATAGAAATCTTAGTTCCTGTTGCTGGGTTCTGTATTTGGGTTTCAGCGGAGCAAAAATTAAGATTGGTTTTCAATTATAAATAAATATATTATGCTTTCAAATCCATAGCCCAGTAAGATAACACAGCCTACATAATATGTATGTCCCAAAATTAGGTACAGGTTCCACTTATTTCTGAGCTTTGTAGCAGGAAAGATTTCGCCGTGTTGCCACGATAGACAGGCGACCCGCATCAAAAAACCCGAATCGTACTTGAAATTGCAATTCCCGAAAGAAATGCCAAGACTAAATGAAGGTAATATCTCTACAGTTGCAAATTAAAATACATACCTCATACATATACTAGACGTAAACTTTTATTAAGGCCCGTAATAAACGTTACTCAACGACGAACTCAAGTGCGTAATCATTTGATACGCCCTCATTACGAAATCAGCATCTCAAGATCGTTGCTAATTAATAAACACATAAAAACAGTATCTCAAAACGCTGTACTTAGGAATACTGTTCTGTGACTTGCACTCAAGTATACAACACTTGAGAGTCGAGTTTCGTTTATTAATCAGTGTGGCACTCAGCTGATATCGTAAACCTAAACCGCATCTTGAGATATGTTTATAAATAAGATCATAACCTCAAGATTGTACTCAAGTGCGTGTACTTGAGCTGAGTAACGTTTTATTAATACGGGCCTAAATTTGAGAGCATTTTTCTCAATGCAGTTACTCTATGTAAGTTCGTTAAGAACCATACTTTTGATCGGGTAATATACTACTCTATAACGAGAGCTCTTGATATTATTCTCAAAGGCATCTTTAAGACCAACAATTTTTTGGAGAATGAATGAAAAAGAATTCAAGAATGAATGACTGAATGAGATATAATTGCAATTTTGTCTTGAATTTGATTTCCAAAGCAATACTCTTTAGATGTTATACATTGTGCTGTCAGTTGTAACTTGCAGATCGATACAAAATATATTCAGGATATATTTTAATCACAATATTCTTACTACCAAGATTGAATAAGAAAACATTAGTGAAAAGACAAAATTCGAACCAGCTACCTACAGGTACCCTGCCCATTGATCCAATAATCTAATATTTTTAATATTCAAACTTGGGTTAAAATACATAGGGTGTGTTCCGATATACACTGTGACCACTGTAAGGTGTGACGTCAATTCAGTATACTGTGAAGCCGTTCCTTTTTAGTTTGCTATACTGGTTACTGTTTAAAACGGAACGCAGTCAAGTATACTGTCATCCCCATTTTTCGACACTGCTTTCAAATGAAAATATTTATCATGTACACGTTTTCTGTTCAACAAGAAAATTATTATTTGAATGTTGGTGCTTTTAAAACTTAATGTCCGAGTTTATTTGAATAACAATATTAATAATAATAACAATCATTCGTGGAAGCTGTTAAATCTCTAGGCGCTGTTATGTTTTTTGATCACGTGATCAAAGTACTGAGAGCACCTTACCTCGAAAGCGCCAGTGCTCACAGTACAAAAATGGCGGCCATTTATGACGTCATATATTTCCCTAGGATACTGCGGCAGTATACTGGCAGTCCATAACGGAACGAACTTTTCACCAGTGAGTCACCGAGCAGTGCTCGCAGTGTATATCGGAACACACCCATATTCTTTACGAACACAAAATGTCATTAATTAAAACAGGAATGTTTCTTACGCTAGATAAACAATACATTCCAATATCAATTGATAAAAAAACAACTTACATGGCTCACTTGTAAATAATTAGACAAAATTGGATATTTACAATTATTTCCACTGATAATAAAATATTTACATTATCCAATTTAGATATAGTTGAAAATGAATGCATAACGCCAGCTTGTTTTTCCATTGCTGTAAATTATTTCTTGCATGACATTTACTAAATTGTACAAGGACGTTATTTATTTGAATGTTTCATACATGAGAAAATGCTTTCTGTCCAATTTGATTTGTACCCAAACTTTTAAAGAATTTAGTTACTTCACATAACGAACCCTTTTTCCGAGATTGGACTATTTAATGTAATTAATTATTTATTATTAACTTTTTTACTTACAACAACCAATCTTGCTCTATTACCAACATTGTTGTTACCTCTCCCCAATATTTCGCAAACACTAACCATTACTTAACTCATGGAAATTAAGACAGTACTAATCCCTCGTAACCTAGACCGTCCGGATCGGGACACTCCATGCGATTCTTCAAATGCTGCAACGTATTGTGGAAATGCTTCGTGATTTGCTCCACTTCCTCGGACTGGTCCAGGTTGGCCAGCTCCTCTCGTATTTTTTGGATAACCTAGAATTATAAAGTTTAGGTTAAACACTACCTTTTAGAGTTGAGGTCTTAATTTTCGGCATGAGGGGCCCTTTTTCCGTACCCAAAGAGTATCCAACGGGACCCTATTACTACGCCTCCGCTATCCGTCCGTCTGTCTGTCAGCGGACTGTATCTCATGATCCGTAATAGGTAGACAGTTGAAATTTTCACAGAATGTGTATTTCTGTTGCCGCTATAAGAACAAATTATTTTAATAAAAATTTAAATAAATTGAAAATTAAAGGGGCTCCCCTACTAGAAACGTGTATTATGATGGTACGGAACCCTTCATGCGCGAGTCTGACTTGCACTTCGCCGGTTATTTTTATCCTCTTACCTAATCTAACAAATAATTTCATCAACTAATCAGGAGTATGTCCACTATTGTGTCATGTTATGGCATGGAAAGCCTGTTAGCTGTGGTATAATTCTATATTAGCCCTTATTGGTTACAAAGCATCTGTAGAATACACAGAATATCAGCGTGAAATAGCCGCAAAGTGCTGCTGTGTTTTAGGCCCGTATTTATTCCTCAGCTCAAGTGCACGCACTTGGGTACAATCTTGAGGTTATGATCTTATTAATGATCATACCTCAAGTTGCGGCTTAGGTTTACATTATCAGCTGAGTGACACACTGTTTAATAAACGAAACTCGACTTTCAAGTACATAATAGGTGTGTGTACTTGAGATGCTAAAATCTGAGTGCAGGCGGTCCGTGACTTGAGATCGTGATTGTAGTGGCGCGAATCATGGAGTTTGAAAATATTTTGAGTTAAATTAATTATTACGATAAAATACAGGACTATTACGATATTTTCCGAATTGTTCGAATCCTTTTAAGTTACCATCCTTTTGAGACGCGAAATCTGTCTCCATATTTTCCACCTAACTAGCAGCATTAAACAGCTACTTTACGCTGGTATACTGTGAGAGCGTGGTCCTTTTTCAGCCGAGCCAATCCATTCGGGCTACAAGCATAATTTAACTGCAGTGTGGCTCTACCACGTCAACCACGTCTATATAAAGGATGTAAGTCACTTAAACCAGCGATGAGAAGCATTGTTAACTATGCGATATTTGGTATAGCAATCTTAATATTATAATAACCCTATTTATACAAACTTTGTTTAAAATTCTTTTGAACTTTGAGGAGGTCGAATTTTGTAGATTTTGTTGTAAAAGTGTATACATCACCCCAAGAATTAATTACTGACTTGGTGAAATCGAGTAAATGGTATTGTGTGAGTTAACTTACAGCGTCAATGAGGTTGGTGGTGAGGCTGGCGTTGCCCCTCTCCCGGAGCAGTGCATATCGTCCCAGCAGTTCAGCCAGGAGTTGAGCCTGGACTCCTCCATCCATACACTGCTGGGCAACACGGGCACCTTTCTTCAGGCAGTCCAGCGCTCGAGACGCGTCGTTTAGAGGCCACTGAAAATGTTTATTCAATCGATTATGTACTACGCATTATATTTCGAGATCCGAAAAATCACTCCGTTCGACTGAATTGTATGCTTCGACATTCATTCAGTGTGGGCGAGTGTGGGCCCTTACAGCGCGGCAAGTTATATACAGGGTTATTTTTCAAAGAGTAGCCAAATTTTTAAATTAAGTTCAAATATATAAATAATGATATTATACCGTTATTGCAGTTTTGGAAAGTACTAGTAAATAAGGCTTCTACTTTTATTTGAAATTATCCAAAAAGTGATTTATGGGTAACAACGTTTTTGCCTACCAATCGACCTTTACGAATGTATGCGTATGCAGTAAATCAGTTAAAATAATGAATTACCACGTATTTTGAATTTAAAAGATAAAAAGGACAGAA
The DNA here is from genome assembly GCA_029286625.1 of Parnassius orleans. NCBI lineage: Eukaryota > Metazoa > Arthropoda > Insecta > Lepidoptera > Papilionidae > Parnassius > Parnassius orleans. The sequence goes on from JAGSMP010000277.1 coordinate 1,135,890, forward strand.
CGTTTAAGTTATTTTTAATAAATTTTCCTTCACCATTTGCCTATATTACTTATTCTGAACCTTCTCTGCAAATTTCGCCGGTTATTGCAAAATAACCCTGTATAATATACATTATGTTGTGATTTTTGATTTTATTAAATATAAATGTATCTAGAAAACAACATTATGGTAACATAAATTAATAAATTATAATTTACGAATACAGCATATCAAAATTCAACTACTGAACATAGGCCTCCCCCATAATTTCCTAACAGGGGCTATATTTAGGTACTATAAATGTCAAAAAAATTGTGATTTGTTATCAGGAAAATGCTGCTGCCCAACACCTGTTTCATTTCCCTCTGTGATAGGAGTGAGCTATCACCTATTCCGCCTGTTCCAGTTCCATATAAATAACAGCTCCAAAAACCTGTTACAAAATAGCAGTCTGTTACTACAGTCTCGGTAGGTACTTCTCTTTCTAAGGTGTTGAACCTATGCGAGAAAAGGACAGAGCTTGTGACAACTGTAACAGGGATGTCACATTTTTTTTATCTTATTCTAACAAAGGTAACTGTCATATGTATGAATAAAGAAAAGCTTGCGACTGTCTTTTAGTGGATTTGTTATCTCGCGGAACAGGAGCTGTTCTTTCAGTTTGTTTGTCACAGTTACAGTCTGCTATTTTAAGATACTTCCATATGGTACTTCTCTTTCTAACTAAGATGTTGAACCTGTACGAGAAAAGGAATGAGCTTGTGACGAGTAACAGGGCGTCACAGTAACATTTTTTATCTTATTCTAAAAAAGGTAACTGTCATATATATGAATAAAGAAAAACTTGTCGCTCTCTTTTAGTGGATTTGTTATCTCGTGGAACAGGAGCTGTTCTTTCAGTTTGTTTGTCACAGTTACAGTCTGCTATTTTAAGATACCTGTTTTTTTTAAATCTGTAACGATAAATACGCCTCACTCTTACTCTGTGGCCTCTTACAACACATACGGAATACTAGTACTAAAAGGCTTTGTTATAAATATGAAAGTGAAAGAAATAATATTTAGGAAATACATAAGGATAATAGACAAAACGGTAGTACGTTACCAATCGGCAAAAATTGAAGAAAAGTGAAGATTTCTAGCCACAGTACTTAAAAGATCACATCACAGGCAGTGGCGGATTATCCTTAAGGCAAACTAGGCACGTGTAGGCGCAAGTTTACAAAAGGGCGCGCGCGGAAGTTTTTAACTTCAAAAATTATACTTTCTATAGAGATGTAGAGCTTCCAAAGCGCTCCCCGTCCACTTGATTACACCTACATTGCCTTCACTCTCTTATTTTGTTATGTTATTATGTTTTTCATTCACGCCCACCTATTACGTGAACTCATTATTTTTCTACTGAACTGTATTATAAATTATAATATTTTAGTTTATTTGCAAAATAAGTAGTTATGATAATATGGCCGCCAGAGGGGCGCCTATGTGTTGCTAGCCTAGGGCGCTGTCGACATATAATATATGAGCTGGCCCGGCAGACATTATTCCGCCTTTTCTGGTTGGCGGTGTGATGAGTTTCAATTTCACACACACCTTTTCTATAGATTTATTATAAGTACAGCTAAATCCTCTTTAGAAATAATAGAACCACCAGCAGCCATAATGACAATAAACTTTAAAAAAAGGAAAATATAACCCTTTTTTTTTACTCTTCCGTAAGCGGATAAAAAGTCGCCTATATGTTATACACGGTCATTTACTACCTACATACAAAATTACATGGAAATGCGTCCGATAGTTTTTGCGTGAATCGTGAACGCACAATTTTTCTGCAGATTTATTATATGTATAGATCAGCCCCGTGTAGCGGCGGGTAAGAATACCCACTACCCCATATCTTCCCGTGGGTGTCGTAAGAGGCGACAGAGGGAAACTGAGGCAGAAGATTGGCAGCAGCATCTTTCTGATAACAGCAAAACAACAATAAAAACTGCGGTCGCCAACCCGCTCGCGAAGCGTGGCAACTATGGCAATATACCCCCCATGATTAAAGTTACAAAGAGACGGCCCCCAGTCCCCGGCGGCCCCGCTATTCCTGGCTACGGTGGCGACCATGGTAACGGCGGGGCAGGGGGTGCTAAGAATCTCCGGTGGAGGTTCGGTTGCCACCTAAGACGACTCGACCTGGCAACATATAACGCACGCACCCTGAGGACTGACGAGAAGATCCTGGAGCTGGAAGAAGAGATAGACAAGTTGCGCTGGAATATTATAGGATTATCTGAGATCCGAAGAGAGGGGGAGGACATGGTAATCCTCGAGTCCGGTAACTTGTTCTATCACCGGGAAGGCTATCTATCTGTCCCAAGGAGGTGTCGGATTTATCGTCCACAAGTCTCTCCTTAACAACGTTGAAAATATTGAGTGTGTCGACGAGGGTTGCGTACCTTATACTTGGAATCACCAAACGGTATTCGCTGAAGGTCATACAGGTTTACGCACCAAATTCAGCACATCCCAATGAGGAGGGATATTGGAGCCATGTATTCCTCCAAAACCCACTATACGGTGTTAATGGGAGACTTCAACGCAAAAACTAGGCAAAAACAAGAGAGAACGGTGAGCTGAAGGTAGGAAAATTTGGAATAGGGCAACGAAACCCAAGGGGCCAGCAGCAGGCTGACTTCATGGATACAGAGGGACTCTTTATGATGAACTCTTTCTTCCAGAAGCGGCCCCACAGTAAGTGGACCTGGTCGGTCCAGTAAGCCCCGACGGTTCGACCAAAAAATGAGATTGACTTCATTATGACGACCAGACGACAACTTTTCAGTGATGCCTCAGTGATCGCGAGGGTGAAAACCGGCAGCGATCACCGAATGGTGAGAGGCACACTGAACCTAAACGTTAAGTTGGAGAAATCTCGTCTAATGAAGTCAACGCTTCGTCCCCCTCGTGCTCTAATTCAAAGTCCCGAAACCTTTCAGCTGGAGCTACGAAACCGTTTTCAGTGCCTAGAAGATTGCAATGCAGTGGACGATATGAATGACAAGCTCATGGAAACTGTCCATGCGGTCGAAGCTAAGTTTTGCAAGACCCGCCGCAGAAGAACACAAAAACTCTCCGATCACACTCTTAATCTCATGGCTGTTAGACGGGAAATGAAGCTGCAGTCTTCAGTAGATTTGATAGCATACAGGCAACTGAACAGACAGATCTCCAAGTGCATGCGGCGAGACTTACGCAACTTTAATACTGCTCGTATTGAAGAAGCGATCGAGCGGAACCAGGGCTCCAAAGTCTTAGCTAGAGATCTGTCTGCCAGAAAGAGCCAACTGTCGAAGCTGAAGACCGAGTGTGGTAGCGTCCTTTCCGGGACACCTGAGATTTTGAGTGAGATTGAAAGGTTCTATGGGCAGCTGTACACATCATCGTTGGAGCCACACGCAAGTGTGAGTAAAGATCCAAGAGCAAGTCTTATCCGACACTATTCTGATGATATTCCGGACGTCAGTCTGAGCGAGACTAGAATGGCTCTCCAGCACCTTAAAAATGGCAAGGCCCCAGGCGAGGATGGAATTACAGCGGAACTTCTGAAAGCGGGTGGAAAACCGGTACTTGAAGTCCTTCAGAAGCTCTTTAGTTCCGTCCTCCATGGTGGCACTTCATCGGAGGCGTGGAGCAGAAGTGCGGTGGTCTTGTTCTTCAAGAAAGGCGACAACGCTCTCTTGAAGAACTACAGACGGATTTCCCTTCTGAGCCGCGTCTACGTGCTGTTTTCGAGAGTCATTACGAATCGTCTCGCACGCAGACTCGACGACTTCCAGCCTCCCGAACGAGCCGATTTCCGAAAAGGCTTTAGCACCATAGACCACATACATACCCCTCGGCAAATTGTACAGAAGTCCGAGGAGTACAATTTGCCACTATGTCTGCCGTATGTGGACTATTACAAAGCCTTTGATTTCGTAGAAATTTGGGCGGTGCTGCAGTCCCTTCAACAGTGCCAAGTGGACTGTCTGTATATCGAAGTGCTGAATTGTTTGTACAGTAGGGCTACGATGGCTATCCGAGTACAGAACCAGAGTACGAAACCTATCCAACTGCAGAGAGGTGTAAGACAGGGTGACGTAATTCCCCGAAACTCTTCACCGCTGCGTTGGAAGACCTTTTCAAGTTACTGGACTGGAAAGGATACGGTATTAACGTCAATGGCGAGTACATCACTCACCTTCGATTTGTCGACGATATAGTCCTTATGGCAGAATCGCTAGAAGACTTAAGCACTATGCTCAATGACCTCAATAGTGCCTCCCAACGGATAGGTCTTAAGATGAACATGGACAAAACAAAGATCATGTATAACGTCCGTCACACCTATGCCGGTAGTTGATGGGAGCACTAAGCTCGAAGTTGTTGACGAGTATGTTTACCTGGGACAAATAATCCGGCTAGGTAAGTCCAACTTCGACCGAAAGGTCCATCGAAATATTCAACTCGGCTGGGCAGCGTTCGGGAAATTACGGCACATCTCCTCGTCAGGTATACCTCAAAACTTGTAAACGAGACTGTACAACCAGTGCGTGTTGCCAGTGATGACCTATGGAACTGAGACGTGGTCCTTCACTGCTGGCTGTAAGAGGCAGCTCAAGGTCGCTCAGCGATCTATGGAGAGGGCTATGCTCGGAGTTTCTCTGCGTGATAAACTTAGAAATGAGGATATCCGCAGTAGAACCAGAGTGACCGACATAGCCCAAAGGATTAGTAAGCTGAAGTGGCAATGGGCCGGCCATATAGCTCGAAGAACCGACAACCGATGGGGAAAAAAAGGTTCTCGAGTGGCAGCCTCGTACTGGCGGACGAAGTGTAGGGCGTCCCCCCACTAGATGGAGTGACGACCTGGTAAGACATGCAGGAAGTCGATGGATGCAGGTGGCTCAGGACCGTGCTTTGTGGCATTCCTTGGGGGAGGCCTATGTTCAGCAGTGGACTTGTGAAGATGATGATAGATCAGCAGCCATAATGACAATAAACTTTAAAAAAAGGAAAACATAGCCCTTTTTTTACTCTTCCGTAAACGGATAAAAAGTCGCCTATATGTTATACACGGTCATTTACATCCTACATACAAAATTACATGGAAATCCGTCCGATAGTTTTTGCGTGAATCGTGAACACACAATTTTTCTGCAGATTTATTATATAGATAGATAATATTCCATAATATACAATATAACAAACATAATATTCCATATATATATATATATATATATATATCCACCTCTGACCACAGGATGTTTTATTTTTTATTTATTTATTTATTCTTTATTGCATTCCTTAAAAATAAAAGAATACAAAGAGCGAATATAGAATAAAATAACACTACACAAAATGATAATTAACTACATAATATATACATTTTACTAATAAATAAACTATACATATATGACCTATACATACATATATACAAATATATGACATATGTATACAAATATACATATTTAAATACATATATAATTAGTACATACAAATAACTATGAATATATGCGTCTGTTTAGCAATACATATTAAATGGATGAATCATGTAAAATGCGTTGTCTTCAATAGATGATTACGGACTAATTTTTTAAAAGCGTACTAATTAGGCGCTTTTCTGATGTCATCGGGCAAGGAGTTCCAAAGGCGTGTAGCCTGAACAGTGAAGGAGTTACCATAGAACTCAGTGAAGTGAACAGGAATACAGATTTTGTTGTTAGAAGAAGAACGTAAGACCCTATCATGAGATGAGGAGAGATAGTTAAATTTACTCTTAAGATAAGAAGGCGAAGATGGGTCATTTAAAATGGAAAAAAGAACAAGCAATATTCTGGAATTGCGCCTCTGACGGATTGTAAGCCAATTTAGCTTAGATCTATATTGCGAAATATGGTCATACTTACGAAGCCCGAAAATAAATTTTATACAGTTATTAAGAAGGATAGATCTGGGTAACACACATCTGCATAATCAATTATGGGTAAAATGAGCGATTGGACAAGCATGATCTTAGATTTTGTGGGAATAAAATGTTTTAAACGATATTTTTAACAGAATTACTGAACGGAATTAAAATACTATCATAATAAATAGGAGGTAAATCTGCAAGATTAATCTTAGCCAGCATCCTTGAGCTACCCACCAGTATAGCTTGGCATTTAAAAGGATTGACCAAAACTCCATAACGAGTAGACCAATCTTTGATAGCTGATAGGTTGTCGTTAAGTTTTTTGATCCCATTATGAATATCCCCAATTTCAGCTTGCACATAAAGCTGAAGGTCATCGGCGTACAAATGATACGAGCAGTCGAGGATGGAGGTAATAAAGTTTATAAACCATTGATGAACGAAACGAACAAGATGTCAATTTACTTGATTTTTTTTTAATGTCTATAATATTAAAAGTATATGTGTAAGTTTTTTTTTAAATTTTTCTGATAGCTGTCAACACCTTGCCTATCCAAGGTGATAGGCCAGGTGTGGCTTGATGTTGAATTTTGGGACAACAATACGTTAACTTAATAAAGTGGAAATAAAAAATACAGAAATAGGCTTATACTAAATGACTTAATACCTGCTTGCCATCCTTAGCCCCCTTCCAGAAGAGATGTGCACACAGAGCCACCGCTCTGCTCTGGTCCGGCTTCTTCAGCAATTTACTCGCGGCTAACGCACATTGAGTTCGCATTGGCTCTGCGTTTTCAGCGCCTGAAGTATTTAAATAAGTACTATATTTACTATACATTAGAGGAAGTAAACAGAATCCAAAGAGTAGACCTCATCGGACCATGTTCAACCAAAACATGGGTCATTGCCTACACAATTTACGTGGTAGAGCCAGGCTGCAGCTATATTTGTAGTATAGTTGTAGCACGAATGGGTCGACTCGACCGGGGTAAGACTATGCTCTCACAGAATATCAGCGTAAAATAACAGCTTAATGCTGCTTTGTATGGTGAGTGTAGAGAATCGAGGATTCTTTTTACTGAAAACGAGGCATTCCATCTTAGTCCTCAAAGGTGACGTTTGCATTTCGATTCTTAATTGAGGGTTAAATGTAGATGTTTATGGGCCACAGCATCCACTTACCATCAGATGGACTATGTGCTCGCTTGTCACCCTCATCATATAAAAAAAGAAGATACATTTCAGAGAGGGTGCGCAAGAATTGCATTACTTAATTCCATTCGCTCTCCGTTCCAACATCGGACAACCAGACACTATGCTGTTCGACCCCTTTGTTGTAGATTGAATTGAATGAATGAATTAAATTTAATTTAAAAATAAAAATATTAGCATGGCTAATATTCCCTTTAACCACTCTTGATAAGCTTAAATGCTTTTATTAGGAGTGGTTCACGAAAGTAGTCTGACGGATTCGAACCCACAACCTTTTGAGATCGCGGTCCGCATCCTGCCGTTAGACTACTGTCGCCTGTCGTTATACCACGCATTCAAACTAAACGGTTTGCTTCGTCGTTCATACGTACAGCATGGAGTGGAACAACTTGCCGGCATCTGTCTTTCCATCTGTTTACATGTCTATAAGACAAGAGTGAATAGGCTGCATTACCCACTTACCATCAGGTGGGATAGTAGTGACTAGCTTATAATGGTTAATAATTTAAAATTTTGTACAACCGACTTCAATATAAATAATTAAGAATAACTCAAAATATATATAATAATAGCACCAGCTTTCAAATAAAGAAAGAATCATCGAAATCGGTTCAGCGAGAAAAAAGTTATGAGGTAACACACATAAAAAAAAGAACATACAGTCGAATTGAGTACCTCCTCCTTTTTGAAGTCGATAGAAAAACACACGTTACAACCTATCAAGAGTCCACTGCTAAAAGTAGGCCTACCCATTGATTACCTCATAGGTGGAACATTTGCCTTAGTTGCCACGCTTGGCAGGCGAGTTGCCTACCACAATTTTTTTTACTATTTCATTAGGAAGACGCTGCTGCCCATCTCCTGGTTTGTTTCCCTTTATCACCTCTTACGGCACCCACAGGACATTATATGATAGTGAATATTCTTACACCGCTACTACACGGCAAAAAAGACACATTAAAGGAGAAATCTTACCGAAGCAATTTATCTGCTCGAAAGTTGCAATAATGAGCGTTATAGCAGCCAGTTGAGCTTTACTATCGGATATCTCGTCTTCATACAGAGAGAACGCCTGAGACAGATATTCGTAGGCGATGGTTTCGTGGTTCGCGAAGCCGATTTCACTGATCGCTAGCGCCCCCTGGAGGTATAACCTGAAAATAAGTAGATATAATAATAATGGTAATGTCTTTCAGACCAAATTTCAGTCACGGCGGCCAGTCTTAATTATATATAGTGCACGAGTGTATGCGCAAGCACTGGTGCACTCTATTTCCTCACTCTCATAGTCCGATGGGACGGAAATACCAAACTACCGGGGGGAGATCAGTCGCAGGACCAACGGCTTTAAGGCCCGTATTAATAAACGTTACTCAACGACGAACTCAAGTGCGTAATCATTTGATACTCATTACGAAATCAGCATCTCAAGATCGTTGCTAATTAATAAACACATAAAAACAGTATCTCAAAACGCTGTACTTAGGAATACTGTTCTGTGACTTGCACTTAAGTATACACACTTGAGAGTCGAGTTTCGTTTATTAATCATTGTGGCACTCAGCTGATATCGTAAACCTAAACCGCATCTTGAGATATGTTTATTAATAAGATCATAACCTCAAGATTGTACTCAAGTGCGTGTACTTGAGCTGAGTAACGTTTATTAATACGGGCCTAAGTGCTTTCCGAGGCACGGGGATGAAACACCGCCAAATGCCTGACTCCGGGCTGCTACTGAGAATTTTATTGACAGAAAAACCCAATAACTGATTTTGGCCCGATCTGGGATTCGAACCCGGGACCTAATGATCAGCAATTATCAACGACCGCGTTTACGACCATTATATCAAAGAGGCAGTTGAAAGTAGATGTGTTAAAAGATGTATTAAGGCGAGGATTTCCGAAGTTAAAAGGCATTTAGCGCTGCATGCATGTTTGTCCAGCATTTTGCGCATTCACGCATTTTGAATTTAAAAGATGAAAAGGACAGAATGTTTGAGATTTTTCTAAATAAATTTTTCTTCACCATTTGCCTATATTACTTATTCTGAATTCTTCTCTTTCTCTTTCGAAATTTGGCCGGTTATTGCAAAATAACCCAAAGCGAGCGTCAAAATCGTCTAAAATACGATATTATGTCCAACCTGACCTTAAGCCCCCGATCAATAGAGCGAGCGATTGATGTGAGTGATTGTAATTAATAATCGGGGATGGATGTTGATGTCTATGGGCCAAGGCATCCACTTACCATTAGGTGGACTGTGTGCTAGTTTGTCACTGTTATTCTATAAAAAAAATGGCGATATCATCAAGTTTACGGACGGAACTAGACCGGTGCCTGGAACCAACCTGCCAAGCATGGTGTTCAATAATAAACCGCAACTCGCAAATTTTCTACCAAGACACAATGATCTGCTGCAATTTGAGTGCCGGTTATACCTAGTGGCAATATTGCGAAGTAACATGCGTAGTAATAATCCGTGGAGTCAAAAAAGAAAAGAAGAGAGTAGGAAGCGTAGATGCCGCGTACATCTCTTTATGTTATTTTTTTATAGAATAAGGGTAATAAACGGGCACACACACACACAGTCCACCAGATGACTCGGACACTCGGAGACTTTAACATCAATCTCCTTGAAACTTCTTCCATTAGTATTAAGTTTAGCTCATTGTTTAAATAGTATAATCTTGTTAATTTATTCTTAGAACCAACACGTATTGCTGGGCCTAGTGCAACCTGTATAGATAATATTTTTACAGATATTAAGCCCTTGCATAAATCAATTATTCAAAATTTAAGTTCAGATCACTGTGGACAGTTGGTATCATTGCCTTATATACACAAAAACAGAAAAATAAGAAAGTTGTGTTTGTTCCAATAAATGACCATCGCTTGGAGAGGTTTAGAAGTAATATAATAAAAAGACTTCCATCACTTTCATTTAAAAATAGTGCTAATTATTTGTATGGTATGTTATTTAAAATTATAACTTGTGAATTTAGTACAATATTTACTTCTAAAACTTTCTCTTTTAAAGGATGATTGACGCTACAACGTGGCGCGGCCGGGGCACGTCCACCGTGCGCTGGCCTGGCCAGTCATTCATGTTACACCGGGCTGTTTGCACGACCGTGGCTTATGCACGACTCTGTGTTATGTGGTTTTTGTCAGCTAGTGATTTCATCTGTCGATAGACTTCACGCTTACGTAAATATGCAATTTTCACAATTTGAATTGGCAGCTATTGCAATTGCCATCGATGATGAAGTATTGGAAAAACGAAGCGAAACTACTAAAAGAAGATGGGGTGTACATCCAACCTGGAGAAAGCGAGAAGCAGAAGGAGAATTTGCTTTACTTTACAAAGAATTAATAGATGATGAGAGCAAGTTTTATGGTTATTTTAGAATGTCTAAAGAATGCTTTACTTTTTACTTGAAAAGTAAAACCAGACCTAACCAAAAAATTACAAGATTTCAAAGCCTATATCTCCCATCGAACGATTAGCAGTCTGCATCAGGTAAATAATAAATTGATATGCACTAAATCACATAGTATTTAAAAATGTAGTATTTAAAATTGACCGTCTCACAACCATCTATCAGAGCTGGTTGTAAGATGGGTCGATTTTTCTAAATACTTCATTTTCAATTTTCAATAATCAAAATTGCATTGTGAATGAAAAAGTAAAAATTTAAATAATTCGCATAGTATTTATTCATTTCATTAGTCTGCCGTGAACTCTGAAAATAAAGTAGACAAATTATTAGATTCCAAGGCGTAAGTTCCGAAGGCGAAGGTTCCGAGGCGTAGGTTCCGTAGGCGTTGATTCCGGTGTTGGCGTTGGTGTAGTCATCGTAACCGGTGCATACACCGACCTTGAATTAGTAGACGACGCCGACGTTGTTCCACTCATTGGAGATGTGTAAGAAGAAGGCTCTGATGACAATTGCTCCCACTCCAAATCTTGTACTACTGCAAATATTCTTCCTTTTGCAAGATGCTGATAGTAAGGGGAAAAAGATTTTATGGTGGCTGCCAAACCGTTGAAGAAAGCATCAATAGGATGAATGTCTTGTGTGTTGGACTTTTCTTTATTTTTTAGAATGTATTCCATTAATGCGCTTGACGCAGAGGACTGGGATTGTGGCACTATACGACGGCGATTGTGTGCAGTTGCAACGGTTGCATTGCGATTGCGGTTGCCGGAACGAGTGAATTGTGCAGTTGACGGGGGATATGGATTCGGATCAGAAGGTGGCGTGAAATTTGGTTCACTAATAGCTGGTGAGCGATCTTCCTGCTGCTGCTGTTCATCGGTGTTAATTGTTTCGTTGGGCGCAGTAACTGGCGGTAACCGTTTCGTTTTGCGTCTCTTCGTTTTCAGACTCGATACTTGTTATTGTATTTCGATCCTGTATATGAGGCAGTAAAAATTCAAGCTCTCTTCATATTTATATTTTTATAGCCACAGCACCTGTCCACTCTTGGTTTTACGTTTCTTTCTATGTTTTTGAACTGGTCCTGTATGTTTGCCACCTTTTTACATACATCATCTGCAAAAGATAGTATAGAATGAACAAGTTAAGTAATTTTCTTTACAACCTGTATAAATGGTACTGTTAATACGTAATAGCTCACTGTAGTACACAGATACCGCGAAATTATACCATTATTATTTTTCAGGTTCCTGGCTACTGAGTTCGTTTAAAACTATTTCGTACAGTTTTCGATTGGGGCATTCAACTGTGACCGAAATTGTACATAGCACATGTCGATCTATCGTTAAAAGATTTAAGAAAGACGTTATACCAGAACCAACAGAAGAAATGTGGCGTAAAATTGCTGAAGATTTTGAAAACCTAGAGGTTTTCCAAATTGTATAGGCGCATTGGATGGAAAACATTTTGTTATTGAAGCCTCAGCCAATAGTGGTTCTATATATTTTAATTATAAACACACATTCTCAATTGTTTTATTGGCGTCAGTGGACGCATGCTACAAATTGTTGCAGTTGATGTTGGCGCTTACGGACGAAACAGTGATGGTGGCATTTTTGCACAATGTAATCTTGGAAACGTTTAGAAAATGGGACGCTTCATGTACCTATTGGTAAAATTGCAGTTCCTCTACGTTTGCACCATATGTAATAGTTGGTGATGAAGCGTTTCCTTTGAAAACATACCTAATGCGACCGTATCCAGGACACCAAGCAACAGGTGACGCTAATAAAACGAATTTCAATCATAGACTGTATTTGGCCCGGCGACTAGTCGAAAATGCCTTGGTATTTTGACACAAAGATTTAGAATATTTCAAAGAAGAATGAAACTTGCTCCAGAAAATGTTGATTACATTATTCTATCTACATGCGTACTGCATAATTTTTTATGCGAACAAAAAGATTACACAGGGCTTATCAATCATAGTGCACAAAATGCGCAACCACATTTATTAAATCCATTGAGCGTTCAACCAGGAAGACCGGCTAATGATGCATTTGCGGTAAAGAAACGTTTAAAGAATATTTAGCGTCAACAGCGGGACGTAATTTTATAGGACAACAGTATCAAGAATAAATACATACTTATACTATAATATACTTCTTATAATTTACCTAACATATTCTAAAATACCTACTAAAAACCGATAATCCCACTCACATGTACTTACATGTTGTCGTAAAGTAATTAGTGACACTTGAATAACTATTATAAATGTAAATTGAAATAAAAGTTACAACTTACCAGATTGTTTTATTTCGTCCGAAATGGTTTTCCAAATAATATTTTTGTATTTGTTATCTAAATACTTAGGATGGCTCATATCGTAAATCACAGGGTACTTGCGCACACATTCTAATAATTTTTCATCGTCCATTTTGCTGTTGAGCTGCTCACTTCACTAAGATTTGACGTTGACTGCTCTCCGGGCGCCCGGGCGCATATGTTCATGTTACAACGTGTCGGGGCCGGACCGTGCCGCGCCACGTTGTAGCGTGAATCATCCTTAACAGTCGCAAATCATTTAATGAATGGGCGACAGTAGGAATTTATAAAAGTAGGCGAAAGTTATATGAGCTTTATAATGAAAGATCATATAATACTAGTGTCATATTTAGAGATTATGTAAAACATATTCTAAAATATTTAAAAAGTGTGCTACACAGCTAAGGCTTTACATTTAAGTAACAAAATTAAAACTGCATCCAACAAAATTAAAATGACCTGGAGAATAATAAATAGTGAAACGGGCAAGGTCAAACCGCACAACTCGGATTTTCAATTGAATATTAACAACAGTTTAACTCGATCTGATCAAGAAGTTGCTATGGCTTTTGAAACATTTTACTGATGTTCCTTTTTGACAACAAAATCATTAAATTCTTCTCCTACTGTCGCTTGAATCATTGCTTAAACAAAATGTAAAGGCTTGTTCAAATACTTTTAAATTCCATAGAGTATTGCCAAAAGATATCGTTAAATATTTTAAAACAATTGATGTTAAGAAAACGGCAGACTTATGGGGGATTTCCGTTAAAGTTATTTTATTTATAATAGATATAATAGCACCTTATCTAGCCACTATATTTAATACAAGCGTCGAATCTGGTGTGTTTCGTGATTTAATTAAACATAGTAAAGTCATACCTTTATTTAAATGTGGTAGTACATTAGACCCCGCCAATTTTAGACCGATTTCTGTACTACCAACATTTAGTAAAATTTTTGAAAATAATTTTAGATCAGATCTTAAGTTTCTTTAATATTAATAAATTGCTACATAAAAATCAATTCGGTTTTACAAGGGGTCGCTCGACAACTGACGCTGGAGTTGAGCTTATTAAACATATTTTTTGTGCATGGGAGAATACGGAGGATGCTTTGGGTATATTTTGTGACCTTTCCAAGGCCTTCGACTGTGTTCACCATGAGACATTGATCAGGAAGCTACAGTACTATGGTGTCAAGAACACAGCGCTTAAACTTATTATTTCATATTTAAGTAATAGAATGCAGAAAGTTATTATCAATGGTAAAAGTTATTGCGGGTCACCTGTACTAATGGTGTCCTCAGGGCTCGATTCTCGGCCCATTTCTATTTCTGGTATATATTAATGACTTACCTTCCTTGTGGGGATAATCATGATATAGTATTATTTGCTGATGATACTTCCTGATTTTTAACAAACGTCAATCATTTAAATGTGACGAAGTGAATAATGCTATATCAAAATTAGTGCATTGGTTTAACGTTAATAATCTACATTTAAACGGAAATAAAACTAAATGTATTAAATTTACAACAACGAATGTTAAAAATCTGGGTACCAATGTGTTTTTAAATAGGAAAACTGAGCCCTGTTGAATCCACTGTTTTTCTTGGCATCACTCTCGACATAAAGCTTCAGTGGGGCCCCATATATCAAACTAGCAAGCAGACTAAGTTCTGCAGCCTATGCTGTAAAAAGATTAGAGGTCTCACTAGTGTCGAGACAGCTAGACTAGTTTATTTCAGTTATTTCCATAGCATAATGTCTTATGGGATTTTGCTATGAAATGCAACTGATTCAGAAACTATTTTTGTTTTACAGAAGAGGCCATTAGAGCTATTTACAACCTAAAACCGAGAGAGTATCTTAGAGATAAATTTAAAAATAAATATATTAACTTTGGCCTCTCAGCATATTTACGAAAATTTAATGTATGTTCACAAAACAAAGGTAGTTTTAGTAAAAAGTGATATACATTCTGTAAACACTAGGAACAAGCACAAGCTAGTGATACCAGTTTCTCGACTCCACAGAGTCAGTAATTCATTCTTGGGGCAATGTATACGCTATTACAACAAGGTCCCGGAAAGTGTACAGGCTCTCTCTATTACCAAGTTTAAATGTTTTGTTAAGCTGAAACTGTATAAAAAGGGTTATTATAGTATAAATGAATATATAATTGATAATAACCCCTGGGAATGAGGTGGTCGCTTCCAAGCAGTTTCTAAAATAAATTTTGTACTTAAATAGTTTGTACAACCATTAATGTAAAATTTACTTTTAAAAAAAAGTCCCGCTGGGTTTCTTGCTGGTTCTTCCCAGGACAGAGGTTTTTTTTCGAACCAGTGGTAAAGTAAAAAATGACTTTCAATAAGAATTACACATGTAATCTATATTGAATAAAAAAAAAAAAGATGGTAAATGGACACTGTGCTCCATTTATTTATTGATTAATCCTCAATTAAGAATCAAAATGCACCCTTGAGGACTAAGATGGAATACGAAACAGCAGCATTGAGCTGCTATTTTACGCTGGTATTCTGTGAGAGCGTGGTCCGACCCCGGTTGCGCCGACCCATTCGTGTTACAACTAATATAGCTGCAGCATGGCTCTACCACGTATAACGTGAATATCTCTCCAAAAAAAACTCTAAAAGGATTATTCTAGAGTATACCCCGTCTACAATCTAATTACTAGTATATTCTACCGTGTAGAAGAAGCTACCAGAAGCTGTCAACGTTTTGCTGATCTTGGGAGGCTGGCTAGTAAGACTGTGAGTAATTTGTTGCTGTTTTGGTGTAATTTTGTGATTGCGGTAACTGAACATTTCAGGGGATTTTGAATCTCAATGTAGTCCACAATATCTTCTTCTTCTATATAAATAAAATGATAGAGGCTTGCAGTTATTGCGACATCTTCATTTAACATAAAGTTATTAAAGTTTTAAGAAACAATGATTTTTATACGGGGTTTTTCACACGGTCAACTGTACGTCGCTTGCTCTCGCGTTACTAACCCAGATAATTTATATATTTTAGCTACAAACGGAGCAACGAATAACATTATTTACAAAGAAATTTTGTCTTTTTGATGTTTTTCCTTCGCACATACGAAAACTTTGTCAATATATCAAGGAACGCGGACGAAGTCGCGGGTATCAGCTATAGTCGATTAATATAATCCCAAGTCGCCACATGTAATGATTAGACAATCCTCCCTAAAATGGGAGAGCACCATGCCCAGCAGTGGACTTTTACGAGCTGTTGCTGTTGATAAAATAGAATAAAATAATTTTACTTTCAATATGGATTATAAATAATTCTTATTAAAAGTAATTTTTTACTTTTATTCATCACAAAAGTAGCCCGATCACACACATCAACCAAAGTTAATTGCAAAAAGTTTTTACCGTAGGGGCAATTCAGCTAACTCGGCCTTGACGAGCATGCTGATTGTTTGATGGCAGAACTGGAAGATCTTTTGACACTTCTTCTCCCACATCTCATCCTGGAATATTCGATAGTGTTAATATATTACTGAATTTCTTATATTTACAGTGATAAGGTGATTATGCCTGGTATAGCGGTTGTCAATCTGCCGGCCAAGCATGATAACACCCAGCCACTAAAAAGGGTCTCTCCGGTTCTCTACACTCATCATACGAAACACAGCAGCATTAAGCTGCTATTTCACGCTGGTATTCTGTGAGAGCGTGGTCTTTCCCCGTACGAGCCAACCCATTTGTGTTGCAAACATGATAGTATAGTTGCAGCGTAACTCTAAAATTTCTTACCACGTTAAAAATATTAAACTGTAAGGTATCAAAATTAAAATCATCTTAATTTCAACAGAGAAAATGGCTGGATGTTACTCTCTGCTTGAGATGCTGTTATTCACAAAAATTAAAAAAAAACATGCGTGAGTATCGTGGAACACTCGGTTGGAACGAAGTTCCTTTCGTAGTGAAGAGTCATTTAAAATAAAATAATATTTCTTTCATGGGAAGATAAGAAAAAGTGCGAGGGAGATGGATATTATTCCAGTATAGAAAGGGGGTCGTGACGGAAAAATATTTTTCTCCCCTAGCCCCCCCCCCATCCGTCAAACTCGTACCGTGCGATAAGGAACTTCGTTCTAATAAATTCAATCACTGCAAGACTACATCTAACATTAACAAATTTCTTATCCTTTCTATGCAGGTCTGATGTAACACTTGGGTCACATAACCAGATTCAAAAC
This sequence comes from Parnassius orleans, assembly GCA_029286625.1. Taxonomy (NCBI): domain Eukaryota; kingdom Metazoa; phylum Arthropoda; class Insecta; order Lepidoptera; family Papilionidae; genus Parnassius; species Parnassius orleans. The sequence goes on from JAGSMP010000277.1 coordinate 1,153,042, forward strand.
CAACGATTTGTGTTATTGTACAAATGTGACTGTTTCGTTGGCGAAGTGGTCGGGCCAAAATCAGTTATTGGGTTTTTTTTTTGTGAAGAAATTTCCAGTAGCAGGCTGGGAGTCAGGAAATTGGCGGGGTTTCAGCCTCGTGTCCCGGAAAGCACGTAAGCAAGTTGGTCCTGCGCCTGATCTCTCCCCGGTCATTTTGGATTCCCGTACAATTGGACTATGAAACTGTGAGAATAGAGAGTGCCTTTGCTTGCGCATACACTCGTGCACTATAATCCTGTCCTCCGCAGTCTACGTTGAAATTGGCCACCGTGACTAAATTCAGTCTTTAGAACATTATACGGCACTGCCACTTACTCTGACCACAACCTCTTACAATCACCTGATCTTTAAGGTCCTTATAGACAAAAGCCAATTGGTACGCGTGAAACAGTATCGGAGGGAAGGTGTGTTGTATCCTTCTCGCCCCTCCACTTTGTAAGGCTTTCCTCGCTGCACTCAGTATTAAGTATTGTTGGTCCGCCGAGCCGGATTTGAAGTGGTGGATAAGTCTGAGAAGTAAAAATAAAATTAATTAAAAGGGGCTAAGCGCTCATTGAGTAACCCAGGTTCAATTCTGGCGGCATCAAAGAAATTGTTCATTGCAAGTGCTTACTGACTACGGATCATGAAAAACTTAAAAGGGTTTATATATTTATATTCATTTATTTATTTGGGGGATGAGTCGCTCGCGTCCGTAGGCTTCGACCACCTAACCCTAGGCCCACCCTACACGTGTCCCCCGGGTGGTGCTAAACGAGCGACAAAGCCGAAAGGATAGACTCGGCTCCTCGCCGTATGGTAGCGGCGTAAAATCTACCACCTTAGATCGCACCATGAGCCAACACAGTAAAGAAATGGCCCTGAGTTCCGGCGCCCCTTTAATGGGGCAGGGTGCAAGAATCTCCGGAGTAAAACCGGCGACGAGGTTCGCCACCCGTCACGTTCTGTTCCCGGAGGGCGAAAAGTGGATTGCGGAGGCCCGTCTGGCTACGCTGAATGTATGTGGAGCAATGAAGGATAAGATGGATGAAATATGCGAAATGATGAATGATAGAGGAATAGATGTGTTATGTGTAAATGAGACGAAACGAAAGGAAAGGATGCCACTGCACATGGCATGTATACCGCTTACTGGTCTGGTGTAGACGAGACCGAGCGGGCATGCCAGGGAGTCGGTGTCATCCTTTCAGAAAGAATGGGTCAATGTGTGAAAGAGTATGAATGTAAGCCCAAGGCTGCTGTGGATACGAATGAAAGTGGGCAAGAAGTTGTTTGTGCTAGGGTGTACGCCCCAGACATGTCTAAGCCCACTTATATCCGAGAGCAGTTTTGGGACATGGTAAGGATGGTGTTGATGAAATGTAAGGAAATGAAAATATCATTATGTTAGGAGATTTTAATGGAAGGGTTGGGGTGAAGAGGTCTGGTTATGAAAGGATATTAGGAATGTTTGGCGATGAAAGTGTAAATGAGAATGGTGAAGACCTCCTCGCCGTATGTGAGGAAAAGAATCTTTTTGTGACGAATACTTTCTTTCGCCATAAGAGGATTCACATGTATACATGGGAAAGAGGTAATGATAGAAGCATGATAGATTTCATAATTGTGGATGAAAGAATGCGGAGCGCAGTGGTAGATACAAGAGTTTACCGAGGATCCAACGTAGGGACGGATCATTACTTGGTCTTATGTCGAATTAATGGTCTATTCAGGCGTTGGCGGCGTCGGACATCTGTGTCTACCACTGCGTTACAGCGTATAAGAACAGAGAGGTTACAAGAAGAAGGTGTGAAAGAGAAGTATAAATGTAGACTGAGGAGAATATAAATGGTTTGAATGAAATATGTATGAATGATTTAGACCTGAAGACTGTGTGGAATAATGTTAAGAAAGTTTTGGTGGATGCAGCCACCGAAGTATGTGGTGTAAGTAAGAGAACGAATGAAAGGAAAAATAATACGTGGTGGTGGGATGATGAGATTCGGATGGAAGTTGAAGCAAAGAAGAGAGCATGGCTAGATTTACTGGCAACCAAAGCTGGTAATTCTGGCGGTATGAATGATGAGATTGAAAGAAAAAGGCAGACTTTAGACTTATAAATAAGAGAGTAAAAGAAGTTGTTGAAAGGAAAAGCAAGAAAGAAGGGATAAGAATGATAGAAGGATATCTGATAACTTCCAGGCAAATATTAAAATGTTCTGCAAACTCGTAAGAACTGCTAGGGAAATTCAAAACAGCCTAGAATGAATGCTATAAGAGACGAGAATGGCTGTATGCTGAATGATGAAGTTTCGAATTTAAAGAGATGGAAGGAATACTTTGAAAGCGTGTTTATGAGTGAAGGGTCGTCTGAATTAAGTAAAAGAAATTCCGAAAGAAGTGGAGAGAGGTAGGGAGATAAGTGTAGATGAAATAATAAAAGCAATGAAAGGCATGAAAGCAGGTAAGGCAGCCGGATATGATGAGTATCACTCGAAATGCTAAGGGCTGAGAGGGAGTGGTGGTGGCAGGCCTGCTGTACACCTTGTTTAATTTATGTTGGGAACTGAAGGGTACCGGAAGACTGGTGCAAAGCCGTTATAGTCCCAATATATAAAGGAAAAGGTCACAGCAGGACTGTAAAACTACCGCAGTATCAGCTTGCTTAGCATTGTGGGTAAACTGTATGCTAAGATGTTAATTGAAAGAGTTATGGAAGAAACTGATGGAAAAATTTGGGATGTGCAAGCTGGATTTCGAAAGGAATGGGGTGTACGGATCAAGTATTTTCCATGCGCATGATTGCGGAGAAGTTTTGGCCAAAACCAGAAAGTTTTTGTGCTTTCATGGACTTGGAAAAGGCTTATGACAGAGTAGAGGAATGTGTTATGGCAAACACTTAACTCATTTGGTTTGAGCGCTGGCTTGATACAGGCATTGAAGTCTCTTTATAGGGACTCTAGTGCTTGTGTCAGGATCAACGGGTCTACTCGGACTGGTTTGGCATCCAAAAGGTGTCAGACAGGGCTGTGTAGCTTCCTGGCTGTTTAACCTATTTATAGACAGTTGTTTGCAAACTTTGAAAGTTGAAGAATGTGGGTTGAGAATGGGTGAGTTAACCGTCAAATGCCTTTTGTACGCCGATGATCAAGTCATATTTGCATCGTCGGCGGCCGAGTTGCAATGATGGTTACTTTAATGAACCGATCATTAAAAGAAAGAGGTATGAAAGTGAACGCAAGTAAGACGAAAGTGATGGTTTTGAAAGAGAAGAAAGTAAAACGTTATGTGAAATAAGAATAGAAGGGAGTTGATTGAGCAAGTGGATGAGTTTGTATATTTGGGATGTTTATTTAGTAGGGATGGTAGATATGATAAGGATATAGAACGACGAGTGAACGCAGGAAATAGAGTGAATGGGGCTCTACACGCTATTGTGAAGAGTCAGAATGTCAAAAAGGCACGTTTGGCAATTCACAATGCTGTGTTAGTCCCTACTTTAATGTATGGTAGTGAAAGTTGGGTCTGGCAGAAGAAGCATGAGAGTAGAATAAATGCTGTAGAAATGCGGTCATTAAGGAGTATGTTAGGCTGAATCTGAATGACAGGGTGAGAAATAGTGTGATAAGAGAAAAGTGTGGTTTGCAAGATGACGTTGTGACCAGGATTAAGAAAGGAATGCTTCGGTGGTTTGGTCATGTAGAAAGAATGAATGAAGAAAGAGTGACAAAGCAAATTTATGCTGCAGAAGTGAACGGCAGAGTCGGAAAGGGACGCCCTAGACGAAGGTTTATCGACCAAATTGGCGATATATTGAAAATGGGCCAGATTAGGAGTACCCTTAACCGACGAGCGTGTATGCGTAGATATATGGATGTAAAGGAGGCGAGAGAGGTGTGCCAGGATCGTACCAAGTGGAAGTCCGTAGTCTCTGCCTACCCCTCTGGGTGACAGGCGTGAGTGTTTATGTTATGTTATGTTATTTATTTAGTGACTATGAGAAAATTTTGTACGTAATTTTAGATAAGTAATTTTAAACCGATATTCAGGAACAATCTGGAGTTTTAACTTAAATACCTATGATGTCAAAATTTTAGTCTATACCATAATACACTTTGCTGTGTTTCGTATGGTGAGTGTAGAGAACCGGAGACCCTTTTTACTGGAAACTAGGCATTTCATCTTAGTCCTCACGGGTGACAACGCATCTGCATTTTGATTTGTAATCGAGGATAGATGGTCTATGGGCCACAGCAACTACTTACCATCAGGTGGACAGTGTGGTCGTTTGTCACTCTTATTCTATAAAAAAAAATACTATGTTACACAAATTGTGAAGTAAGTTTAAACGCGAGATTACATTTAGACCGGAACACAGCGGTGCACATATTATGCTTTGCAAACAAACACAAGATGTAGGCCGTGCGTCAGAGCACCAAATGTTTAGTAAGTAGTTTTAATTATATAAATACTAGGATAAGTAGATATTAAGATGATTATTGTTCAGTTCTTAATTGAGCGTGGTCTCTCTGTCAGTTTAAATAAATTATTTTAAAACTAAAAGTCTTCGCTGCTCCTTTTACTGTTATTTGGTGGCAGTAGGTAAAAGAGTGGTTTCTACCCAGATGGAATTCTGGACAGAAAATGACTCCCATCACCTAGTATATTGAAAATAGAAAAATACTAGAATAAACAGTACCTGGCCAATAAACCCTGTTCCTCATTAAAGTCCTCAACGTCAGGTTCGTGCTGGTCAGGCTGATCTTTGACGAGCACATCTAGCATCGACAGCACAGACTCCACCTGAAATAGAAATGCAACCAACTTCAAACCAAGAAGGCTACCGATACGTTTTCATGAGTAATCACATACCATCAGGTAGACGGTTAGTTTACTTGCCACATCAATTTTATAAAAAGTCAACCTAAATTCTACCTTATCTGGTTGCATTAAGGCTCAAAATAGCAAGCAGTGTTTTAGTAGTCTCCTTAATTATTTTTACTGTTTCACACACATTACTGTACTCACGTCCTCAGGGTTAGAAATCATTGTATCAGTCTCCAAGACATCGTTGACCAGATGTACCGCTATCATAACTCTGCCTGGGTGGTTCAAGTGCGAGATCAATGGGGCGTAGTTCTGGAGACGGATGAGTGTCAATATGTTCTTGTAGTGGTCAGCAGGCAGCTTCAGAATCTTCATCAGTTCCTTAAAGACCGGGGTGTTGTGTTCTAAGTGGGGTTTACCACTGAAAGAAAAGTTATCAATTATAAATGTTATAATAAGGGCTAAAAAAATATGAAAGCGCCTTTAAATTTTTAATAGCAATAAAACTTATAAAAGTTGAAAATAATTTTATTAATAAACTTGATATAAAATAGGGAACCAGTTGATGTAATTCTGAAGCTAATAAAAAAAAACCCGGTCTCGATACGTCAAATTTTTTCGAGAGTTATCGTGACTACATACAAAGTCAACATCCGGACGTGCACCTAAAATTTTTTTCAAAATGATTTATTACAAAATATAAGATGAATTAATTAAAGTGTTTTCTTGATATACTGCTACTCATATTATCGTATAAGTGCAATATGGTTATGATAGAGGCATTTTAAGAACACAAAATTGCTTGACCTTGACGTGTCGAGAGTAAAGCACTATCTAAAAACGCTTCGCGTTATGAGGCGTGCAATAGTCTGCAGCTAGATATAGGTGGAGAGCGGAGGGGTGTGTTTGGGGATTTGGTCGGGCCTCCATTAAATAAGATTATTGAATAAATGAGCTGCCCTAATAATAATTATAAGCTCCGACTAGATGGAAATACGATCTGTGCAAAAATAATTTAATTATTGATACACTGTAAAATAAATACTGTATGTGGTTTATAAATTATTTTCGACTTCACTTTTATATGGTCCCAATGCCTTAACAACTTGTTAATTACCTTTCAAAATGTAACATAATTTGTTAATACCGTAATAATCGCATCAAAATGCAAGATCTGAAGTATTATTGGCATATATTAAGTGCATTTCTAATTTTATAAGCTACTAGCTGATACCCGCGACTAGGTCCGCGTTGCTTTTTTTTATATAGGATAAAGGTGACAAACGAGCACACAGTCCACCTGATGGTAAGTGGTTGTTGTGGCCCATAGACATCTACATCTATCCTCGAATACGAATCAAAATGCAGATGCGTTGTCACCCGTGAGGACTAAGATGGAATGCCTCTGGAGAACCTTTATTGAAGACAGCTAATAAATAATTAGCTTTTAAACTCGGCAACATGGATTAGGTGCGCTATACGTATTATGTATTGTGTGTGTGTGTACTCATACGTATAACATATGCAGGTTGGTATGTTTATATGTAGAACTTTGAACTGAGACCAAGAAGAAAGACGGAGCACTGCTGAACATAGGCCTCCCCCAGGGAATGCCACAAAGCACGGTCCCGAACCACCTGCATGTTTTACCAGGTCGTCACTCCATCTAGTAGGAGGCCAACCTACACTTCGCCTACCGGTACGAGGCTGCCACTCGAGAACCTTTCTTCCTCATCGGTTGTCGGTTCTTCGAGCTATATGGCCGGCCCATTGTTCAGCTTACTAATACGCACACATATGCATCTAAAATCATTTGCAACCAACAACAAAGCTTTAGGTGCATATGTGTGCGACCAGCAATAAACTTTAGCGAGCTAATAAAGAAAGAAAGGAGCCAGATGTGTGCGGGTTAAGAAACTGAGCATGGTTTCAGCGTCACTTGAAATGAACACAGCACTCAGTCTATCTTTCTTTGTTGATCTGTGGATGTGAATACATAATTTGATATGTATGATTTTGTATGTGAGTGTGTATGTGTGTTTCTACAAGTAAATAAACCTAACCATACCTGTTCTGATGTATATCGGCACAAATCTTGTCCGTGTGTGCCAGAACGCGGTCGACATAGTTGAGCTTGTCCGGATGGCAGCGTTGAGCCAGTTTTAACAGTGCCAACTGTAGACTCAGCATGTCCTCGGGTGCCATGTCGGATCGACTCTGAAATTTTTTCTCATTTTACTGACTTTGTAGAAATTAATGAACTTTTGTATGGTGTGTGTGGAGAATCGGAAACTCTTTTTAATGGAAAGGAGGATTTCAATCTTAGTCCTCAGGGGTACAACGCATCTGCATTTTGATTCTTAACTGAGGATAGACGTAGATGTCTATGGGCCACAACATCCACTTACCATTAGGACTGTGTGCTCATTTGTCACCCATATTCTATAAAAAAATTAAGAAAAAGTAACTTTGTAGAAATTAATGGAACTTTGGTATAGTGTGTGTGGAGAACCACAGATACTTTTTACTGGAAACTATGCTTTTCGTCTTAGTCCTCAAGGGTACAATGCGTCTGCATGTTGAGTCTTATTGGGTGACATTGGTTTGCAGACAATATCATCATTTCTTGAGATACCATTATTTTTACTGCCCTTCACAAGTCCACTGCTGAGCATAGGCCTCGCCGAGGAATACCACAAAGCACGGTCCTGAGCCACCTGTATCCATCGACTTCCTGCATGTCTTACCAGGTCATCTCGCACCTAGTGGGGGGCCGCCCTACACTTTGCTTATGGGTATAAGTTTGTTATATAGAGAACGTCTAAGATGTGTGGCATATGGGAGCGAAACATGGGCTTTAACAAGAAATGTATCAAACAAACTCTCCATATGCCAACATGCCATGGAAAGGAGTATGGTAGGAATCAAAAGAATGGACAAAATAAGAAACATAACTAAGGCCCAGGATATAACTCTGAAAATAAGAAGACAAAAGTGGAAACGGACAGGCCACATCATCAGAGGAGAAGACAAATGGAGTAAAATAATTACACAATGGTACCCAAGGGATGGAAAAAGAAAGAGACAAGACCAAAAAAAGTAGACCACAGAGAAGTTGGGATGACGACATTAGACAAGTCGCGGGAATTACATGGGGTAGAGTGGCCATAGAAAGGCCAGAATGGAGAAGATTGGAGGAGGCCTTTGCCACCTGGCAAACGGACACATAAAAATGGAACAAAAGAAAAATATATGAATAACAAAGAAATACTGCCTTGTCCGACTAAAGGCTATTAAGATGTGTGCCTAGAATTTTCTAATACAGTACCCATCACAACAACATCCAAATAAGATTTTTTTTAGTTACTTTACACTAGACAAATGTACTATATTACAAGTCGTAAATTACCATTATTATTACAGCCTAAGTCCACTGTTGAATTTAGGCCTCCGCAATAGATTATTTGATAGTTGCCACGCTTGGCAGGTGGGTTGTCAGGCGTAGTTTTGGAACGAAGTTCCTTATCGGACGGTACGAATTTGGCGGATGGGGGCTAGGCGAGAAAAAGTGTAAGATTTTTCCGTCACGACCCCTTCTGACGTAGTGTAGACGGCCTTGGCGGCTATAAGGAAGCGAGATGGAATAATATCCATCTCCCTCGCACTTTTTCTTATCTTACCATGAATGAAATATTATTTTATTTTAACTGACGCTTGATTTTAATAGACTCTAGTAATTCATTTATTTGTATTTGTTAATCAATAATATAACACGTTTATCATTAATAATATACTACGAAAGGAACTTCTTTCTGGAAATGTTTTTTTTTAGTTGTTATTAGGAAGAAGCTGCTGAACATATCCTGGTTTGTTTTCCTCTGTCGCCGCTTACGACACCCACGGGACGATATGGAGTAGTGGATATTGTTACACCGCCACTACACGGTTCGATACGCAACGGATAGAATGTAAATATAAATAAAGTACTAATTATTTATTTACGAATTTACGACTGTAAATTGAAGTATACAAAAAATATCTACCTGTGTAATGGCCGCCACCTGATCAGAGAACACCTCAAACAACTGCACCTCTTGCTCCTTGCCGTCTTCTAATACCACACTGAGATTAACATTGCCCTCGTTCCTCTATAAATTTAATGACATCATTAAAATATCTATAATTGAAACATATAAATAAAATTGATAAGTGTTATTCGAGCTTTTTGTCTGGGCTAATCTTCGGAATGGCTGAACCGATTGTGATGAATCTTCACGAACAAATAGAGAGTGTATGATGAGAAAGTGTATGGTGATTTTGTCACGATATTTTCACCATCATCATTAGGAGCCTCTAAGTCCACTACTAAACATAGGTTTTTCCAAGATTATGCCAGCTGGCAAGCGTAGCTTGGAATATTTGCCTATGCTCGAACACTAGGTAGGGTTAGTAAGTTCTATCATCAGATCCACGTGTCCATTAGTCGTCTCTTACCCTGTTTTTGTTTTATCGAAGACTTTGTTGGAATATCTGGTACTCAATATAACTCTAAATTATTATTTTTAAAATAAATACCTGACTGTAACTAGCAAGTCGCTCGATAAGGGCGATAATGATATTTTTAATGTTGACTCCTGGCTGTAACTCGGCGCACGACTTGAGGAATGGTTGGAGATTCGCCAGGTGGAATTCATCAGGGAACACCTGAAACAGCAAATAAAATTATCAGTGTATGTTATTAAATATTGTCCTCCAGACCGAATTTCGGTCACGACGGCCAAATTAAATATAACGGTTGTATGAATACAATTGTTCAACTGTTTGACTTTTATATTCACTCAGGTTATGATTTTTATATATGAATTAATTGATAACTTTTACCTAAGAGTTGGAAAATCAGCTCAGTTAGCAACTTATTTGGTTAAATAATTGTTTAACAGGAAGTCTTGCATGTTGTTAATGCTTAGGTCATTATTATTATTATTATTATATATATATACGATATTTTGGGAGAATTTAGACGGGGTCTTAATAATCATCCCAACTATGAGACAACCCACACTCACAGATAAAGTGTGTCATAAGAAGGCTATAAATTGAGTTTTTTTTAAACATAAGTAAAGGTACAAACAAGCACACAGTCCACTTGATTGTAAGTGAATGATGTAGCACATAAACAACTTTATACCGGTGTTAGTGAAACGCTCCCCAAAACGAAGACAGACGATAGTACTAACGATACCTTTGATGATGGGTCAGAAAGAAAATCGATCCCGAGGAAAAAAAAAGTCATCTTTTCCACAACGTTTTATTAGCTTTATTCACGCTCCATCATGTTAGTGCAGCTAAATGAAACGATAATTTCATTAAAAAAATCATGAAAATACTTAAACATAAAACCAGCAGTGGAATTACAATCAGCTGACTAAGGTCAATGTACGCGGACGCCGAATACGCGCGGCCCACAGCTAACGATCGTACCACAATACCTTATAATTTATAACACTTGTCTAAATACCTAACTTATCTATTTAACCTACTATTTTGCCATTGTGCTTGTCTCCACTAGCCACTTTAATTCAAATTCACAGGTTAAATAAACCAAATACCTGGTACGATTCCCCGCTAATGAAAAATTACTTAAATGAAATGTTAACAAGGATAGAGTACGTGCTTTTTATCCATCGTGTAGGTATGTTTATTATTCTTATGTATTCAGTTATGTACCTATTCACATCAGTTCAGTACTAAGTTATTTAAAAAAATTAAGTATGAAACAGCTTACCGATTTAAATCCTCCGTGGCTTTATGAGATTCTCCGAGGCACATTAACATGTTGCCGTATTCACCAGCACTATAAACGAACCTACGCGTTAGGCATTATTAAAACAAAACAAGAACACAAAACGTAACAACGAGAATAATAACAACAAGAATAAATTTTGTTGTTATTATTCTCGTTGTAAACAAAACGATTAAACTATCGCTCACGCGCACGTGATAGTCAACACGAAACTGTCTCAAAAACTAAAATTAATAATCAATCCCGCCAAAACAAATGCCTCGTGCGTCGTAACTTCCTTACGGTAAGCACTTTGATCATTCACAGATCGTTAAACCGTTACGACATTGCCAACGTTTATTTTATTTATAAGTTTAGTTACCCCTACGACTAGTCTTCATATGGAATTTAAAAGTTATGGTTGTCATTTTTTAATACAATTACACAATCAATTGTACCCTGACGCAACAAGCAGTTCTTTACTACAAAAATGATATTGAAATTAATAAACTTACCTAATTGGGTACTCAGTACTCACTTACACAATTATAAACACTATTTCATCGTTATCTTTGATTTTGTACAAGAAAATAGAAATGAAATGGTACTGAATAATTTAATAGTTAAAATCAATTGCAATTATGATTGGCAGCTAATTAATCTATCAGAATTAATCTAAAAATAATTCTTTTACTTTATTTTAATTGACTTTCCGTATTTAATCCGACCAATACTTTGAATTTAAAAAGAGGTACGTGAAAACTATTAAAAATTACTTGCAAGTTTTATAGTGATTGCCGCCTCTAATTCTTATGTCGCCGCCAAACAAATTTTAGTAGGTAAATTTCGGTGCAACATGGCTTGTTAACACCAATTTGTCAAATTCCCCGAAAATTCATGTTAAATTCCCCAATTTAAGGACAAAATTTCAACAGGTTCCCCAAAAATTCCCCTCAATTTTATTTTAAGAAATGAAACAATTTTCAACTAATTTTAATCTTATAAAATACTTTCACTAAAAATCTTGTACTTTTTAACTAACATTTTTTTTCTTTAAAATTAAAAATAAAGAAATGAAAAGCATTAAATACAACAACACAATTAGATACACAAGAGTTTCCGAAATAAATCCGAAAATTAAATGTGGTGCAATGAAGATAATTAAAAAAAGGGAGTTATTCGATATTCATAAGTAACCTAACAAAATGTTAAGATAAGTATTTATATTTCTTGAAAAAAGGTTCTGACTTGGCCCTGGCTATCGATTTTCAAAATCTCCGCATTTTCCCCGCATAATAACAATCCCCATAAAATCCCAAGCCAACTTTAAATTTCCCGCAATTTGGAGAATTCCCCACATGTTGGCATCGCTGACATGTGTAAATTCAACAGCGCGAGGCGACACGAGTCGGCCGGGCGGCGGCAGCGCGTGTGAAAGGGAAGGGTAGAGTGAGTAGTAATACCTAATGCATTATTTCGTACCGAGCTAGATAAGAGTTCGGCGTCCGCGAGAATATTGACCCTGTTGTCAGCTGATTTTATTTTAAGTTTCACTGCTGGTTTTATGTTAAAGTATTTTCATGATTTTTTTAAATGAAATTATTGTTTCATTTAGCTGTACTAACATGATGGAGCGTGAATAAAGCTAATAAAACGTTGTGGAAAAGATGACTTTTTTTTCCTCGGGATCGATTTTCTTTCTGACCCATCATCAAAGGTATCGTATTCGTTTTCGGGGGCGTTTCACTAACACCCGGTATATACATTAAGAACCAAAATGCATACACATTAGTACATCAGAGAACTACAAAGACAAAGTATGGTCCTTTCCTGGTCCAGCATGCTTCTATCGTGTATAAAATATTGTATATCAAGAATATTGTTTCTAAATGGAACTCAAACCTGGAACTCCCTACCTGTATAATACACTCCATGAGGTACTCCTGAGCGATCGCGTCCCGACAACTGACTACCTGCTCCAAAATACCAGGCAGTACCAGACGCCCATAGTCTTCCACCATGACGGACTCCAACTGGGATAAGCGCACTAGATTGGTTCCGACTAGTATACGAAGCTCGGAGCGCTCCCGTTCACGTCGTTCTTTATCCCTGGAGAAGGAAAACATTTCGTTTTAGATTTTTATATACTACTAGCGGATCTATAAATGTGGTGTTATTTCAATTTAAGATAATGATCAAAGACAATTCATTTTACTAATTTTTCGAATTCTTCAAAAAAAAATCTCCAAGTTTTTTGGATAAATTATAGTTTTTTAGGCATTGCTATCTGTCCGTGAAGTTTCATTAAAATCGGTTCAGCCATTACGAAGATTAGCCTGGACAGACAGACAGTCAAGACGAATCTGAGGCACAGCAACATTAAGCTGTTATTTCACGTTGATATTCTGTGATTGTGGTCCTTCCCCGGTAGAGCTTATCATATTCAATTCGTACCACAGCCATAATACAGTGTGAGTCTTTATAAAGTGCACATATCAAAACCAGAAACTACATATAATTTCATCGACGGAAAATTATTAAAAAAATATAAAAATTATTTATTTTTTATGAATATTTTAAAATTTGAAATTGCAACTACTAACCCTATTTAAATAAATTGTTATAACTTTTAAACTGAATGTCCTATCAAAGTGAAATAAATTTTTAAATGATTATTATTAATAAGTCATGCCAATAAAGTAAATAATTCCAAAAAAAGAAACGCCATAAAATTAGAATAAAGAGGTATTTGATGAAAATCTGGTATTTTTTTCATCTTTTTTACAATAACTTTAAAATTTCTCGAAAAATCGTCCTCTTAATCCTACTTTTTTTTAATCTTATGTTGTTCTACATCGTATTAGCTTTCAATGGTAAAAATGCGTTTATTACACAGATACAACTTTATTAATCAGCATTTAAAGAAAAGCACACAACTCAGTTAAGCACCATGCAGTGAGAGAGACATTTTTAGGAATAAAACTAGATTTTATCTACATAAATCATTTATTTATTAAAAAAATTTGAAAACAAAAAGCCTAGTGAAGCAAATGTTCAAAATGAAGACCCCGTTGTTGCAAACACATTGTGGCGCGAAGCAAAATTTGCTCTGTGGCTCTACGTATCATTTCGGGGTCATTTCGAATTTCATTAGCAACACGCAAAACTCTTTCTTCGAGTTCCGCTTCGCTGTTTATAGGACTGTTATACACCCTTTGTTTCATTGTCCCCCATAAAAAATAGTCGAGCGGCGTCAGATCAGGGGAACGCGCCGGCCACCCAACAGGTCCTTGTCGGCCGATCCAGCGGCGCGGATATTTTCGTTCAAAAATGTCCTGACAATTCGGGAGTAATGGGCAGGCATCCGTCCATTTGCAGCATCATTCTCCGACGCGTTAGCAGCGGCATACTCCAACAGCAACGGCAATTCGTCCCTTAAAAGTTTAAGAAATCTCTCTCAGTTAGGGTCCTCAGGAGTATAATTGGACCAATCAAAATGTTGTCAATTAGTGCGGCCCACACATTTAATAAGAATTTAACTTGATATGTTGAAGCCCTTTTCAGCTTAGGGTTTTCACCTTTGGACACCACTTATGTAAATTACGACAGTTTACGATTCCGTCTCTCGTGAAATGAGCTTCATCCATCCACAAAATCGTTTTAGAGTATTCGGATTGTCCCTTGTTTTTCTTAAAATCCATGTGACATAACGCACCTTGACGCCAATCCACATCTTCATGTAAGTGCTGCACCCTTTGATAATGGTAAGGATGCAAGCCTTCTTTCCTCAAGATGCGCCATACTGATTTTTGGACACACCATGACGTAAAGCCAAACGTCTAGTACTAGTAGTCGGTTCAGCAAACAAATCATTCAAAATGGCTTCCTCAATAGCAGCATCAATAATAACACCTGGTTCGCGGCGATCTCGGCAAAACCAAGTCCAGTGTTAGCCAGTCTTCTATGGACTTCTTGAAATTTCGGGCTGATGGCACAGGGCGTCGATTTGGAAACGTAGCTAGATAAGCTGTGCGAGCAGCTCTAGCACTCCCCCGGTACATTCCATAGTAATAATGGATATCGGCGATGTGTGCCGGAGAGAAATCAGTTATGTGCGGCATCGCGACCAAAAAAGCGAACACGTGGCGCGATAACGACTTTGGCAGGAGAAACACGAATAGCAGCGGCGAATAGTTCTGAGCGACTAAAATTTATTACTATTTGTCCTTCGACTTCGACTGGACACGTGTCTTACAGTTACAGCCCGCCTGCCTCTACAATGAATGACATCTAAAAAAAAAGGTCTCTACCTGCCTGATAAACAACGGCGGGTGCGTAGCTGAACGATGCGCAAACGCAAGGGCTTTTTTAAACACTCATAAAAATGGTTGCATTTGAGTAATAAACGTGAATTTTTTACCATTGGAAAGCTAATACAATGTAGAACAACATAAGATTAAAAAAAAGTAGGATTAAGAGGACGATTTTTCGAGAAATTTTAAAGTTATTGTAAAAAAGACGAAAAAAATACCAGATTTTCATCAAATACCTCTTTATTCTAGTTTCATGGCGTTTCTTTTTTTTGGAATTATTTAATTTATTGGCACGGCTTATTATTAATCATTTAAAAATTTATTCCACTTTGATAGGACATTCAGTTTAAAAGTTATAACAATTTATTTAAATAGGGTTAGCAGTTGCAATTTCAAATTTTAAAATATTCATAAAAAATAAATAATTTTTATATTTTTTAATAATTTTTCCGTCGATGAAATTATATGTAGTTTCTGGTTTTGATATGCACTTTATAAAGACTCACACGCAGCGTGGCTCTACCACATGAAAAGTATTGTAGTCTGAGGCTAAGTACAAATTTTGACAAATATATTAACATTCAGTAGTGAAATTGGCTGATGATAACCATAATAAGGTGATCTAACCTGGAGTGTCCCTGATGCTGCATCCGCACCCAAAGCTTGTTCATTTCGGCGAAATTCATCAGGACAAAGTCGATGGCGTCTCGCACCTGAAACACGAGTCTCTCCATGAATGTAAGCTGTACACATGTAGGCATGATATTACGTTAAGCTGAGTACGATAGATGACAGACTCACTAGTGAGAAGAAGGAAAAGGAAGATGGAAATATGAGATCAAAATAGGCATAAGCATATAAGGAGAGCGATTGTAAGATGGTAAGATTGCGAGACTGACGCGGTGTGTAAAGGAGGAACAATATGAAGTTATGAAACAGTAAAAGATGTTGTAGGGTGAAAATCTTTGCCATGCCAAACCCGTTAAAGACATACATTAATAATGTTAATGTTCATCATTAAGTTTAAAGTAATACCATAAGCCGCTCTCAAATTGGAATATTGTTTTTTTTATAGAATAAGGTTGACAAACGAGCACACAGTCCACCTGATGGTAAGTTGTTGCTGTGGCCCATAGACATCTACATCTATCTTCGTTTGCGAATTAAAATGCAGATGCATTGTCAGCCGTGAGGACTAAGATGGAATGCCTCTTTTCCAGTAAAAAGGGTCTCCGGTTCTCTACACTCACCATACGAAACAAAGCAGCATTAAGCTGCTATTTTACGCTGGTATTCTGTGAGAGCGTGGTCCAACCCCAGTCGAGCCGACCCATTCGTGCTACAACTATACTATTAATATAGCTGCAGCATGACTCTACCACGTATATATATTTTTCCTGTACTGTGGTGTCTAATATACAATAATTGCATTTACATTTCCAGATGGCCAAGTGTATAGAATTTATAGGTTTCTGTATATATTTTCTGTACGCTTGACCATCTATAGTTTCCACTTGGTACTTGCATTTCTAGCCAAGTCCTGTATATCCTATAAATTTGAGCGAATTCGGTGATGACGAGTACGGAATGCCCCCTTGTTAGACAAATACCCAGACCAGGATCACTTTCTGTAGATTGTACCAAGTTGCTTCGTGCGTGAATTACACGCTAGTAACTAAATTCCAATCACTGCGCCAATGACATGTCATTTAAATAACTTTCTGGCGCCTGGCATATTATATAGTGATTAACATTCAATTTTCAAGTTAAAGATGAGTTATAGAAGTTATAATTATATGTAAGTTTCATATCTTCATAATAATAGAACAAATCAAAGGAAGTCGTTATTAGTAAATACAGATTCCTATTTCGCACATCAATATCTCAAAAATAGCTTTTTCTGAGCTTTCCTCGTGTCAACCTCCAAATCAGTCATATATTCTATTATACATAAATATTATACGATATGAAACTAACCGTTCCTTCATTATCATTCTGAGCTTCTGTAGTATCAGGAAGGACATTTCTTGTGCATTGTAGGAGATAGTTTCTCAGGAATAATCCGCGCAGTGGATGTTGAACCCCGCGGCACATTTCCACCAAATCCTGAAACATGTTGCTTTATTCCATATGGTAGTAATACAAGAGCATGGTCCTAAGATATCACCCCATCTTATATGTGGATGTATTAAAGAGATGAATTAGAAAAATGCCCGCAAGACCCATGTGGCCTCCAAAAGATGGCAACATAGAATTAAAATATACAGAATGAGTATATCGAACTAAAATTACTTGAAAGTGGGCCTAACTTTACGTACACGCCCACCCCCACACACGTACAAGCAGAGTTACTTACAGAAAAGTAGGGAAATTAAAATAATTTCCTTTTTTCTTATATCTTCTCATTCTTATTCATCAGCCTGCTAAATTCCATAGCTTGATATGGGCATCTGTCCTTGTAGGGAGAATCCGCTTAATCACCATTCTTGGCAAACAGATTGTCAACCGCAGTACCAGACATCTCGCACTTTTGACGTTGCCTAGTCGGAGTATAGGCAGGCTTTTTTTATAGGATAAGGGTGACCAGAACTAGCCTAGTGCAGAACAACCTCCACCACAGCAAAACTGCGTCGGCTCAGTTACGCAAGTGGTTGGAGGCTCAAAGGACGGCCATAGCCTTAATCCAGGAGCCGTGGGTTGGGGCTGGTAAAATGAAAGGCCTAAACAACCTCAAAGGTAAGCTATTCTACAACTCTGAGCACGACAAGCCTAGAGCGTGTATTTACACTACTAAAGATATCTGTGCACAACCATTGACAGATTTCTGTTCCAGAGACATGTATGCCGTGGCAATACACAAAATACACAGGAGGGAAGATTAGTCGTCGCTTCGGTCTACATACCGGAGGAAGACACTCCTCTCCCTCATGACCTCGTCAGGCTGGTGAATTTCTGCGAGAGGACTGGACTAGAGGTTGTGATCGGGACGGACTCCAGCGTGCATCATCCCCTCTGGGGAATGGAAAAACCCAATGAACGAGGTAAGGTGTTAGTTGAATATCTATTTAGCACTAACCTAACCATTTTAAACAGGTTCCGAACCAACTTTCATAAACAAACGTTGCCGCACAATAATCGACCTCACACTTGCAACAGAAGGAGCAGCTAAACTAATTACGGGATGGCATATGTCGAAAGAGTCCTCATGCTCAGACCATAGATGGATCTGCTTCGTACTACAGTTCGATATCCCCGCTACACTACTATGGAGAAATCCCCGCAAGACGGATAAAACAAAATACCTT
Source organism: Parnassius orleans (assembly GCA_029286625.1). Classification (NCBI taxonomy): domain Eukaryota; kingdom Metazoa; phylum Arthropoda; class Insecta; order Lepidoptera; family Papilionidae; genus Parnassius; species Parnassius orleans. The sequence goes on from JAGSMP010000277.1 coordinate 1,171,290, forward strand.
AATAGGCTGACGTCTTCGCTCGCGGGTTTTGAGGGGACAAATACTATAGCAGAATAGTCGCTCCTAGAAGAACAGGTAGCAGCTGTTACTAAAGCCATGATGGATAGCTACCATGAATCATGTCCAGAAATCACTCCACCAAGGCATGCTGAGGTAAAGCAACCGTGGTGGGATAAAGAACTAGATATAAAACGTAAGAAGGTAAGAAAAGCCCTAAATAGGGCCATGAATACCTCAATGGGTGACTGGCTACTATACAAGAATGCTAAGTCCGAATACAAAAAATGTATCAGGTATCGACGCTCGACAGGGTGGCGTAAATTCTGTTGTAACAAGGAAACCTGTGAACAAGCGACTGGTATTTATGGCTGCCACAGGCTGCATAAGGACTACACCAACAGCAGCCTTAGAGGCGATGCTGGAGCTAGCCCCGCTTCATCTACACATACAACAAGAAGCGACTTTAGCTGCAATTAGACTCAAGACCTTAAATCTTTGGAGTAAGAGTAGAGTCCCTCATACAGGTATAATTGATGGAATTTACTCAAAAATTCCTATCTTACAAGCCAAGTACGATAAGATCCCCAAACAATTTGTATTCGATAAGAAGTATAAGATACAATTAAATGAAACCAGCCAGCTGGAGGGATTAAGCCCAAAAGAGCTTAGAGTTTTCACCGATGGTTCTAAAACAAATGAAGGTGTAGGATCTGGAACGTTTTCTGAAGACCTTAATATCCACATATGCACACCGCTGGGTACCCACAAAACAGTCTTTCAGGTGGAATGTATAGGTATCATTCAAGCGGCCATAGCAATAGATGCTAGGAAGGTAAAAGAATTCTCCATCAGAATACTGATCGACAGTATGGCGGTACTACAAGCTCTGAGTTGCAATGTGGTGAACTCGGGACTAATATATGAATGCCATCAATGATTAAATGAGGTATGTAAACACAACAATGTGACTCTGCAATGGATAAAGGGACACAGTGGATCCAGAGGCAACGATGCAGCAGACGAACTGGCCAGAAAAGAATCGACTCTGGCCACCATAGGGCCGGAACCAACCATACCAATCCCCTTTGGTAACGTTTGTTCACTGGTAAGTAGAAACTTCACTGACCAACATGCTCAGCTTTGGAAATATCTAGTAGACTGTAGACAAGCTAGGGAGGCCCTGCCTGAAATAAAGAGTTGTTTAACCAAGGTTCTATGAGACTGAACAAGCCACAGATCAGGACAGTAACAAGTGCTATCACAGGACATGGCTCCTTTAACAAACATTTATTTACCATAGGTGTTACAGATAGTGCCCTGTGCACAGCATGTATGGGGGAGGAAGAAACGGCGGCCCTCGTGTTGCTGACATATGCGGAGGTCGCTGCATACAGCGCTAAACATCTTGGCACGCCGAGATCACTCCCCGAAGTTGCTTGCAACATCAAAGGACTGTTGAACTTCTTCGGGGAGATTTCATGGCTCGAATAATCACATTATTCCTGCCCACAAGCCCATCGTAAACTAAACCAAGGGTGACAAACGAAAACACAGTTCACCTGATGATACTGATGTAAGTGGATACTGTGCCCCATATACATCTACATTTATCCTCGATTAAGAATCAAATTGCAGATGCATTGTCACCCCTGAGGACTAAGATGGAATGCCTCGTTTCCAGTGTGACGGCGCCGTCGTCGCACCACAAGCGAAACACATCGAAGCCTAAATCGCGCTATCAAAGTTCCGAAGTAAAGCAGTATATATAGAATAGCTCCGAACTACCATTCGGAGCGTTCGCCGCTCCCCGGGTAGAACACCTTGCCGGGCGGGAGATCTTCCCTTTTTACTTCAACGGCCAAACCAGTAAAAAGTGTCTGCAGTTATCTACAATCACCATACGAAACACAGCAGCATTAAGCTGCTATTTTACACGTGTATTCTGTGAGAGCGTGGTCCTACCCCAGTTGAGCCGATCCATTTGTGCTACAACCATAGTATAGTTGCAGCATGGCACTACCACGTTTAATTACAATATGGCAATAGAGTAAGCCATTAATGGCATATTTCAAATTGTCTCACTGCGCTTAAGGCTTACTTGGTTTTTTGTATTGTAATTTTAAGCATGGCTGCATAAGCGTCATGTTATATACAAACGTTATGGAATTGAATACAGTATATTATATATACCTTCAGAAGATCCCTCCTCAAGTTGGAGTTGGTCTTGATGTAAACCAGACCAACCGTGATTAACAAATACAGACGAGGCACAATGTTCCCAGCATACTGGACAAGTTCATACAGGTCAGCCACCTTCCTGCCCTTCTGGAACTCTTCCAACAAATAGAGCTCCAAGTGGCGCAGTTCATCTGTTATCGCCATATCTGTTTGTATGTTAAGGATTGTTTGATGATAAAACAACAATTTCATACCTCGATAGCACAAGTTCTAATCCTACACTAGTGTTTGTATGGCCTTCAAATAATTGTTTCAGATCTAGAATTAACGTGTAATTTAAGTATGTACAACACCCATGGTGCAGGAAAATACTAGTGTGGGTTGTGGTACTTACGAGTTTTTTTTAAATATATTTTTTTTTATTAGAAACAGGATAATAATTAATCATCATCATACAATTTTTCTTAAATAACAGTCACTGAAGGTAATATTTATTCAACACCACTAAAGATAGAATGTTCTACTCTGTGGTCATGACATGCTCACTATCCTCTGACTATCATAAAGGGTTTTTAAACCATTCTAAACCAGTGCTTGACTACTATCCTACTTGATGTTAAGTGGTGATGCAGCTAATAATGTTAAAGCACACGGACTTAGCTTAACAAAAGCCTATTCACCCCATTGAAGACACCCATTGTAATCAGATAGAAAGGCAGACAGTGGCAAATAATTTTTATCCATTTTTCTACCGACTTCAAAAAGGAGGAGGTACTCAATTCGACTGTTTTTTTTATGTGTGTTACCTCAATAACTTTTTTCTAAGTGAACCGATTTCGATGATTCTTTTTTTATTTGAAAGCTGGTGCTTCTCATATGGTCCCATATAAATTTGATCAAGGTTTGACTAATAGTTTTTGAGTTATCCTTAATAATTTATATTGAAGTCGGTTGTACAATTTTTTTTTTAATTTTACCACTTGTTTGTTGTACACATAATGAATGATGAAACAAATGTGTGATAAGTTACCTATTACTTCGTTACCTTTTTTTCTCATTATTAGTTTACTTTTGCTGCACTATCTCCCATATGTTTATCTCTGCTTAGCCTAATGGTTGACTGGGAGAGAATGCCTTAAGGCATTAAGTCCGCCATATGTACGATTTTTCTTTTGTGCATTAAAGTTTAAATAAATAAATAAATAAAATAAGTCGACAACCTAGGAGTGGAGACCGGCCGAGCATCTTGTTGTCCGATTTGTAATAGAGCGTGCAATAAATTATGCAATCAAATCGTACAAGCAAATATCTATCCTCACCAGTTTGTTTTAATGCAAGATTATTTTGCATGACATTTCTTGCATAAATAGTGCATTTTTGTCTGTTTCAACCTTTTAACTGGCAGTGTTAACTTCACTTATTTTATATTTGTTGCCATTAAATAAAAACAGAAAATTATATATCTACACAAAATAAAAAGAATATATTATATAGAATATAGGATATATTATTATACTCTAAAATTTGCAAAGGATACAAAGCTCATAATAGCTTTTTGGTGACAGCAGAGATGTCCTCAACTCCCCTAACATTGTAGAGGCATGTTTGAGAGCGTCCATCAGCTTCGATTTGTCCAAGCATCTTTTCATCTGAAATGCCTGCAATTTCATCTTCAATTAGTAAGGCGTAAATATATAATTTGATAAAAAGGTGATTATTATTAATTCACTTTTTATCAAATTGTCATTATTAATTTTATTCTAATTTCTGATACATATAAATTAAGATTCTTTTTGGAACATAATTTTGGAAATGTATTTAAATCTATACAAATAAATAAAATTGAAGTGTTTGTTTGTAATGTCAAAATTACAGCTTTTTACTCAATGCATATGAAAATATATACGGTACTTATAACAAAAATACAATTTAAAAAAATTAGTCTGTCTTTCTTTCAGTTTGTTCCGGTTAATCTCCGAAACGGCTACACCGATTTTGACGGGACTTTCACTGGCAGATAGCTGATGTCATAAGGAGTAACTTAGGCTACTTTTATTTTAGAAGAAGAATTAGGGTTCCTCGCAAAAAAAAAAATGAAAACCCTAAATTACACGCGGGCGAAGTCGCGGGGAACAGCTTATAGTTGATAATAAAACATTATTGTTGTCATTTAGATGGAGTTGTCACATAGAATATATATTTATTGAGGTCATATCAATTTACTTGCTGACCAAACAACAACATTATTATTTTACTAGCTGTTCCCCGCGACTTCACCCGCGTGTTATTTGGGGTTTTAATTTTTTTTGCGCGGAACCCTAATTTTTTTCTAAAATAAAAGTAGCCTAAGTTACTCCTTATGACATCAGCTATCTGCCAGTGAAAGTCCCGTCAAAATCGGTCCAGCCGTTTCGGAGATTAGCCGGAACAGACAGAAAGACAGACAAAAATTTAAAAAATTATATTTTTGTTATAAGTATCATATACACTTTCATATAAATTTATTAAAAAGCTGTAATGTTGACATTTCAAACATACACTTCAATCTTATTTTATTTTTATAGATGTATACATTTTTATTATTGAAAATGGGTAATTAAGAATATCCTTAACCGACGAGCATGTATGCGTAGGGATATGGATGTGAAAGAAGCGAAGGAAGTGTGTCAGGACCGTGCCAAATGGAAATCCGCAGTCTCTGCCTACCCGGCTGGGTTACAGGCGTGAGAGTTTAAGTTTGCCGTGACCATGGGTGCTGTAAAGCACCCGAAACGTCGGGAATTAAAATAGTAAATTAAAAGCGATAAAATCCGTAAAAATAGTTTTATTCAATGTGTAGTGTTCGCGTAAATATAAGAAATCATTATTTCAATTTTATTTATTTGTGATTGTGCGACATATTCACAAAAAGAGGCACAATATGTTTGAAACTATGGTAAATAAATCATTCTTAGGTAATAAGTAATATATTTTATTTGAGACATTATTTTTTATTGTTATGATCATCTTTACAAGCTGTATGTATAAAACATAGTGGCAACATGGGGGAATCTATTACCTATTCTATTATCCTATATTCTATCTATTACCCTATATTGTTCCATGAGTGTTTTAAGGGAACTTTAGACCTTTAATATTGAAATGGGAGGAAGTGAGGGAAGGGAGGGGGGAACATCCTGCCACACTGCCACTTCTGTTTTGGAAATTTTCAAAAATTTCATAATTTTGTGCCAATTTGAAGCATTTTGGTATAATTTTTTGTAATATAAGTGGGACAGGGGCAGACCCTGCCGAAACTCCCCCTCATATATGCATATTTTTATATTGCACATCCGGTCAAAACTAGTTTTGAGCAAATCTGCATTAAAACAGTTAGTTGGATTTTAGGACAAATAAGTTTATTTACTGTCGCTAATATTACTACTCCCAACAAGATTTATTTATTTATTTATTTAGATAGATGATACACCATCGACAATATCAATATGCATTGCTATAAACGAAATACAAAAATTTTAGACAAAGGATATGTTGGGGACAGTACCCTGTTCACCTTGTGATAGGGAGAGATCTGATGAGAATAAATTAAACTTGGACTGTACTGAATTGGTTTAATAAGTGCTACAGAATTAACCCGACATGTAACCGTGCGATAGATAATGTGAGCGAAGTTGTTCTGTCCGACCGGCGAACCGCTACCACATCTTGCCGTCTCACTCCCCCCTCTCCCCGCTGCTAAAACTACGCGACGCATGTTCATGCAGTGATGTTGCGCGCAACGTTGTCTTCACCATATATGTCTTTACAGGTGTATACATAATTATAAGAAAAAAAACTAAACAACATACATATAAACTCTAAACAAACAGAAACCAAACTAATTGAGTAAAAGTACCACATCTGGTAAAAAATTACAATAAATAATAGTTTAGAATCATCAATGGGGAAGGTAGGTTATAGTAAGTCTTTACATTTTCTTTTGAATACACGTTCGGGGTCGCTAAAGATGTCGATTTCATGATTGTTTAAGCTGTTGTATGTTCGCATATATCTATTTAACGGAGAAAACTTAACAAGATTGGTTCTACTGAAGGGAATATTAAATAAATTAGTAATTGGGTGTCTAGGGATATGATAGGGGATTTTAATGCACACTTGCTGCAATAAACTTGGTGACGAAAAACTAGTTTAGCCAAGACAAAACTAGTTTGTCCTTAAATTGATTGTCACTAAACGTTTTTTTTAATAGGGTAAGGGTGACAAGCAAGCACAGTCCACCTGATGGTAAGTGGTTGCTGTGGTCCATAGACATCTACATCTATCTTCATTTGCGAATCAAAATGCAGATGCGTTGTCCGCCGTGAGGACTAAGATAGAATGCCTCTTTTACAGTAAAAAGGGCTTCCGGTTCTCGACACTCACCATATGAAACACAAGCTGCTATTTTATGATGGTATTCTGTGAGAGCGTGGTCCTTCCCTGGTCGAGCCGACCCATTCATGCTACAGCCATACAATTAATATAGCAGCAGCATGGCTCTACCACTTTTATAATTTTGTAAAGAAACACTTTTTCTACTCAATATTTCTGGTCAAAAGTGATTTTAACGACTAATCTTGGTCAAAACTACTTTTATAAAATATTTTTCGGTCAAAAAAATCTTTAAATTATTATTTTCAGTAAAAAATACTTATAATTAATAGAATCAGGCGTTACTTTGTGGAAATCCATGATATTAAAGTTGGAAAAATTTACTTTGCCAATATCCGCTCAATAATTATTGAGCGGATATTGGCAAAGTAAGTTTTTCCAACTTTAAAACTACTTATGTCGAAACTTTTTTAGTCAAAAAAATTTGGACTGATGAAATGAGTCAAAATTAATTCAAAACATATAAATGAAAGCAAATCACTATGTGTCAAATGTGTATGCAAACATCAAACGAGCAAGAATAATGAAGTAAATAGAAATTTTGTACTTAATTTCCTGAAAACTAAGATTTTTAAGCACTGAAACTTTATATATGTATGTTAATAAAATAGACTTTTCAAACAGTAGTCATTTGAATGTGCTATCTTTGGGTAGTTAATCTGAATAAAAGCCATTGTAAGAAGCAAGGAAGTTAATTATAGATGGGCAGCAGCATCTTCCTGATGATAACCCAAAATAATAAAAAACTGTAGTTACTAATCCAGGTTGCAGGTGGGTTCAACTATGCCACTCTTGCCACTATCGCAACTATGGCTCGCATCCCATGAGACAGTCTATGAGCGAGTACCTAATGATATTTATATATAAAAAAAGTAGATATGTTACTAGCATGACAAAAGTGAAGCGTAGGAAAGTGTTCAATTACTTCACCTCTTGGCTAACAAATATGACCCATGATTACGTAAGCTTAAAGAAAAGGACAAAAATAAATGTCCCAGAACTGGTACGATAAAAACACAAAGAGCGAGAGAGAATATAGTGAAATGCAAGTGAAACATTAAAATGTGTGTGTGCTGACGCTGAGACGACTGGGTTCAGAATATTTTTTTCGGTGGCTTATAACATATTATCTATAAAAATATTATTGGTGAGTCCTATGTTCAGCAGTGGACTTGTGAAGGGCTGTATGATGATAATGATGACTGATATGACCGTCAAATCCTTCCTGCAGCGGGAGAAGTTCATGTCCAGCCATGGACTTTTACGGGTTGATGATGATGAAGGATGAATTAAATTTTTGTATTACGATTTTCCTACCCGTATGGTCTATCCTTCCTATAATCTTAAATCAAAATATTGCCTTCTTCATTTTTAGAAGTGACTACATCCTGCAACACAGTTACAACTACAGTACAGTCCTTGCCAATAGATGAAAATAGTTCTAGTCCTATGTTCGATCTGTGTAGTACCGCCTTTTTTGATAGAATAATGGTTACAAACGAGCACACAATCTACCTGATGATAAGTGAATGCTGTGGCTTTCCCGCGACTTCGCCCGCATGGAATTTATTGCGATGAATTTATTTTTTTGCGCGGAATTCTGATTCTTTTCCTAAAATAAAAGTAGCCTAAGTTATTACTCCTTATAATATCAAGCTATCTTCCGGTGAAAGTCTCATACAAATCGGTTCACAGGTTTTTGCATGATGCGTGTTCAGACAGATAACGTGTTAGACATTAGTCTTGTGTAGTTCGCGAACGATGAACGATTAGGAAACGTATCTTGGCACTGTACTAGAAGAATAGACATAGATAATACACTATATACCAGGTAGTGTTAGTTTTATTATAGTATAGATAGATAGATAGAAGTTCTAAATATATATAGGTTTTATGGTATTATAAATCTCAAGTATTTTTAAACGCTTTTTTTATCGCCATCAACTGACCGCTTGTTTAAGCTGAAACCTTCTCAAAAACCTTGCAATGTATACAGCATACTCTAATGGCCCCTCTACACTACTCGCGAAGTTGGGCGAGGAGAATAGTATAGAGAGGTACTTCGATTCGCTTCGTGACACCTCGCTTCTCCTCGGGCGGCTATTAACTTTTTTATATATAAATATTAAATATGTAGCTTTCTACATAATTATTTATCTATGGTTAACGCATTGACGTCGTACTTTTCACACAATTAGGTACCTATAGCAGCTGCCACTTGAACGTTATCCATGTTATGGGAGCGAGCGACTCAAGACGACTGAGCTCTTCGCGAAGTAGCACGAGTGTGTAGTCACGTTCTTCAGACTGCGATCGACTTCGACGAGCACTTCGTCAAAGTTACTTGGCGAGTAGTGTAGAGGAGGCATCAGAGTCAGACAAGGCTGTAAAGTTTGAGACCTTTGCAGCCACCATAGACAGAATATACTGGCGTATAGACCGACATAGTGTGCAAGGGAGAAGAAAATTCCTTATGGCAAAAATGCAAGATAGAAAAGGATACCAAATCTTATGACTCTGTAACCGATTTTGAATGACAGCTCGGCACAAGTCGGCACTCGGCACGCAAGAAACGGCTCCTAGATATTTTGTATTTTTTTAGAGTGTAATAGTGGTTATTTTTAGTAAGTAACTTTTTTCCAAAATGTTTACTTGTTTTGTTAGTGACTGTGGTGTTAATAACAGGAATAATCCTGATAATTGCACATTTCACAGGTAAATTCTCAAGACGTCGTCAATGTTATGACGCGTTTATTTTTGGTTAAAATTTATGTTATATACTGTTTAAAATATAGAATGTTTTCAATTATTTTGTTAATTTTGATATTTTGCAAAAAAAAACTCACGTTGTGGATAATTTGCATGAATTTGGTAAATACATTTTTATACAAAACATTTTACATGTACGCTAGGGATTGACTCAACTATATCAAAATTAATGTCGATATTTATCTTGAATCGATAGACTTGCCCTCACAATAAGAAAATAAATCCTCAGTTTGCGTTCTATAAACGTAATTTTATTTTGCCGTTTGTCAAACAGATTCGCTCTGGATTCTATAATTAGAAAAAATGGTTAAGGTTAATTGGACGGGTTGTTTGGAATCCAAAGAAAAACTCAACAATTTGCAGCAAACATTCACTTGAGAAGTATAAAAGAAAAAGCAGAATAAAAATAATTTTATTAAGAGGAGCCATTTCTACATTATTTGTACCAGTAATGTATAATATTGTTATAATAAGACTTCACAAATTTTACTTTCAAAACTTTACATAAAAATAGCGACAGATTTTTATACATTAAAACATTTTATACATGAACCCAATTAAGTATCTATTTATCGACCAAAAATAAATGTATAACCTTACTTAACCAACCGCACAGCCTCACAGGCACACTAGTACAATATTCATAGCATCACGCTATTTTCCCCAAGGGGTTGAGCGGAGCTTCAGATTATATTCCCAAGTCACAATGATAAAACTTTTAACGTAGTTAGTAATGCTCCTGAAGCGCCACTAGATGCCCGCGCATGAGATGCGATAGTATAAATTCCATAGTATTTGATAGTCACAACGCTCGACGCCCGATTCATGCTTGATGGCCGCCGACATTGTGCCGAGGACTTAAATAGCGTAGTTCATCGCCTACAGCGTTAGTCGTAGAGAAGAGGAACTCGTGGTTAAGTAATAGCGGCGCGGATCAATAGATTTGCGAGATTAAGTTGCACTTGCCGCGGTCAGTCCATGAATGAGTGACCATTTTCTTAACATACCGAGATTGAGATAATAGAGAGTGCATCTGTATCCTCAGACACTTGGTGTACTTTACTCTGTTAAGATCATTATGTTTTTAAAATTCATGCAGCTAAAATGATAATAAGTTTATTATTACTTTATACTTTTCAGGGACAGATAAAAGAATATAAACATGAAGCATGATGAAGCTTCATAAACGTATTGGCCTTTAAACAGAGCAATATTATTTAACTGATTCCTACAAGTTTCCTTACATAAATGATTAAGTTTACATTCATGTTTAAGAAGAATATTAAAATAAACACATAAAGACATTAGCTCGAAAATACAACTTTCCGATCTGATTCTTGGGGAGTTTTTTTTAAGTTTATCGGTAGAGTCACCTGGGACTTTATTTATTTGAATTAAAATCCAACAAAAGGCAGGTAGGTTCAGCTTATCCCCAGGAACATGTTATATGAATATTTTTAATTATTTTAGAACTATCATGGTAAAAATCCAGTTAATTTTTGAAGTTATTCAATTTCGGACACTAAATAATTTTTTTAAATCTTTTTACCGCTTCCTTAACAATCATTTTTGATAGTCCTTGTAAGTAAAATTTACATCACTTGTTAACGCAAACAATGACAAATCAAAATTAGTCACGCGTTTTCGGGCTGTCAAGTCGTCTATACGCCAGTATATTCTAAGTCTATGGCAGCCACTACTCGTAGACTTGCATATTTCGTGACCACTTTAGTGTGTCTCGCTTTATACTGTGAGTGCAGCCATCAAAAATAGTATTTCTATGTTATTAAGGTCTTTTTATTAAATCGTTCATTACAGCCATTCAAAATCACAAAGGTTCATTCAACACAACCTATCAAATTAAGAGGATATTTGCCACAGTTGTCATGCTTGGTAGGCGGGTTGGCACCTGCAATTCTTTTGTTTTCTAGTTGTTATTAAAGTTTAATCCTTAAAAATCGTGTCATAGATAACGCACGGTATGAAAAGTGAATCCGCTATGGCTTTCCTTTGCGCAACATACTCGCGTATCTGTTATTAGTCATATATATTTATGTGACATATAATTTATGTAATATATTTTATTAAATCATTTTTTTTATTTACTTCGTTTGTATATATTTTATTTTATATATTTTAAGAAAATCGTTTTTCAGGAGTAAGCCTGTCAGAGCTGACATGCACATTTTTTGTTATTAATAAAACGCGGATGCACATCTCCTGATTTATTTCCTCTGTCGTGTCTTACGACACCCACGAGACGATGTGGGGTAATGGAAATTTTACACTTCCACTACACTGTAAACATTAAGGTTAATTCAGTCGTATGTAGAAGTATTTCTCTTTTGACAAAAACCTAGAATTTTTAAAAATAAAACATGTAGGATTTTAAAATATGTATATGCTTAACAAATAGGTATTATTAATAATATCAATAAAATAAAATGATCACAATCAATAAAATCACAAATGAAATTACAATCACAAAATAAAAAAGTATGTGTGTCACTATTTGAAAACTTTTTTCATGCATGATGAATTCCTAATTCAAAATTCAAATCAGAACTTTTTTTGAAGGTTTTGCTTCGAAATCCAAATCATTATTTAGTAATTCTAGTCTAGTTTTTTAACCACGTATTGGGTAATTAAAGCAAATTACTTCCGATGAGTTAATTTTTCTTGATGGCAAAACAGTCATTCTTGGTAGCAAAACAGTCAGCGTCGAAATGCCTCAAACAAACCTTCGCATATTTTGGGGGTTGTGAAGATATGGCAATTCTGAAGTCCGGAAACATTAATCCATATTTGACCATTGTTATTATTTATCGGTTCAAACCATAGATAAATAAATATGTAGCAAGGTTCAACCATCATTATTTATCGTTTAATTTTTTCAATTAACTGGAAGCACTGGGTTATGTTCTTTCAAAGGTTAAATTTTAAATTAGATGTTTTGATAAAAATTGGTTAAAAACTAAGTACTGCCTAAAGTAGGTTTTATCTAAACAAATAAATAAAATTGAAGTGTCTGTTTGTAATGTCAAAATTACAGCTTTTTACTGAATGCATAGGAAAGTATATACGGTACTTATAACAAAATTACAAATAAATAAAATGGAAGTGTCTGTTTGTAATGTCAAAATTACAGCTTTTTACTCAATGCATTTGAAAGTATATACGGTACTTATAACAAAATTACAATTTAAAAAAAAATTGTCCGTCTGTCTGTTTGTTCCGGCTAATCTCCGAAATGGCTGGACTGATTTTGATGGGACTTTCACTGGCAGATAGCTGATATCACAAGGAGTACCTTAGACTACTTTTATTTTAGAAAAAAATTAGAGTTCTTTGCAAAAAAACTCTAAATGACGTGGTTGAAGTCGCGGGGAACAGCTAGTTAGTAATAAATTAAAACGAAATGATAATATAATCAACGAGTAAAAAATACGTAGTGTTTACTTACGAGTGGAATGATATTTCATCTTGTTTTCTTTCATTGCGACAATTACAGCCTTTTAATTCTAACAAGTTCTCACAGTTAAAATACCTTACGAAAAGAGGATCTTTATTCATGATATTTTGTTTGGTTTAGAATTCTGAAATTCTAAAATTAGGCCAGCAAAGATATAAATATTTATGTCTTATTTGTGATAATGGAACATTTGGATTATCGGACGAACAATAATTACGTTAGATTGGCTGAGTAAATTATAATGATAGTTCATGGGTCAACTGAATAATGACGAGTATGTAAACACCGATATGAATACACACGAACATTCCTTTGACTCGTGCCAAAAAAATCAACATCGAGTGGAGAATAGGCGAGTACTCGGGCCGAATTGCGAGCAACGAGCACGCCCGAACAAGGCGTTTACATATCCGTACTCGTGCCTATTTGGCTGTGCTCGGCGAATATCTAAGCATTCCATAAAAGAGGACACGGCGATCGGGCGGTTTTTCCACTGCGCCGGTGCCGGTGCCGGTCTATGCTCGGTTTATGGGCAGTACTAACACAGGCTTCAGTTCTACAGCACGTAAAAATGGTCTCGTCAAGTCATCGTATTTGTTTCGTTATGTATCTCTTACATTTAAGACGAAAATATAATCAACGCAGAGAAGTCAAATTTTGAATTCATCCAATCTTAAAAATAAAATATTTAGAAGGAACATATTATACCCTATTTTAAAAGTTGGAAATGGACGCTAAAATATATTTCAACAACTTCCGCCTGAACGAAGAGACATTTCATTATTTTACAAGTCAATTTCGAGTCTCAATCTCAACGCGTCCATTTTACATCGGCCCTCGTACGCACACATGCTCACGGCTGCAATACGTACACAATACACATGCAGTTTTGCCGGCCGACAACGAGTGGGAAGCTTGCTGTCACGGCACCGGCAACGTCACCGGTGGGATTCATCGCCGTGCCGTCGCTGGCGCCGGTAAGTGGAAAAGCATGCCATATATTTCATACATTTTGTACATTTTTGCTTCCCCGGCCGCCGTGCCATTGCCGTCGCCGTCACCGTGCCGTTGCCGGTAAATGGAAAACGCGCATTAGGACAGAAAAACATATTGGTGAACTGAATTATTTCATACTCATGCCCATAGATATAGTATATACAAGATTGGCAATGAAGTGATTAGGGCGAGACCAAAATTAAAATAAAACAGTGTGCGTGTAATGTGCATGTGTCGGTGACAAATAGTGCTGCAACATGCATTGCCCGCCTCAACTTCAATTATCGATACCGATTGCAGTATATTTGTGTCTTTTGATTTGACGTGTCTATTGTTACAATTTTAGAAGGCTACGTATGTATGCATGTTCATCTATTCCCTCAGATCTTCTAAGCTACTCATCGTATTTAACAAATTAGATATCTTTAGAAGCATTGTGCCTTTTCGCGGGTTTTAGGCTGCATAAAGTCACATAAAACTAACATGGTGGCTTATTGCGTACTTATAAGTACTCCCAAAAATTAAATAAATATTGAAATATCGTGTCTGGGTATCCAGTAAAAGGTGTAATTCAGAATATTCTCGAGATTCTGAAAATATATGTTGTAAAAATGTTAACTATATTATTAGTTAATTTTTGATTTTTGGTAGGGGAAAACTTATGGGTTTGCGTCACCGACGACTTCGACATGTTCCTGATGTATTGCGCGCAAGCGTAGTATAGCGGACTGTGTACATGTATACTTATATATCATTGAGTTTTCACTTCTGTCGGCAGTCGTTAATGGCTGCTTCTGTTTTTTTATATAAAACTGAAGTAACCAAAGAACTTACAGTCTACCTGACAATGGTAAGTGGCTACTGCAACACATATAAATATACAAAGAAGGTCGTTGTCACTTCTTCGGACTGAGATGCCTTACAGCCTGAATTTATACCAGTACTATGTAAGGTGATACCTACCTAGACGACCTCTCAGACAAAAATAGGGTTCTACCACTTAGTTCATACATAAACTTCAAAAAGTTTTAGTATAAAGTCGCTGAAAAAACTAGAATCAAATTGCGATAGGAAACGTGTACTAAAAAGCTGTAAACAAGACCACCATGTAATTTTTTTAGAATCCTTCAAAGTGAATCAATTTATTGTAAAAATGTTGTCGTTAAAGATATTTTGCAATTTTGCTACATACTTTAGTCTAATAATAAAATAAGTTTCAATATATGTTACTTTATTAATAAGAGTTTATGGTTGGATGTGTTGTAGTATTTTCCTTAATGCATGATAAAAACATTTTTCTTCAAAGTACTTGCTGCACTTATAGTTCGGCCGTTCAGAGAATGCGTTCCTGACACGTCGCGATTGAACTGACGACGTAACTTTGTAATGGCGTTGCAGTTACGATAAAAATATTTTTACTGGTTGTTTACCGTTTTAACAATTGATGAGCATTAAAACAACATTATTATATCAATAATCAATGAATGTTATAATTTTGTGCCAAACTGAGTGTCAAATAACTTGGTAAACAATATTTTTCTAAATCTATACTGCGCTATTACAAGGTTATGTCAGCGCTTTATATTTGTAGTGCTGTGCTAACAATAACAGGCAATAACAGTATCGTAATCTGTTCTTATACAGTTATACTTTATAAAATAATACGTTTTGTTTTTCTTTTAAGAATTTGAAAATAATGGACTATAAGATAACTTTTATTAAATATAAAAATAAAACTACGACCAAACCGAACGCGCGAAAGAAAGTAGCATTTTTATATTTAGGTTGAAAATGGTAACCCCAAATGGCGTTATGGGCCGCCATTTTGTGACGCTAAAACAGTCGTCTGTTGTCGTTTCGTGCGCATAGACCACGTTCTTCAAGTGTTTTCGATCTGTTTTTATTTGTTTACCCGGCTTTCGTTTAATGGACTGTTTCTGCTTTTCAAACTGACATCGGCGCTAAATTGGACTTCGATTGTGTTTTGTATTGCGTTCTTTTTACTTTTGGTGCATAATAATGCCTAAACGTGGACAAACATTGAAAAGTGGAGCCCGTGAGTTAATGATCAAGCTGCAAGATTACTGAGCGGGAGCGGCAAAATGGCGGACCCTTGTTACCTGTCGAACAAGTACAAGAACGCGTCTCTCAGGCGCTTGGAGTTAGCAAACGAACGATAACAAATATTAATAAAGAAAAGTTCGGCTCTACTGGCACGGAAGATAATATTTACGTACTCCGAAGAAGAAACGAAGAACTAAACCCGTGACAGATATTGACACCTTTGACGCCGATGCAATCAGAAATCATATATATGGTTACTATTCCAGAAATGAATATCTCAACAGGAAGAAGCTTTTGGCATCGTTAAGAGAAGCTGGACTGTTTAGCGGGGTAAACTGCTTTAACCAAAATCTTAAAAGATATTGGTTTTCGTTAAAAACAGACAAAAGAAAATTTTATTAGAACGATACGACATAATTTTAAAACGGATAAGTTTTTGAGAGAAGCAAAAATATTGATAACTGGGATAATGTCGTGTTCATTGACGAGACATGGCTAAACGCCATATAACGCGATTGATCTATTCTGGGCTCAAATAAAGGTTACGCCGCCCGCCACAATACTTCCCCGCAATTCAGCACGAAAAGATGATGACCCTATTAAAAGAAGCCTGCGGGAAGTCACAAGAGATGACTGGGCAAAGGTTGTTGAGAAGACTAAAACCTGATTGTGGAACATTTTGACCGAGATATCAGGATTGATTCTGTTATTGATAATAATATAATTATACATGTAGGCGAAGATGATGATGAAGACACCACCTCCTCAAGCGAATCGGAGTCTGATTAATATTCTGTACGCACATTCAATTCAATGTACTTTATTGCATAGAAATACAGATTGTAACTTTGTTACAAAGAATAAATAAAACAATTTTATTATATTAATATTACCTTTTTTTGGTTTCCACTTAAATTACTAAAATATAAATTTTAAATGATTCCGCCAATTTAAAACGAAAATAATCTTAAAAACAACGCCGCCGTTCATTTTGGAGGAACGGTAACGAACTCAGTGTTATGTTCTGCCCATCACTAGTCGTGACTAACTGATAGGTGTCAGGAACGCATTCTCTGAACGGCCGAACTATAGTCGAATATTTTCTTTTGGGAAACCATTGTTTCCTATTTATTACTTTCAACCATTTTTGTGAAAATCTGCCACAGCATAACTTACCATCAGGTGGATTGTGTGCTCGGTTGTCCTAATTCTAGTTCAAAATTATTTATTTATACTATAAAAAATATTAGCTACGGAACCCTAAAAATTTAAAATATATTACTAAGTTGAATAAGGCTGCATGCAAGGCATACCATTGCCTGTTAAGAACATTTCGATAAGATATGCTACATATTTATTTATCTATGATGTCAATCCAGTCAATCTCGATCTCTGCAATTTTATCTTAGAAATACCTTTTGACAGCTGTCAGACTTATTGTACTAGGTATGCCAACCAAAAAATCGGTACATACAATATTCGATTCTTAAGAAAAATCGATATTGGTTCTTTAGAGTTGGTAATCTTTTACAGTTTTGTTTCGATTATTACCAAAATAAAAAGAAAGTAATTTTGGGTTTTATGTTATTTACGGTGTATACTTACTAATCATTCAAAACATATTGAAACAAAATCTCGAGACCGCGCCTGTCTGTCTGTTGTACTTTTAAGAGACTACTTCGTAAATGATGACTTACAGTAATAAATGCAGTGGCAATTTACTTTGTGTCATCTATTCTTACAGAACCAGTTTAAAACATCTTTCTTACTATATAGCGTTTAGGGTAATATTATGAATAGACATATTATTCCTTATTCATCTTGGCTTTAATCATATTTCTTTAATTACGGTATTGGTGTTTGGGATCTATATTCACTAATCAATCAATATATGTAAAATATAGTTTCCACACCACATTTGTATGTCTTCGCACTATATTTTGCCGGAACTACTAAAATTTAAACTACCTATAAATGTTGAATGTACCGCCTACAACTTTGATTTATACTATTAATTATTGGACAGTGCACTGTTTCAACTTATAATACCGGTGAAAACTGTTAGACAATCGCTTTTAGTTTTTAGGTTATTCTGATTTTCATATTTTAATTTTTAATTTATCAGTATTTCCGTTAGATGCGGTAAAAGTAATACATATATTGGTATTGAAATCTATAGATTATAAGGAATAAATCGACAAGCATTTCATCACGTTACGCCACAATTTCTCCACACAAAAAAAATTGTCTACTTTATGCTGACAAAGTATGAAGTTATAAAAAAAGTTTTTATATTTTTACCGATTATTCGCATAAAGATGAATTTTAATCATCCAAACACTACGGTTAGGTACATAGCGACATATAATTGAAACAACGTCAGGCAAAAAAGTTGATTAGTTATTTTTTTCATATTTTGCTTTTTTTGATAGATTCTAACAAACTCACTAAAATTAGTGATAAAGAACTATACATGTTGTAATGAAATATAGATCACTTCATAATTATTGGGATTTATGTAAAAGTTGTTTTAAATCGTGTGAGTACGCTTGTACAAAGTTATTGCGGAATGATTAATGTGAAACATTAAAAGTATTTCTTCGATTTAGTTGAGTATAGCAGGATTTCACGTATTTGTAATAATTTTAAATGCAAAGCATTCAGATGATTAATATTATAAATTGTGATAATTTTTCCCATCCATTTAAATACAAATTGTTTGTACCTGCTCTAAAATACAGCATTTAGACAGCTAAACATTTAAATTCTACCTACAAGTTAAATGTGAATATAAATATATAATGAGGTTTAAATGTATAATTCTTACTAAGATGAGTTATATTGAGGTACTATATACATAGTCTTATTTAATTACGTCTATTAAATACTAATTTTCACTTAAAACCCGAGATTTTGCAAATACAAGCGGGATTTGGTTTGTTCACGAATGGCGCCAAGCCTTTTTACTTCATGGACGTACGTCAAGCCTATTCATTGTCGTTTTGCGTCTTGCATCGTGCATGACCTTGGCGGGACGTACGTCAAAATTTACCGTCACAGATTTCAAGTCAAAAATCATAATAAAAAAGTAGTCACAGATTAATTATGTAGCAAGCTAGTAGTAGTATGTCTATGGTATAAAATAACAAATAGTATTGTGCAGAAGTCTGTGATTATTATAATCAATTAATCAAATCAAATACATACTCTTTGTTAAATACCTAATAGAATAGATGTGCCAACTCTGAAAAATTACGACTCGAGTTAACTTAGCTAATATAAAATTCTAAATAACAAATTATTTATGTTGTAGCTAAATACTCTTTGAAACACAAAGCGCACGCACAACGAACGAATCGCGCTCTTACTCTTTTGCTGGCTCACTTGATCCGTTCATGTACAACAACCCAAACTCGAGTTAGGGGGAGGAGATCTTACTCGAGTTAGTAACTCGAGTTGACCCATCACTACCTAATATATAAATAATAATAATAATCTAAAGATAAGCGAATTAGCGAACAATTCGTTTTTGAATGTAAATAATAAAATATGGATAACAAACCCTCTTTGAGTCAGTATTTTAGTAGTTCAGAAGTGCCGCCCGCATCGCAATTTTTCGACGAGATAGGGACGTCGCCGTCTGATATGATTCAAAATGTATATTTAGGAGAAAATGAAGGTTTGTTTTTTCTTACAAATGAGATATTTTAACGTTTTACTTTATTAATGCGTGGCTTTTTTTTAAATATAGTGAAAACAACAACGACGATTAACCTCTTACAAAATGTTACAACAGCGCTTACTCAGCAGAAAATACCCCAAGAAATGACCTTTGCAAATGTTTTGCCTACTGTGAGTGGTTCTACAGCTGTTCCTGCCGCTAGCTTACCTGATCCATCAACCTTCTTTGATACAATAGGCCCTGAACCGCAAATAGGGTCAACTAAAAGTGGAATGGCAACTCCAGCTATACTCACTGAGGCTATGGATGGCCTTAGTATAAAGGTAAACTAATGTTCGATATTACCATGAAATTTAATTATTGTCATGATAATATTAAAATAGGACAATCAGTTAATAATACACCATCTGAATTTAAAAGATAAAAAGGACAGAATGCTTGAGATTTTTTTTAATTAATTTTGCTTCACTATTCGTCTATATTACTTATTTTGAATTTTCTATGTAAATTTGGGCGTATATTGCAAAATAACCCTACATATGCACTGCAATAGAGCCGTGGTAGCTCAGATGGTTAGCGCTCACTGTAAGTTTCACAGTATGCGAGCAACCCGGGTTCAATCCCCGCCGGCACCACAGAAATTGTTAATTGCAATTTTAAGTGCTGATTACCACATGCTCGGCGGTGAAGGAAAACATTGTGAGGAAACCTGCATATTTTAGAGATAAAATATATTTTGAAAACGTGAAGTTCGCCAACACACATGGGGACAGCGCGGTGGAAATTTCCTTGCCCTAAAAAAACCCTCTCAGATATGAGAGGAGGCCTGTGCTCAGCAGTGGGACGTATATAGGGGGAGTCCCCCCAGTACCGGACACTTGAGGGTTTTTGTGAAAAAAAAATTTAATAATTATATTTTATTTAAATAATTAACATTTTTATTTAATCAATCATATAACACATTATAATAAATCAACAAAGGCAAATATTATATATTTATAACAACTCAAAATGGAATCAATCTTTGGTTTAGTTTTTGGCTTTATTGAAATTTGGCACCTAGTACCGGACAAGTATAAATTGGAACACTTAAGGACGGACAGGACCAGGCACATGTAGGTTTACAAAAATTTAAAGTCATACAATAATCTTACATTAATACAATAAACGCCCAGAGCCACATAATCACTATAAACATCCAAAGAAATCAGTAAAAAATTAAATTTTTAGAAAGTTATTGAATATTTTCTCATACTTGACGTTTCAATATAAAGTTACCAATTAAGAAAACTTTAATAATATTTACAATGGTCATGAACATAGACGTCTGAACACTCTGGGATATCTGCACAGGATTCATGAGCCCATCCTTTACACGCTCCACACTGGATCCAGTCCTCGTTGTAGTCTTCGCAACAAACAACACAATACTACTTCTCCAACCTTCTTTTCAGTAGGTTTTACTTTAGTTTTTTTCCTTTTTTGTTGGTCTTTTTAGATTTACGTTTGCCTTCTTCTTTTCTTTTTTTCCCATTTTCTTTCTCTTCTAAATGTTCTTTGTATGGCGGAACAGTCAAAATTTCACTATTTATTTCAGATACCTTTTTTCTTCGTCTCCATTATATCAAATGATCTGAAAAGATAAATAATACTAGAAACACAAAATTATATGGAATAGAACAAGCACACTATTTTGTTAAAATATACTTTTCCGGTACTAAGGAACAAAAAACAATATCAATGTAAAGCGTACTTAAAAATGATTGAAACAAAAGCACTAAACACAATTTATGCACTCCAAATAGTGGTTTATGACAAAATTACTAAAATGTCATCTGTAAGCAATATCTGGTGAAATTGACGCCTCCCACTCCACGGGGGGATTTGTGCATTGAGTTTAACTTCTTTCTATAAGCGAGTGCTAATAAGAACGTTATTTCATGTTTTGACGTGATTTGTTCGGTACTATGTCCTGTCCGGCGCTAGGGGGATTCCCCCTGGGTTGTAACTTTTATGCACTGCAAACCACACATTTCCTGACTCCCCTGCCCTACACCATTGTGCTTAGAAACACATGTTTGTGAACATCCTGCTTCCTGCTAATATTATAAATGTGAAAGTTTGTGAGGATGTTTGGATGTTTGATACTCTTTTACGCAAAAACTACTGAATGGATTTTAATGAAACTTTACAATAATATAGCTCATACAACAGAATAACACATACAGAGGCGTAGCGTGGACTAATATAGACATGGGCGAAGTCGCATCAGCCAGGCCCCTTTTCTTTCGTTCCCAAGATCTACCCAATAGATCTATCCTACCATAAATGCTTTGACACAACATACATACTCATAGCTATTAATCCCTGACAAGTCTCGTATTCTGTCAACGTAACGGTCGTGGTCTTTGAAGGTAGTTACAATGGCCTCTCAGTCGCATTTAAGAGGGGCTTCTTACGAGGCCCCAAACAAACATGCTTTTAAATTTGTGATGTTCTTTTTCAAGCAAAAGTTATCAAATTAAGTAGTCATCTATAGTCATTCGTCATAATTAGGCTCGCGAGGCCCCTTTAAGTGCGAGGCCGTGGGCGAGGGCCCACTTCGCCCACGCCTAGCTACGTCAATGAACACATAAGCCATATTTCATAAAAATATTGTGTAAATTGGCCAAAATGTAACGAAAAATGTTAAGTAAGTCTGAAAAAATCTGTCATCTGCGAGCTATTTTGGCATGAACACGCATCACGCAAAAACCTGTGAACCGATTTGGATGGGACTTTCACTGGCAGATAGCTGATGTTAAAAGGAATAACTTTTATTTTAAGGTTCCGATTGAAAAAATTCCATGCGGGTGCTAGTATTTTATAAATGGTTTCCTAGTGAAATCGAGAATTTTTTTGCAATATTAGTGCTTGATTGTAAATATCTGGTGGTAGCAGTGTCACAACCAGCCATTTTTATTTACAGAATCAACCTGTTGACGTAGAAGCTGACCGGCGTAGGGATGCTTGGATACCAACTGAAGAAGCAGAGAAAACTTTACTTAAGGTATAGCAATAGGCATGAGCTATATTTCACAAAACTTAACTAAAAATGGGTACACACATAACATATGGCTGTGTTTCCTTGCACCAGCAGTGACAAGTCACGGATATAATTCCTTTAGGAACTTCACATAGCATCCTACTCTAGGGCATTTTCTCTCTTCCATCTTTTAATCTCATTCCATTGTCACCAAATTCATACCATCCAGGTCACCTGCCATTGTCTCTAAATATTCCATAAGGCTTTAAAACCAAGGGAATGGTAACATTTACAGAGACAAGAGCTCTTCAGATAAAATAATTTAGAGAACCGTGACGAGATAACTTTCTCCAGCATTTTTCTTACATGAAAATATGTGGAGCCCAAATTCGTTGACCCTACTATAACATAAGTCATAAAACAACCTATATAATAAGGATATTGATTGTAAGACAGGAAAATCTTAGACTTTTAAAATTGGTATTAATTTTTTTTTAACTTTTGTAATATTTATTTTTGTAACTTATTAAACTTAAAATTATATTTGAGTGAACACATGAATATTCCTGTGTTGTATTTAAAGAAATATTTTTTGGTTATCTTACTGTTTCCAATATGGTTTAAACATGGATTGCTTATGCATCATGAAATTTGGACTTTGCCTCTGAACAACCACAGTTCATGGCAATTACATTATTTTTCAGGCGCAATCGTCACCAAAAGGCTCATTTTTTCCGGAAAGAGAAGTCCTTACCATGCCTGGACTGGTGTTGGAAGAGGAATTGGTAAGTTTTCCTTGTAATATAAGATGTTTTTTTTAAATACTATTAATATGTTATAATTATTGCACTTTTGTTAAAATGGTGGGTATTGTTAGATAGGTTATTAAAATAATTATGCAATTTAATAAGTCTACTCCAAGCAAGAGCGTAGGTGCCGTAAGAGGTGACAGAGGAAAACAAACCAGGATATGGGCAGCATCGTCTTCCTGTTAACAACTCAAAATAATAATTAACTGCGGTTGCCAACCTACCCATAGGCCTATATTTAGTAGTGGACTATTATAGGCTATATGGATGTATGGATGGATCAGGTAGACTGTCGCCCTGGTGGTCATTGCTCTTCTTCAACACAGGGTGATGCCTTACAAGAGGTGGCAGTTAAATATCTGGGCGTCAGTACGGCGGGTAGTCGCGGTGTGGTCCGAGCTGATCACGTGAGTCGTGACGAAGCCGGCTTGAGGGAACTGCTTCGTACTGGATATCTGAGAGCTGCTGTCAATCTCACTGCTACTCTCCTTGCTGCTGCTGGGCAGGGTAAGTAGATGCCATGTTTCTTATACATACATAGCGTTATGCCTATAATATTTCGGGGGGGGGGGGGGGATAGGCAGAATCAAAAGGCAGTTACTCTGCCCATGCTTAGCCAAAAAATATAAAATACTTGTTCCGTGTGGGAATCGAACCCGCGGCCACCCCATTGTTAGCGCTGCAACCCATTGTTAAGCCACTGTGCCATGGAGCTGTCATATAATATTATTAAGATTAAGATATTTTTTTTATAGTATAAGGGTGACAAACGAGCACACAGTCCACCTGATGGTAAGTGGTTGTTGTGGCCCATAGACATCTACGTCTATCCTCGATCACGAATCAAAATGCAGATGCGTTGTCACCCGTGAGGACTAAGATTGAATGCCTCGTTTCCATTCAAAAGGGTCTCCCGTTCTCTACACTCGCCATACGAAACACAGCAGCGTTAAGCTGCTATTTTACGCTGGTATTCTGTGAGAGCGTGGTCCTTCCCCTGTCGTGCTACAATTATACCAGTAATATAGCTGCAGCATGGCTCTACCACGTAAAAACGTTAAGTTATCTTAGATATAACAAATGATTGTAAACATAGATAAACATAACTATGTATTATCAAAAGACACTCTGGCCTGGTATTGTGTTATTGTATAAACTAAAGTTGATAATAGATATTTTCATTGATGTTTTAATATTCCTCAATTCGGCAGAACAAAAAACGCGATCCACAAGCAAAAAATTTGGCCACCATCAATGTATTTATCCTTGGCAGATTAGTACTTTCTGCTATTTCAATAAAATATGGAATAAAAGTCAACAATCGTGATGATAACTTGAAAAATTTCTAAATAGCACACATCACATTAGCTTGTTTACTTTATTAGTGACGTCACGACGGAATCTGATATGGAGGATAGCGTTTTGGAGATTTGAGGCACAGATTTAAAAAAAAATAATTCTTAAAATTGAATTGTAAAATTTATAATGCATTTTTATGAATAGATCTCATTTCTCGTTTACTTTTTACAAAACCTATCATAAATATGTATTTTTTGATTTTTTACATGGTGAAAAATACTTTATGGTTTTGTGTGATAAATTACATTGTCTATTACATTATTAAATAAATACATAATTTTAAAATATATCGAAATTGATACGAATTCGATATTCTAAAATAAATATCGAATATTGATATATCGCGATTAAAAATATCGACGTGAAATAAAAATATCGATATTTTTTACCCAAGCTTACTCCCATTATAGGGAGGATTTGCCTTAATAGTAACGCTTGGCAGCGGAATGTACCTTTGACGCCGCTTCGTCACCAGTCTGGCTATTATACGTCTGATTTACACATGGTTATTAGACGTTTATTCTGGTTTACAGAATGTTGTACCGCTATCTATTGGAAGCCATAAGATTTTTCTGGTATTCATTTTTATCCCATAGTCGCCTCTTACCCTTACGACACCCGAGATACGAAATGTGTAAATGGATTTTCTTACGCTTTTGCCGCACAGAACTAATGTCACGACAAAATTCACAGACGCCATGTTATTTCAACCTATTTAATTACTATATATAGTCAAGCCGTAAAGATTACGGCGTAAACATTTCGTTTCTTTCATTGTTAAAAAGGAGTTGACGAAATCAACTATAAGAATATTCACCACTAAATTCTGTATATTTTATTTATTTATTTTATTAAGGCTACAAGTTGTTACCAAATTGCAGCCCTTTCTGGACAAAAAATAAACAGTGTAACACTTACACCAAGCAACCGACGGCTTATGACCATTTGTTGGTAACAAATAATTATCGCGGTGTAAAATAATTGTGGCGACATCTCTCTTCGATTAGTTGAGTAATTTATTTAACAGACAATGTGGGTAGTTTGTAAAATTGCGAACTGTGCAAACAGTTGTCTACCTTCGAAGTTGGTAAAGCCGTTGTTATTTCAACAAAGTATTTAGATTGAAATAAGTAAACAAAAAAGTGAAACTGGGAAGTGCGGTAAATTACGGTCATTTATCGTATTAAATTTCTTAATAGGAACGGTCCTAAGTAATAATGTTTTTTTATTGATCAAATATGTCAGAATGAATATTCATTATTCAGTGCATTCCCCCAATTCGAAGCCAACAGCGGTAGACTTTTAAGTTGGATAGTCAAGTATAACGCAAGTGTTTAAGAGATGTGAACTCTGCTTGATTTTTATTATTTCAACATGTTTAAGCTTTTAAAACACCAAGTAAGTAAAAAAACGTTATATAAAATTTCCCGCGGATAATCCTAATTCCGAACAGTCTTGTTAAAAGCAAAGACTGTTCAGAATTGGGATATATTTAAGACTTATAGAAAAGGTAATAAGCATTATTAATTATGTTCTGTTTTTTTAATTTTGACACAAAACACTAAAAGCAGCAGCGACATTTATCGCGAACATTAATATATATTTTTAATTAAATACTGCTACTGTTCTGCCAAGGTTTATTTGAATCTGCTAAGAATTATGATTTATTGATTATACAAACAAAAAGAAATCACATTATATTGGTTAGGACTTCAATAAAACTAGAACTCGCTGATATAATATCCAAAACAGCAGCGTTGTTTTCAAAATTCAATGTTTTAGTATTGAAATTGTTTTATTTAAAACAATATTAAAAATATAAGGTATATGGGTGTGCACGCAACCGATAGAATTAGTGATCCTTTTTTGTTTTTATTCTTTTTCCTTTTTATGTATTTTCTATAGGGCAGTTTCTTTTCGGTCAGTTTGTTTATACAGCTAAAGTTCAAAAACCGGCCATGTGCGAGTCGGACTCGCGCATGAAGGGTTCCGTTCCTTTATTTTATTATTTGTTGTTATAGCGGCAACAGAAATACACATATCCTGTGAAAATTTCAACTGTCTACCGGGTCGGCTTTAGTAATCTGCGGCACGATTTAAGTGATCATTTTAGCTTTAGTTGACAGGCAATGATGCTATTGATTACCATCTAGCTGCTTTTTATGCCGGAAATCTTTAGTTTTCGAGATATCGATAATTATAGTTTTAGGTTATATCCATTTAAAAATTATACGAAAACGAAATAACAATATAATTATTAGAAAGATATAGCAATAGAGCATGTATGTCTGTATCTGTTTTAAAAAATAACACGCAACAACAATATACATGTCTATAAATAAATGTTTTTATAATATTATATTTGGTCGTTTCTTTTGATCAAACCCTATCTACCAGAAGGTATAAATCACAAAACCGAATCTGTCAACCCCGACTTCCACGTGGTCTTTCCGCTCTTACCCCTAGAGTGTATATGAAAACCCGGAAGCGCGGAGGGAAAGCAGCCCTCGCCCGCTGCGCAGGTGAGCTAGGTGCCTGTGCTTAGTTACGCAAGGGCGAAGGAGCTGCACTTGCCGCAGCGCTGGAGCAGAAGCAGAATCAAAATAGTGTTAATTCCCACGGTTTTTTCCCACCCTGAAAACTCCCACATTCCCACCGGGACCCGAATGTGACTTTTTTTTAATAAGCGAAAGCGATTTTGCCTTAATATGTAACAAAACTTTAAAAATTCATTAAAAAAAAGGGGGGGTTTCCGGCACTTTCCACTTTTAGGGGGAGGTTCCCACCCCTCCACCCCCCTCCCCATGCCACTCGGTGACCATTTATTCATGCCGCAGATTACTAAAGAAATACCGCGGAGGCTTAGTAATAGGGTCCCGTTGGTTACCCTTTGGGTACGGAACCCTAAAAATGAATTTGCAGTCCTAAGCGGCAACCATATTATTTAAATGTATATGTATTTTAGTAATTTATATGAATTTACCAAATTTTGCTAAAGTTAAAAATAGATCTCACATAATAATATACCAGTGCAAAATAGCGTTTGTACTGATTTGATTCGTATAGTGAGAGATAAAAATCGAAGATCCTTTTAATTGGTAATAGGGCTTTGCATCTTAGTCTTCAGGGGTGACAACGCGTCAGCATTTTAATCTTTGATCGAAGATAGATCTAGATCTATGAGCATCCATTTATCATCACATGGAATGTGTGCTTGATTGACATCCTTCTTAAGGCGACGTTGCAGTACTATTTGTCTGTTTTGAACGCCTGTGAACTTATTGAATTCACACAACCCTTGTCAAACAAATTTCACAAAAAAGACGAAAGAAGACAAGGGTTGCGTGAAAACAAACGCGAATCATAAATTGCTATTTAAACATGTACCTTGCAGAGATCCCGTGTTTTTTTTTGTTATTAAACTACTCTCACTCTTGACCTCCATCTGTCCCGAGAGCAAATATGAGGTACGATGGAGCGAGCTTGCTCAGGAGAAGCCTGTTGACACGCACCTGGAAGAGGTTAAGGTTATATTCACTCGGAAAAACAGACGCCGGCAGGGCATTCCACTCCTTGGCTGTGCGCATTATGAAAAATGACTTATAGCGCTCAGTGCGAATATTCGGAATATCAACCAATTGTGGATGGTAAATTATGAGAACACATTTTACCAATTAGTTTTTATTTTTATCTTAAAAACAAAATCGAACAGTTCAAGCGTTTTCGGCTGCCCGGCCAGTGCCCGCAGAGAAACCTTTGAGATTGGCCCTAGAGAGTAATATTGTACTGTTGGTGGGACGTACGTTGTTTGTTCTAAAATTCTCCCCGTTTAAGTATTAATTCGCACGACAATTGCGAAGTGCGGGGTAACGTTTTCATTCCTACACAACATACTATAAGAGGGCCTTCAAAAAGAAAATTCAAAAGTTATTGAGGAAATTAAACATCTCATATTGATGTGGGTGTGGGAGATAAATGAAAAAGCATTACGGAGATAAATTCAGTACAATTTATTCAATCAATTTCCTTACTAAGGTACATTTTTTCAGTGTGTCGAATTAGCTGACATACTACATTTACAATGTATTGTTTCGACCAATAGAAAACAAATTAGTGCTATCTCGCACTTTCAAATCTTATTGGATAAAAATATATTTAATATGTTCATCTTTTTTCTTTAATTTTGCTAGTGTCGAGTTATCTTACCAACCTTATGTATATACATTCGACAACAAAGTCTACTTGAATTTATATGCCTCTAGCAAATTACAATATTAAAAGTCTTACAGATAGTTACTCGTATTAGTTCGACAACTACACACATTATCATCATAGTCATTACAGCCCTTCACAAGTCCACTGCTGAACATAGGCCTCCCCAACGGAATGCCACAAAGCACGGTCCCGAGCCGTCTGCATCCATCGACTTCCTGCATGTCTTACCAGGTCGTCACTCCATCTAGTGGAGGGACGCCCTACACTTCGCCTGCTGGTACGTGGCTGCCACACGAGAACCTTTCTTCCCCATCGGTTGTCGGTTCTTCGACTAGCTCGAAGAACTACACAAAATTGTAATTGAATTGTTATTTATTTTATGTCAAGGCAGACTAATATGTAAAGTTAATTTCCTATGCGTTGCGTCGCTCGACGTTATCTGGACTTATAAGGATAATTAGCACGATTTACAAGATTAGTTTAGTTAGTTAGTTTAGTTTACGACGGGTTGTTTTCCGCAACTCCACGTCCAAGCGCGTATTTTGCGTGTGGGCAGGAATAATCTAATTATTGGAGCCATGAGATCTCCCCGAAGAAGTTCAACACTCCTTTGATGTTGCATGCAACTTCGGGGAGTGATCTCGGCGTGCCGAGATGTTTAGCCCTGTGTGTAGCGACCTCCGGACATTTCAGCAACACGTGGGCCGCCGTTTCTTCCTCCCCATACATGCCCTGTACATGCACTATCTGTAACACCTATGGTAAATAAATGTTTGTTAAAGGTGCCGTGTCCTGTGATAGCACTTGTTACTATCCTGATCTGCGGCTTGTTCAGTCTCATTAGAGCTTTGGTTAAGCGACTGTTTATTTCAGGCAGGGCTTCCCTAGCTTGTCTGCAGTCTACTAGATTTTTCCAAAGCTGAGCGTGTAGATTAGTGAAGTGTCTATGTACGTACCAGTGAACGAACGTTACCAAAGGGGATTGGTATGATTGGTTCCGGCCTTATAGTGGCCAGAGCCGATCCTCTTCTGGCCAGTTCGTCTGCTGCATCGTTGCCTCTAGATCTACAAGATTCACAAGATTGCTAACACTCAGTTTTACGTGGTAGAGCTATGTAGAAGCTATTTTATGGTTGTAGCACGAATGGGTCGGCTCGACCGGGGAAGCACCGTGCTCCCACATAATACAGGGTAAAATAGCGGCTATATAAACCTGCTGTGTTTCGTATGGTGATTGCAGAGAACCAGAGACCCTTTTTACTGGAAACAAGGCATTCCATCTTAGTCCCCAGGGGCGACAACGCATCTGCATTTTGATTCTTAATCAATGATAGACGTAGATGTCTATTACAGCATCCACTTACCTGTGACTGTGTGCTCGTTTGTCACCCTTATTCTATAAAAAAAAAACTGATTGAATCCTCAGCCCATAAGCTATCATGGCTAAAAGCCCCAACATCAGTCGTATGAGAGGACCGTAGTACCGAAAGTGGTTAATTTGTATCTTTCCTTCCAGGCGTTGGTAGAATGCACCGACCAACGAAGCACACGCCCCGCTCTCTGCAGTTATGGCTGACGCGGTTCGCTATCATGGTCAGGATAAAGCTGCACGAACCGTTGCTAAAGGAAGCTGAGCCGTTCGGCGATCTGAGCAAACCTGACATGTTCTATCAGGTTTGGATACTTTCTTCTTCTTCATTAACCAGCCTCTTTTTTTAATAGAAATAGTGTGACAGACGAGCACATAGTCCACCTGATGGTAAGCGGATGCTGTGGCCCATAGACATTTATCGTCAATTAAGAATCAAAATGCAGAAGCGTTGTTACCCCTGAGGACTAAGATGGATTGCCTCGTTTCCAGTAAAAAGGGTCTGCGGTTCTCTACACTCATCATACGAAACAGAGTTAAGGTGGTATTTTACGCTGGTATTCTGCGAGAGCGTGGTCATACCCCGGTCGAGCCGACCCATTCATGCTACAACAATACTACTAATATAGCTGCAACATGGCTCTACCACGTATATAATAAATCTTCCAACTACTGCTGCCATCTGGCGTCAAGTAAGTCCCGTAAGCGTAAGTCTAATGTCTAGCTGTGAAGCAGGCTGTTATCACCCGATGGTAATAATTATCGATCGCCGTCCATGAACAACTGCATACACTAGCGGAATTACATTAAGTGAATTGAATTACACATGTGATTGGTTGCATTAATATAATAATACTTTACAGTTCTATCCCGACACGTACGAGAATCGAACCGGTTCCCTTGCGCCGTTCTCGTTGAGGTTACTGATCGCCGAACTGCCGGGCCACGTGGGCAAGCCAGAGGAGGCCATGGACAGGCTGTACACGATGTTGGACGTTATACAGAAGGTAATAGGGACAATAATCACTAAAAGTTGTTTTCTAGTTTGTGGGTTCACCACGCAGGCTTCTGTCCAGCAGTTGATTTCCGCAAGCTGATGATGATGATGATGATGATCACTATCCTTAGGAAAGTGCATATTATCTCTATTTTCAGAACTTTCAATGCTATAAAATGTTATTTACTTAATTATTCATTCAGATGTTTTGAGATTTTTACTGGCATCATTTGAAAAATATTAAGGCGGAGAACTGAATTTCATACCCAAAATGCCACCCCCTAAAATCTGTCGCCTGGGTCCTGCCCAAACGAGCACACAGTCACAGTACACATGTATCCTCGATTAAGAATCAAAATGCATATTCGTTGTCATCCCTGAAGACTACGATGGAATGCCTTGTTTCCAGTAAAAAGGGTCTCAGGTTCTCTACACTCACCATACGAGACACAGCAGCATTAAGCTTATTTGCAATTTACGCTGGTATTCTGTGAGATCGTGGTCCGACCCCGGTCGAGCCGACCCATTCGTGCCACAACCATAATATAGCTGCAGCACACATACTAAAGTCTACCAAATACTTAGCTACTCCATAGTAGTTTACCCTCGAGATATTGTTATTTAAATATTGTAAAAAGGCCATCAGTCATGAAAAAAAAGCTTCAAAACAAAGAAACTCCTTAAAGTTTAAAACAAAGAAAATTCTTAAAGTAAATATTTGTTGCAAAAATGGTTTGTTCGATTTTCGGAAATCTGTAATATCCAAAATCCATTTATTACATAAAAAATTTATAAATTACAGATGCTATCGAACTTGCAACAGGGTAAAACAGAAGATGGAACAGGCACAATAACTTCCGAACAGGATAAAGTCGAGTCTATCAGACTGTGGACAGGCAGACAGACGAGAGTCCTACATTCTATAGTCAATTGTGCTATAGCTTTGAAGGTATGACAGTTTTCATTGCAAATCAAAATACTCAGGTTTAGATAAAAAAATAGAGCATAGTCTGATGTATGGTTTTTATATATCTAGTAGACCACTTTTTTATTTTTTTGCATCATCTCTAAATAGTATAAAACAAAGTCGCTTCCCGCCGTCTGTACGCTTTGATCTTTTAAACTACATGACGGGTTTTGATGCGGTTTTCATCAGAAGACGGAATGATTGAAAAAAGGTTTATATGTGTAATACATGCATATTATATATTACATAATTCTTCTGTCCGTGTGCATCTTGATGAAATTTTGTGTGTGATTAAGTTGATTAGAGAATGATTTAGATTCACAATTGGACCCGGCAGGTAGAGTTTTTATCGAGATTCAGAAATCAACCGTGCGAAGCCGGGGCGGATCGCTAGTATACTTTATACTATATATTAAGTCCTTACATATGAAATTGGCGTTTTGTACGGGAGGAATATAAAGTAAATTTTTATTTTGTAAAATATATTTAATTAATCAAAGTATGCACCGTTGTTATCTATGCACTTTTGCCATCTCATAGGTAGTTAATTGATCCCTTTACTAAAAAAAACCATAGGGGCGAGAATCAATAAACTCTTTGAAGGCGGTTTGACTGCCGCATTGAGTTGAATTTTTTCCTTGTAAGAAGTTGTCCAAATTCCGGAAAAATGGTAATCTGTTGGAGCAAGGTCCGGGAGTACGGTGGATGTTGCAGACATTCATCTAACTTAGTGGTTCTTTGTTGTGCAGTGTATGGTCTTGCGTTGTCGTAAAGCAGCAGTGGCCTAGAGCGATTGACCAATCTCGGTTGTTTAGCAGCTAGTTCTTCCTTTATGGTTTGCAGTTGCTGACAATAGATATCTGCCGTAATCGTTTGGCCAGATTTTAGAAAGCTGTAGTGAACGACACCGGCGCTAGTCCACCATACACTCACAAGTAACTTTTTCTGAGTCAATTTTCGTTTAGGGCAGTATTTGGCTGGGTCTCCAGGGATCAGCCATTGCGACGAGCGCTTCCGATTATCGTACAGTATCCACTTTTCATCACAACTAATGATTCGATTTAAAATCCCTTCATTATTGTGTCGGTTGAGCAAAGTAACACAGCAGTCGACGCTTGTGTTTGCAAGTTCGATTCACTCAATTCATGAGATACCCATCGTTCAAGTTTATTTACTTTCCGATTTGCTTCAAGCGGATTAATACAGTTTTATCACTTACCCCGAAGCCTGCAGCTATCTCTGAAGTGCTTTGTGATGGATCCGCTTCCACAATAGCCTTTAATTCTTCATTTTCCACTTTGGTCTCCGGCCGTCCACGGGGTTGGTTCTGAAGGTCGAAATTTCCAGAACGAAAACGTTGAAACCAAAACGTACCGTGCTTTCCATTGCGACACCAGCGCCGTGCACATCATTAATCCTTCGAGCTGTTTCTGCAGCACTGGTGCCACGGTAGAACTCGTACTCGTAAATATACCGATATTTTATGTTTTCCATTGTGCGGTAATAAGCGACGCCAAAGAATAAAATAATGAAGAAAAAACAAATGAATGACTGTTTACAAAATTCAAATGTACCAGCTAAATGAATTTATAAATTTGAATTTAGAATTTTTAACCAAAGAGGAGATATTTCAGATCAAAGTCAAAACGCTAATTTCATATATGTAAGGATCTAATATTTTTAACATATAAATAACATTGAAGTGTCTGTCTGTTACACTGAAATAGCTACCTTATAGATCTGAGGATCTTTGGTGCTGGTGGGAATTGAACCGGGTTACTCACATACTGTGAATTTACGACCAGTGCTTATTACATCTGAGCTATCACTACTTTATTTGATAATTAAATATACAATGCTATAAAATACAACACAATACCTTTATTTCAGGCATGGAGGACTTAAAATTAAGAATATTTGCCCATAGCAATATATTATACCCCTTGAACTAAAAATATATTTAAAAAAACAACACTATATTTCGGGAACTTTCTTCTTTGGTGAGTCCCTGTAACGGTGATACACTACCCCAGAGGGCCAGAAATGGGGTGCGAGGAATGTCTCTTTGTATTTTGCAGGAACCTGGAGCATGTAGGATTTGAAGTTTGTTGTATTAGACTCCAGATGCTACAAATCTACTTTTATATAATTATTTTTTTGAATTTTATTACATGATATATACAGACTTATCATTCACTATCCTTTCCACTCATTCAGTCTTGTTCAATATTAACATATTGTTTTACAGGATTACAGACTAGCAAGCAAAATACTAGTCTCACTACAGAAGCAAGCCTCCTCTCCGGCCCAGAAGAGGGCGTTGTCGAGCGCCCTCTGTCGTCTGTGGCTGCTAGCGGGGCACGTCAAGGCTGCAATGGTACATCTAGAAGATGCTAGGGAACAGAGGCATCATTTGTAAGTATTGAGTTATGTTTCTTGAGATATCATACATACATATACATCACGCTTGTAATCCTCAAGGGATTAGACAGAGTTCGAAGAGCAGCGAGCCACTGAGACCATGTTTAGTCACAAAATATGTGAATAAATCGAAAATTGTGAAAGGAGTGATGTGGCTATCCCTACACAATCATAAACCCAATATCCTATTAGTCGCCTATTGGGACTTGCTAGGCAAGTAACACAGTAGGCACATTCATTTTTTGTTATAAGTCCCACATGAACATTAGACCTAGTCCTATGTTTATGTGGTTATGTGGGTCCCAGACTAACATGGTCCTTCCCCGGTCGAGCTGACCCATTCGTGCTACAACCATAGTATAGTTGCAGCGTGGCTCTATCACATGTAAAAAATCTCTGCATAAATTCTAAATCTTAATTATAAAATTTAGTTCACAAAGTAGTGGCGGTGTATGAATATTCATATCATTCCGTGGGTTTCGTAAGAGACGACTGATTCACTGTTCCACGGTACACGCACCTTGTTACACAGTAACAAGGTGCGCGTAGTTCATTTTGTTTGGTTAAATCAGTGACAGGAGTAACGGAGAAAATAGTACGGTTGCGGCGCGAAGGAACAACGTTATTTTGGAACTTTTTCACCGTGATGTTATTTATCACTCATATCTAGAGGCGACAGAGGGAAATAAATCAGGAGATGGGCAGCAGCGTCTTCCTAATAACGACTAAAAATAAAAAACTGCGGTTGCAAACCCGCTTGCCAAGCGTGGCAATTATGACAAATATACCCTCTATGAGGTAATATATAGGGGAGACCTATGTTCAGCGGGGGTTTTTATAGACTGTAACGGTGTTTGTTGTAATAGTGATAAGAAAAAAATGTAGGAGGAAAAAAAGATGAACATTTTTTCTAAATTTAATCTCGGTGGAACGCGGATGCTCCGTGCGATGTTTAGGGCAGCGTTGCAAAGGTGGGGTGATATTTGTGGCAGTAAAATTTTGTGCTCCCCTTTATTTCCATGGCCCATGGCCAGCAGCGGAAGGAAACTGTAAGGAGAGGGAGGGGTAATTTTATTATTTGGAAAAATATTTGTGTGTGTAAAAAAAAGTCATGAAATATCAGCATCAAACAATTTATTAAACAAAAGTTGCGTAAACAAGTTCAATGGTTAAAACAGTAATAAATAACAAAACCAAACAAGTTTACTGAAAAGAAAAACAATTAAAATATTATATGGTCACTTCTACAACTAAGGCAAATCTAATGAATCCCCATACGATAAAATTCAATATCTATATGTTAAAATCAAATAACTACTATGACGAAAGAAACAAGGACATAGAAACACTCGATTTTCAGAAAGAAAAGAAATATATAATATAATTATATCGATATACTCAGTAGGAGCCTCTAAAAAATAAAAAACAAATAAATCATAGGCATATACTTTATTACGTTTCTTTGACCAACGCCATTTTTCTACCGACTTCAAACAGGAGGAGGTACTCAATTCGACTGTATGTTTTTTTTATGCGTGTTACCTCATAACTTCTTTCTGGGTGAATAGATTTCGATGATTCTTTTTTATTTGAAAGCTGGTGCTTCTCATGTGGTTCCATATAAAGTATCATGCCCACTTTCCATACATTGATTGACCTGTCACTTGATTCGTTTTACAGGTCGCGTCTACCTACAATTATTGTTGTATAAACACAATTATTGTTTATAATAACATAACAATAACTTGTCATCTTTCCATTTAGAGGCCAGGGAAAAATGCTATTAAGTAAATAAGTTTTTGAGGTTATATGGTCAGGTCAGATTATAAGGACAGCTGTCAGATAAGGTCTGACAGCTGTCATAACCTCAAAAACTATACGATAATTAAAATCAAATTGTTTCTTAATTGCTGAGAGAGTTACAATCACTCAGAAATAAATCCCTCTTCAATGTTATATCATCATCAAATCGGCGCGCGGTCGCAAACAGCCATCCTTGATTTCTACACTACACTTTGTGCAAGTAAGAGCAATATAGGTATAGTTCATTGAATTATCGGTCGAAATCTGTCGTCAAAACGGACCAGACTCCAGGAGTCGGCTTGACAGACGACGCTTTCAGCCATCGAACCCTAAAAGTCTGATGAACAGACAAGGAGGAGTAAATAATACTCTAATACCAGCATAATACTGCCCCACTGCTGGGCAAAGGCCTCTTCTCATACAGAGAAGGCATGAGCATTAATCACCACGCTTGGTCAAACCGATAACGCTGAAGCGTATTAACACATATATTACAGTTTATACAAAGCAATCTCGTAGAAGAATCCATAACGATTTCCAACAAGAGCAATGACGTCTTAGATCCCAATCAAAAAGCACTAAATCGGTATCCGTATAACCCAGGTCAAAGTAATCGTAAGGGGAAGCTCTCGAAGTCCGTGGAAAATTCAAAAGTTGTAAGGGTATCAGAAAATCCTAAATTGCATAATACAATACGTAGCAAGAGCAAACGAACGACTGCGAAAGTCAAATAAATGACAGCCTGTCATTAAATTTTTTCATCATGTTATATATTTTTTTATATTTTTGGCATGGCTTCTGGGCCTTTGTGGCATTGTAAAACACGTTCCGTCTTCAAAAGTCTATTGAGAATGATAAACATAGTGACATTACTTTTTTTTCCTGGCTTTATTTGAAAATTCAATTATGCGATACAAAATAAGCAAAAAAAATGCAATTTTTTAAGATATTTTACATCACTAGACTCATTAAAAAAAATTCAGGTCAAGACTGGACATGATTCTTTGATCAAGGTCTGACCAATAATTTTGGAGTTATTCTTAATAATTTATATTGAAGTCGGTTGTACAAAATGTTTAATTTTAAATTATTATTGAAAACAACTTCACTATAGTGTTTACTATAACATAAAACGTAATTTTCGCACATTGGACTTTGTGGAATATGAAAATTTGTGTTTTTTTACATGATTTATAGTGATAACTCACACTTTATATTTAATTTTCAGTTAATTCTGACTATTAAATATAAAGTGATATGTGAACGACACAGTATTTGAAATGGAAATTTTATATAGTGTATAAAATAGTTACGAAGCAAAATATAAGCAACTAACTTTTAAAAACAGTGTAATTAAAAATACTTACCTTTTATATAAAAAACTAACAACAAACTTTCTTTTGTATCTACTTAATTTTTTTTTAAATTTGTAGTTGCCTCTTACACTCACGCGGCGAAGAAAATAGACTAAAGTATGTGAAGTAAACGCGACGCGTAGGTAAAGGCGGAAACTCGTCATTTGAAGTAAATTCTCTTAATTTAGAGAAGCGTAATTTAGTAAACAAACTAATTCTAATAAAAATTTAGTTGTATAATTCTTATAAATAACATTTAAAAAAGAATTGTTCTGAGCACTCTTAACTATGGTTCTGACTAAACGTAGTGATTATATACTCTTTGGTTCTGAGGGGTCCTTTCTAAATATTATCATACTCTTTGGAGCGTTCTACAAAGGTGACCTTGGACTATCTCATGTATAAGTCCAAGACTTGACAGATTAAGCAGTGAATATCACCACCATCCTTCACAGTTAGCTACCATCGGAAAAACATAAGTAATATAATTTTTTCTATGTATAATATTCTGTTTCATCTCCTAGATGCCCGACACCAGACGTGAGGGAGTACGTGGACCTGGGCCTGATCGACATCGCGCACGGGAAGTACCAGGAAGCTGCAAACAACTTCGCCAGGGCCGCTGATCAAGAGCCCACCAATATAATGGTGAGTTTATGGATGAGTTTTGTGGTGGTGGCTCAAAAAATATTTTATTTTCTCACTGGATAATGATTAGTACAAGGGTTCCCAAACTTTTTCAGTTAGCGGCGTATTTACAGGTTTAGTATTTTGTCTCGGCGCCCTACCTAAACGAAATAGGGTACAATGATACTAGGTTAAAACAT
Source organism: Parnassius orleans (assembly GCA_029286625.1). Taxonomy (NCBI): domain Eukaryota; kingdom Metazoa; phylum Arthropoda; class Insecta; order Lepidoptera; family Papilionidae; genus Parnassius; species Parnassius orleans. Next base: position 1,210,029 of record JAGSMP010000277.1, read on the forward strand.
ACACAATATAAAGTTGATGAAGATGTTGCACAGGGAACAAGAATTCTTAGAACTTTTGAACTTATTCGGATATTTATTTTGGGCCATTTTCCAAGCGTAAGTACCTATCGGCGAGTGAGTGACGTATGCAGCGCGCGCGATTTGTATTGTTTATTTTGTACCCGCGAATACCTAAGTTTAGTTTCTGGAGGAGGGTCGCACACTTTGGGAACCCCTGGACTAGAACAAATATTTTTACGGTACAGTGCATACCTACAACAACCATGTTTTTTTTCATAAATTATTTTAAAAACTAGAAATCTAATATTACTAAAAGTACCCAGTTATAGCGCCGTTATTAGACATCCAACAAGTAAATTTTTGGCCAGTTTTGGAAGATGATGATTTCGTCATTTATTTTTTGGAATAATCGGCACTATACTAGAATTATTTTGTCCGTGCAGTTTGGGTCATAAATCATCGAAGTATTTCGCTCTCTCTCCCACTCACGGGCTTTAGGGGCGAGCATAGTGATGCGCATTATTGTTGTCGATAAGCGTTATCGATAGTGTATTTAGTTTTGTCATTATGTGGGTTAGTGATAAAAATCAAAAAAAAATATAGATAAAACAACGTATTCATTAAAATAAGAATAATAATGATTTAAAATAAATTATTAATTAGGTATCTATGTATTAAAACATTGTTGATAACAACACGTGCTTGTGCTAGTATATTGGTGCCAACAGGCAAAATATTATTTTGAATAAATTCTGCCGTTTTGGTACAAAACAAAGGAGTAGCCATTGTGTTACTAAAGAAATTCGGAGAGCGAATGCACAAAAACAAATTTCTCTTCGATATATGTACTAAATTATCATTGCACGAATTTGCAGGTATTAGACGGGGGTAATAATGGAAAACAAATGACTCATAACATAACAATGTCGCACCACCCTTTGTATACCGCACCGCCGCCGTGTACCTGCCTTCGATGATACATTTGTAGTTATCGATAATAGCGTTGCGCCCGCGCAACATGATCACCGCCCTAGTCGGGCTGAGGCCGAGCTATGATTTATGACCCCAACTGCACGAACAAAATAATTTTACTATAGGTTCAGTTGTCCCTGTCGGTTTTTTAGCCTGGACGTTCGGGCACAGCATGACAGGAATAAATCTTTATAAATATATTCTTTAAATTTCTTTCAAATTATAATTTTCAAGAACATATCCAAGCTAGATATTTTCTTAAAACTTAAAATTGCAATAAAAGTTTCATTTGCACAAAGTTTAGTGCTTCCTTCCCATAATAACCAACAAATTACACCTTCACAGGTTGCGAATAACCTGTCCGTATGCTTACTCTACATGGGACGTCTGAAAGAAGCTATATCTGTACTACAGAAGGCAATCAACTCGGACCCAGAAAGGGGCCTGAATGAAAGACTTCTCATAAACCTATGCACCCTCTACGAATTGGAGTCCTCGAAGACAAACGAGAAGAAATTGAACCTGCTACGGATGCTGTGCAAACACAAGAGTGATACGATACCTAATGTTCTCGAGTGCTTGAAATTGAGTTAGGTGCTTTGTTATTATGTTAAATATTATTTATTTGTTAGCTATTAAAAGTATTATAATTGATATAACTTTAATTTATAAAATGAAATGTCTAGAACTGGTACTGGCAAAACGACTTGTCTTTTCAACACGAGGCATATCAATGCGCAATGTACAAACATAGTTTTATATGTTGAAGAGCCAAGCTGCAGTTATTAATGGTTGTAGCACTAATGGCGGCTCGACCGGGAAGGACAACACTCACAGAATACCAGCGTAAAATAGCAGCTTTATACTGCTGTGTTTCAGGCATTCCATCTTATTCCTTACGGGTGACAACGCAATGGCAACTCAGGATAGATTTAGATTTCTATGGGCCACAGCATCCACTTACTATCTGGTGGGCTGTGTACGTTTGATGGCCTTATTCTATAAAACTGGTATTAGCAGAGCCCCCCCCCCCAATCTATCGCATACACCAAGTGACCATTGTTGCCCAATCGCTGCGCAAAGTTAGTTTTATTTAGTTCTCTGAGCTGAGACGCCTTCGCTATCTTCTTTTCTCATTAGTCGTATCTGCGCGGACCGTCATGTTGCATATTCATAACGGACGGACTAACTACGAGCTGCCAGATGGCCGGGTCCCGCTGGAATTGTTCAGGAACAGCGGAGCATGATCCGGGTCACAGGAATTTTTGACAAAGTCCTAGGCAATTTCAAAAACGCATTTGAAATCTGCAACGGTTTTCTCACACCTCAATAAAGTCAAGAGGGTAACTTAATGTCAAAGTGTACAGTAAAAATTATACACTAAATTTTGCTTTATGCGTTAATATACGAGAGGGAGTTTGACCACATTTGGTACTTGGATTGGCATTTGCAGTATCAGAGTTCTTGCATTCATTCCATAAATGTATAATGGTAGGTTTAAAAATAAAATTACATATAAAATAATATAAAAATTTAATTACGTACCTACATACAACCAGTTAAGCTTATGTAGCAATGGGCCGGCCATATCGCACGTAAAACCAATGGGATAGAAAGGTTCTCTCAACTAGCAGCCTCTTACCGGTAAGCGAAGTGTATTGCGGCCCCCATTAGTTGGAGTGACGACCTGGTAAGACATGCAGGAAGTCGATGGATGCAGGTGGCTCAGGACTGTGCTTTGTGGCATTCCTTGGGGGAGGCCTATGTTCAGCAGTGGACTTGTGAAGGGCTGTAATGATGACATTTGAACTTAAGTTTAAAGTTTGGCTACTGTTTGAAAAATAACCCTATATAATTGATTAGTGGTTAATGAAAACATCGTGAGGAAAATTCATATCTGAGGACATGAATTTTCCTCACGATGTTTTCGTTCGTCCGCCGGTACGAGGCCGCCACTCGAGAACCTTTTTTCCCCATCGGTTGTCGGTTCTTCGAGTTATATGGCCGGCCCATTGCCACTTCAGCTTACTAATCCGTTGGGCTATGTCGGTCACTCTGGTTCTACTGCGGATATCCTCATTTCTAAGTTTATCACGCAGAGAAACCTCGAGCATAGCCCTCTCCATTGCTCGCTGAGCGACTTTGAGCTTCCTCATACGGCCAGCAGTGAAGGACCCCGTCTCAGATCCATAGGTCATCACTGGCATCACACACTGATTGTACAATCTCGTTTTCAAGTTTTGAGGTATACCTGACGAGAAGGTGTGCCGTAATTTTCCGAAAGCTGCCCAGCCGAGTTGAATCCGTCGATTGACCTCTCGGTCGAAGTTGGACTTACCTAATCGGACTATTTGTCCCAGGTAAACATACTCGTCAACAATTTTGAGTTTAGTGCTCCCAACAACTACCGGCATAGGTGTGACATGGACGTTATACATGATCTTTGTTTGGTTTGGTTTCGTACTCTGGTTCTGTACTCGAATAGCCATCGTAGCCCTAATGTACAAACACTTCAGCACTTCGATATACCGACAGTCAACTTGGCACCGCTGAAGGAGTGCAGCACCGCCCAAATTTCGACGGAATCAAAGGCTTTCTCATAGTCCACATACGCCAGACACAGTGGCAAATTGTACTCCTCGGACTTCTGTATAATTTGCCGAAGGGTATGTATGTGGTCTATAGTGCTAAAGCCTTTCGGAAACCGGCTTGTTCGGGAGGCTGAAGTCGTAGTCTGCATGCGAGACGATTCGTAATGACTCGAAAACAGCACGTAGACGCGGCTCAGAAGAGAAATCGGTCTGTAGTTCTTCAAGAGAGCGTTGTCGCCTTCTTGAAGAACAAAACCACCGCACTTCTGCTCCACGCCTCCGATGTAGTGCCACCATGGAGGACGGAATTAAAGAGATTCTGAAGGACTTCAAGTACCGGTTTTCCACCCGCTTTCAGAAGCTCCGCTGTAATTCAATTCAAATATATATATATATATATATATATATATATATATATATATATATATATATATATATACCGTTATTGCAGTTTTTGAAAATACGAGTAAATAAGGCTTCTACTTTTATTTGAAATTATCTCAAATTGATGTGCAACAACGTTATTGCCTACCGATCGGCCCTTACGAATGTGTGCGTGCGCAGTAAAATCATTTAAAAGAATGCATTACCACGCATTTTGAATATAAAAGATAAAAAGGACAATGTTTGAGATGCTTTTTAATTAATTTTTCTTCACCATTTGCCTATATTACTTATTTTGTACCTTCTCTGAAAATTTGGCCGGGTATTGCAAAATAATCTTGTATATCAGCACTTGGCTGTGTGACTAACGTTTTATCATTAATACCAGCTTTTATAGAAATCCACTTCAAAACAGATATATAGATATCTCATATTTTATACGAAATGGCGAAGTAAAAGCAAACAAAACAAAATGTAATTAAATATTTATTTACAATAATTACAAAATTACGAAACATGTCAAATGTTGTACATTTATATTTTCGCATTATATGTATTTAAACCACTGGCCTGTGGAGGTGCGTAATAAAAAAAACTACAAATGAATCAATAGTCTTACTGGCTTGAAAGCATAGATTACAAATATGCGAATTACAAGTGGTAATATTAAAATGTTTGTACAACCGATTTCAATATAAACTATTAAGGATAACTCATAAACTACCGGTCAAATCTTGATCAAATTTCGAGACCACGTGAGAAGTACCAGCTTTCAAATAAAAAAAAGAATCATTAAAATCGGTTCACCTAGAAAAAGTTATTAGGTAACACATAAAAAATACAGTCAAATTGAGTACCTCCTTCTTTTGAAGACGGTTAAAAACTACAAATGAATCAATAGTTTTACTGGCTTGAAAGCATAGATTACTAATATTAGTCTGTTTCAAGAAAGAGGTACCGCAGAAAATTACGAACTATAAAATGTAAGGCAATGTCAAATATCGCAGTCTGTGGCGCCGCGGCGAAGGGATTTTTACGTGAAAAAGACTATACTAGAGACTTGAAAGGGTATAACAATCAAAATCAACAGATTTTTTTTTCATGAGGGTGACAGATGAGCTCCTCGTCTACTTGATGGTTAGTGGCTTCAGAAACCAAATAATGAAAGAAGGCCACAGATACATTGCTACTATTGAACTAAGATGAAATACCTCTCGGCCTGTAACTGTACCGGCTCTCCGTACCCTTTACACTTGAACAAATCATCGTATGTACTGATGCTTACTGGCAGAAATAAGCAAGTGGGTGGCACAAACCCAGACGAAATTCTAGTCGGAAAAGGGAAGATCGTGTTCTTTAATGGTCCTACCATTATTAAAATGGAATGGACCGAATATTTCCAAATATTTTGTTATCTAAAGACAATATTCATTTAACACAAACATAAAAATTAACTTCAGTAATAACATAAATAATATAATATTAACGTTCTCCAGGCCGCATTTCGATCATGGTCACAGTCACATTTTTTTGTCTACACTAGCCATATGCGCAGAGCAGGGTTATTAGTGACCATGCGCAAGCACAGGTGTACTGTATTTCCTCAATATCATAGTCTGATGGGGTTGTAATCTATCACGACCCGAAGAGATAATGCGAAGGACTAACAGCTTTACGTGCTTTATAGAGGCTTGGGGGTGAAACACTGCCAACCGAGAACTTCTTGACAGACAAGTGGTACAATTAAAAATTTTGTACAACCGACTTCAATAATTTTATAGAATTTTATTTAAAAATATTGATCTGTTAACAACTTTAACAACATTCATACAGGAGAATAATTACAAACCACGCTTTTTTTGTTTGTATTTTAAGTTTCCTTGACTAAAAGTTAAACATTCTCAGCAACAAAACTATTCAGACCAGACACAGTTAAAAAAAACTACATGAAATTAGCATAACTTGGAAAAACCTTGTGGTATAGTCCTTAATTCTAAACTTATATTGCCAACTAGCTGGTACGCGGCGCATTGCCGCCGCAGAAGAAATAATTGTGGAAATATCGTTTTAAATTTGGAAGAGTTATATTGTTTAATTAGAAATGATAATACATTTATTGAAATTGAATGATTTATGACTTTCAAATAAATTTGTCGGTACGATACGCGCGCTACCCACTGTAAATTAATTGTACTATGCCTATAATCTTCGCGCAAGAGCAAGCAATAAGTTGACAAAGTTTTGCCACAATCTGATGAACGGTATGGCAGCGCATAAAATACGAACTAACAAGCATTAATTTTTATATATTAGATAAAGAACAATAATATGTAAAATAACCTTAAATACCAAATCCATGAGTTTACAAACTATGTTTCTTAAAAGCAGAGGAATGAAGAACTTGACCTGTTTCTTACTAGATTTTAAATAAGAAATAATTAATAATTTTTATTCTCATTTGTTATTTAATCAGAATCAATACAATATAACAAATGGTGACAAGAGGGCTGGTTCTTTTCTTGCTTAAAGGCTAAGTATAGCCATTCAGGGAGGAAACACAGCATTCTTAGCACTATAACACGGGGAGTAGAACTGTTTGATAATTATATTTTTTTATCGTTACAATATATATTGTACATTTTTATGTTTTGTATATAAAAAAAATATAATAAATTATGTCTTATATTAATAACATTTAAGTCAATTTCAAATTTATTACACATTTTAATTAATAATTTAATATACATCTAATTATAAAATATATTATGATAGAAATAATACCTGAAGTGTTTTTATATTGATGCCCTAATTAATTCTAATAAAAATTAATTAAAATAAAAGGAACACAACAAATACAAAGGAAATAAGGATTTTGTATGCTTACTAATAAAGTAAATGAATTGAAAGAACTGGACCTAGGTAAAAATGTCTAACTTTTTAACTTTCTAGCACTTTCTACATATAAAAAATAAACTTCCAAAAACTTTAACATTTATTACAGAATATTAAAATTACTGTAGACCGTACTTTGTGGAAGGGGAGGCCTATATTCAACATTGGACTTGTGAGGGGATGTAATGTTAATAATGATGATGATGATGAAATTAATTATTTAAAAATGTTTTTTTTTTAATTATTATGATTCACATCTTACTGAGACCTAGTACACCAGCCCAAAGTTTTCTTTCTAAAATGTAACACAGGCTTCTAACCTTTTCCATATGAGCCTTTTTACCAAACTGACAAGTGGTAAAAATTAAAAATGTTGTACAACCGACTTCAATATAAATTATTAAGGATAACTCAAAAACTACTGGTCAGACCTATATTCAGGTCAAATTTATATGGGATTTATATGGAAAATAATCATCGAAATTGGTTCACCTAGAAAAAGTTATGAGGTAACACACATAAAAAAACATACAGTCGAATTGAGTACCTCCTAATTTTTGAAGTCGGTTAAAAAACATCAAAATTATAAGTCGCGGCACGTAAGTCTAGCGCTGAACGAAACGTGGTGGGGACGCGCACGAATTGAATTGCATGAATGCGACTGGAGAGCCAATCAGCGCGTGCGAACGATACGCACGAGCCAATCAGCGCGACTTATGCGCAATAACGGTCACCGCTTACTACACCGGCGACTTTCGTCCGCTACTTATATAAGTCATTCTGTACTACAATCATTGATATTCCAAATTTGGCGACGGTGATGAATCTTTTTACAACGGGGTAGAAGCATGCTTAGCAATAGACTGATAAGGGATTATTAAGAACATAAATATACTTAAAAGTTGTCAATGTACATATTTATGTTGAGGTGTAAGTTTTTATGATACATAGATTATGTACTGCAACTCGAATGTTGTTTTATTTAACTATGAGTTAAGGAATTGGTATGAATATCACTACAATGTTCTATCATAATGATGTTTTTAGGGTTCCGTAGTTACACATCAAGGAACCCTTATAGTTTCGCCATGTCTGTCCGTCCGCGGTTCTGCTCAGAGACCCTAGATGCTACAAATCTGTAATTTGGCATAGTCATAGATATTAATCACGCCTAGAAAACTGTGAAATAAAATCTTTTTTTTTTTTTTATAGGACAGGGTGACAAACGAGCACACAGTCCACCTGATGGTAAGTGGTTGCTGTGTTTTATTTTGGGTACTTCCCATACAAGTAAATGGAGGATGATTTTTTTTACCCGTCTATTCGATCATTTGGGGTATCGTTGGATAGGTCTTTCAAAACATTGGGGTATTTTTCATTAGAGTCATGTGCCCCCCCCCTCCCCCTCTACTAACTAAACCGCGTTTTTGCAAATGTGAAAAGTATACACGATAGTAGTATATATAATGAAGTTAAAAGGAAAACTATCAGAGCTAAGTAGAATTAAGAAGTTAACAAGTAAAAGTATACCAACTTATAAAATGCACTTGGATTAGTAAAAATTTCGTTACAACTCCATAAAAAATGACCTAAAACTAGCTGCATTAATAACTGTGTAATGTTATTGTAAACTGTTAAAAATAAACAATTTATGAAGAAAACGACTTATATGAATTACTACTATTAGCTTTACTTTTTCATTTGCGGGATAGATAGGGTATTATTATCAAAATCGAAAAGTTTTTTTAATCTTTTTTGAATACCACTCCCTATAAGGCTGATTTGAAAATAAGTCCTTCATTTACAATCTTTCTATTTGGGCCCATTATTAGTCGTTATAGCGGTCAAACCGCAAACTCTCTTATTATGCTCATTATCAAGGAAGCCCACATATTGTGACGGGCAACTACGGAACCCTACCTCTACATTGTGCGTGGCCCGACACACACTTGGCCTGTTTTTTAAATTTAGTATGAGACTGCTGGCTCATTCATATTGATTATGTTGAAAACTAGATTTGTAATCCACCTAAAGTTATATATACATACAATAGAACCTCCTGTAAGTCTAACCTCGATAAATCGAAAACTTCTACAACTCGAAAAATTGTTTTGTTCCCTTCCCTTCAAGCCTCAAAACTTCCATTACTTGAAATCTCAACCCTCTTTATGTTGAAATAATCAGTGAGTCCCTACAAGTCATTACAGTACATATTTTCTCTCCATAACTCGAAAAAATAAATTAGACCTCCATGTCTCAAATGTTTGATTTTACAACCTTTGCAAGTCGATAATTTGAAAGTAATTACCTCTAAAGCTCGAAGAAAAATAAAGTAAGTTATGACAGTGTATGTCATTGTTTCTTAGAAAACAATGTAAGAATATACAATAAAGAGGATTACTAATTCTATGAAATGATAAAGGAATTTATGGCCTCAAAATTAGTCAGAATGAATCTAACTCTCTTCAAGTTGAATATTTCCTTACAAAATCTGCCTAAGTCGAAACCCTTCATAAGTCGAAAACTCTATAACTCAAAATTTTTGGAGTCTCCCTTGAAGTTCGACTTACAGAGGTTCTACTGTATATATGTATTTTTACTGCTATATGGGCTCTAAGGTTCCAGATGTTTCATTTCCTAAGCACTTAACTTGTAATTTGTTATATCAAGAAAGAGTTTTGACACTAAGCACAGTCTTGATCGTTTCAACTGATATAACAGGCATTGCTTTAAATATTTTTCATTTCTTACCCTTGGATCTATAAAGCAGTAACTAGTCCTATTAAAACTTGTTGCTAATTTTCATAAATCAACTTTAGCACCAATATTGCCGAGTGGTATAGCTTGAAGTTCGGTTCGAAGACAGAGAAACTCGGCAGTGACACAGGTGATTGCCGCACAGGCAATGTTGAGCATCCACCATGAGAATGTTGTTGGGAATGTGCCATTGTACACCCAGCAGGCTATTAAGTGAATGCCGTAGAAAGTGCAACTGTAAAAGGAAGTTACAAAATTTTAATTTATACATCTCTACTGCGATGATCTCCAAACAGACTTATAAATATGTATGTACAGTAGAGTCTCGATAATTTGAAACTCAAGGGACCAGAGAAAAATTTCAAAGAGTTCAGATAATCAAGAGGGAGGGATGAAAACTCAAGTAAACAAGAGTTTGATCAAAATTCGTGATTTATTATTTTAAACATTTCAAATTATCGAGAGATTCAAATTAACGAGTGTCAAATAATCGAGAGTTGACTGTATAGTGTTTGTTCGCACAAACACAAATTTTGCAGTTTGCATTGAGATACTGAAGGAGTTAAATTATATTCCTTCTTTCTTCACAGCATATCAAAAGTCTACTGTTGCAGATTGCCTCATAGGGATTGACCATTACCAATAAAAATGAATGAACAGAGTGGCCTGAGTGAGCATAAAATGGTGTGACTCACTAGAACCTCCACCCTCTGACTATACCTGTCACTTTCTCATTAATATTAGATAATTTGGCAGTCTTGCAATGCAGAGTTAATGCAACATGCCATGTACCTCTTTATAGCATCATTCAAGAGTATGTGCAACAGCAACCACAAAGATTATTGCCTGCTTTGCCTCCTAGATGCAAAGCATACAGATAATGGAATATAAAAAATTTCGGCTATTCGTCTCTTCTGACCTAGCAATTCTTTTTCTAGCTCACTCTACAAAGCCAAGGTAATGGAAGGTATGGTAATGTAGGAACTATTCCGTCGTGTTTCTTATCTTATTTTTTTCTTATTTTTAAAGAACATTACCTCCACATTAGGATTCTTTCCTGTATTATGGAAGCATTGTACATACATACAGACCCAGAACAATTATTTGTAGGCCATACAAATGGCTTGTTCCATGTGGGATTCGAACCCACGGCTCTCAGTGCAGCAACTCGAACTAAGTCACTCACTGCATGACAAAGCCGTTGGCATTTCTTACTCACTACTCCTTTACAATAGAAGACAGGCTCTGGCTTCACATATCTGGTTACTGCTAGCAAACTTTAGATCTCTTTCAACTTGCTAAGGGCATCTGACATTATGGGTCTAAATTTATTTATTTCATTAATTGGCATGGAACAACCAGTAAATAAATTTAGTGACAACACAACAATTAAATTGAGTACAATTTTATTATCTACACCAGAATTATTAAATAAAAATAAATTATTATATTGAAATTAAAAAATGTCAAATATTAAAAAACCAACAGTAAAAAGTCACGGCCTTACTCAAACTCAATTTAAGAAATGCTTAAAGTTGCTCTTTCTCTCTACACTTAATAAAAATAGAAAGTGACAGGTTAATTAACACTTAATTTAAGTAAGGGATAATCAACAATTAAAAGTAAGGTTGAATAGATTTTATAGTTCCTCAAATCATCTCACAGTACTGCAAGCTTTCAACAGAATTACTTATTTATCAGCAAACAGATAACATTGGGGAGCAGTGCCTAAGAGGGCATTAAGTTCATAATTAGTAGTTGGTATAAGAGATCTAGATTGAGCAACAATAAATGCAATACAATATATATATAATATATATACAGTCTATACATGAAAATATTAAATAAAAAATAATGTGCAAGAAAGAGCTGATTAGTAACATTTTATACACCATTGCATTACTAAAGTTCTAACCCAGATATGTAATCCAGGTAGTTATAACCCTGGTTAATATTAAGTGTAATATATTTAAGGTGAGACACATCATACAGGATGAACAATCAATCTAATGTTATTCAAAAATTTCAATTTTAAGTTCTTTTGTTATAAAATAAAATCTTACCTAAAGTCCAGGCACAACTTGGTTCTGCCCACAATATTCCAAAGTATCAATGCACCTATAAAAGCATTGATCACAAATGCAAATATCACAGCGCGACCCTCATTATCTCTTACATGTATTTCCTGAAACATGAGTTTAAATTTAAAAAAATGTAAGGTCCTTTGGGGTTATTACGAAAATGGGGAATTCTGATATTTACAAATTATGACTAAACTAGGCAATATTTTTGCTCTGGTAAATTTATTCTAGACGACATTTTATTTATCTCCTCACTTCAGTCGTTTCAGGTAGCTAGTCTCAATAGTGCGCGTGCAAAGTTAACTTTTCGTGGAAACAGCTTTTTCAACTCTTTTCGGTTTTCGGAATTACCCGCGTTCATTATCTTAGGAACTTGCTAAATAATTTTAATGATTGTTTGATTATATGATAGATAATCGTTTTAAAGCTTTATTTTATAGGTTAGGATTAGCCAGCTATTGTTTTTGTGTTTTTTCGGAAATACCCACAGGGTTAATTACGAATTAATAGACTATCGAACTACTTTTCCATTGTAGTTTCCAGTGGCTGTCAATCTTCGTCAGCATAAATTGTTATTTTGATAAGTTTAACACGCTCGTGAATTTAACCAACGGGAGTGGGCAAGGCGTACCTACCGCTATGTCAAATATATAGACACAGCCCAGGAGGAATAGGCGCATGAGTACCGAAAACCACATCATTTTTTTATGCGATTCCTTCAAATTGTCCTACTGATGATATAAATGCATGTTGCCATGGGGCAACTCGATGCCATAGGTATTGTTTAAGCCGATTTATTTTTCAATTGCAAGGAGTTGTTATTTTCAAACGGGACAATTTATTTTATATTTTTTGATAAAATACGAATAAAAAAAGTCCCGTGATTTTTTACGATAAAGTTAATATCTTTAAAGTTATGAATTGTTAAAGGCTTGAAAATCCCAATTTGAATACTTTTGACCCATTAATAATGCATAAAGAAAAGAATAAAGTATAAACAATATTTTTTATATTTCTTAGCAAAATATAAATAATAAAGGTCCTATAACGTTTTACGATAAAGTTAATATTTTCGGAGTTATGACTCTTTAAAGATTTTAAAAATCCCGAATTCGGATACTTTGACTCATTAAAAATATATAAAGAAATGTATAAAAAATTTGTTTATTTTATTTTCACTTACCTGTTATAAAAGTTTGAAGAAACATCTTTAACTAACTAACTAAATCTAATAACTGTCTAACTACGGACACGCAAGGTGCGCTGCCGTGGTGGTGCCTTAAATGTTTAGAACCACTGGACTTTATGTGGGGTAATTCCGAAAATTCAAGTGAGCAAAATATAGTTCAATTAGAAACATAAATTATGTAGCAATGCTTTTTGTAGAAGGGTATAGACGACGAAAAGTAAATCCAAACCTTCTGTCGAAAGTCAAAAGGACCACTTTACCGAATTTTCGGTTTTACCACGCGTTATATCGGAATTATACCTTATCCAAAAGAAAAATATGTCAAATTTTAAATGATCGTATTTACGCAATAAAAAGACATTTTATTAAGATGAATAACAAAATAATTAGAATATGTATTTCAATAAATAAAAGTGACATGAGTTAGTTGTAAACTTGGATAGATTTTTTAAATAATTATTCAATATACATCGTACCAACTAATCAGAAAATATGTCGGATTTATCCCAAAGAACCTTATATATGTAATCTCAGAGCTCAGGTCATAAAAAGATATGAGACTCAGGTAATAAAAAGATATGAGAATGAGTAAAAAATTTAGACTTACATGATACTCGAATATATGGTCTAATGTGCGAGTAGATCCTGTTATATCTTGCATTACAGCGATGAGCAGGCACAGTGTGAGGTAGAGGAGAAACTGCATTGCCACTATTTGAGATGTGATCAAACACGGATCCCATTGTGTATAGCGGAAAGAGCCTGTTAATTTCTTTATTTTGGCCATCACGAATTAAAAACTGTGAACTTTTAACATACATCTATCCGCGTGAATATTATTCTAATCGATTGATGAGAATTCCTGGAAACTTTGTTTGATATATAAATTAAACCATACTACAATAACAAATAGCAGGAAATATTTTAATCACGAAAAAATTCGAAATCCTATATTACTAAATTTTTCGATGACATTGGATGACATGTTTATGATTTTGTTGTTGTTACGATTTGCCAATGCAGGCAGACAAAAGTCATAGACCATACAGCCTATTCTGATTTAAAGTGTTTATTAACAAAAATATTCTTATTATGCTGATGCGATGCAGTTTTTGGAAATTTTTAACGACAGCTTAACTCAGCGGAAAATTGATGACGATCACACAGTGAATCAAAAACTTGATATTTATATTACATTCGAAGCATTTATAATTGTAACATCGCCATTAATAATTCACATACACAGACATATACACAAAATTCCATCCCTTTTTGAACGTTGAATGCTGATTAAATGTATATTAGTGAATGTTCATTTAATCAATATTATTGAATTCTGTAAATACTAGGATCAGTCACAAGCTAGTAGTATCAGTTACTTTACTCCACAGCAAGTAAAATTCATTATTGGGGCAATGTATACGTTTTTGCAACAAAATTCCAGAAAACATCTACCTTGGCGGTGCGGTGGACAAAAGATCGGTTTTAATAACTTTTTTAAAAAGGGATTGTATAAAAGGGTTATTATAATATTTATGGAATTTATGGATGATAATGAATTTTTGATAAATGATAATTAATAACCCCTGGGAATGAGGTAATCAATACCAAGCTATTTCTATTAAGATTTGTATAGTAGTTGTGTAATATAAATATATAAATGTGAACTTATTTTTGGAACGAAGTTCCTTATTGGCGGTATGAATTTGGCGGATTATCTTTACTTTACCTTTCTATAGTGCGAGTGAGATGGAATAATATTCGTCTCCTTCGCACTTTTTCTTATCTTGCCATGAAAGAAATATTATTTTAAATGACGCTTGATTTTAATAGATGCTAGTAACTCATTTATTTGTTTTTGTTAATAAATAATGTAATACGTTTATTAATAATAATATACTACGATAGGAACTTCGTTCCAACCAAGTGTTCCACGACACTCACGCATGTTTTTCTTCTTAGGGCAGGCATTTTCGAACCAATGATAAATAAAACAAAAGGATAAATTTTAATAAGTATTATTTAGAACCTATATTAAATAAAAAAAAACTATTTCTATGTTTATTTCTAATGCTTGCTTCGTTTATTTTTCTTTATTATAGGTTTATGTAAGTTGACAACTTCCATTTTAGTCATTAAATCATTCTGAGAATTTAAATCCAGATCCAGACTGAATTTATCTTTTAAATTTTGCAAAATTGTTTTGTAGAAGGCACATTTTCTCTTGAGATAAGTGTTTTGTCTCTGTATTTTCATAATTTTTTCTATAAGTTTCTCGTTAGTAGCAGATTCTTTGCGTAAGTGTTTTTTAAGTACAATTTTTTTCGGCGAATCGAAAATTGAATCCGAACTGCTTACTGATTCAGACAACGGTTCTAACACTTCCGGTTCTGGAGATTTTGTTGGCTATAAAAAGTAATAATTAAATAAATTGGAGGGAGGGGGGAGGGGGGGGCTCTTAAATAAAAAAAACATGTGTGCAGTTCACACGCGGTAGAAGTGAAACCTTCAAATTCAAGTGAAATGAAATATAGAACAAAAACATTTCACAGGAAATGATTTATTTAATTTGATAATTTTCAATCACAAGCGCGGCATAAAATATAAGATAAAAGTTTAATTTTATAGCAAATAAATGTTACAATGCTTATTTTTAGAGCCTAAATTTTATTGTATTAAATCAAAAGAATATTTTCTTTCGACTAAAATTGCTTTGTAATAGCGACGTTTACTTAATTCTATAGGTAAAATCTTTTTACAGAACAAAAAGTGATTGACTCTCAAGGTGGTTTATAAAATAGACACTAAATGGCCTAAACAAAACACAACTTCTTAAAAATATGATAATATAATAAAAATAAAATAAATAAAAATAATGGTATGGTAATTTTATTCAATATAATTAATTTTATTTATTTGATAAGAAATTTGTAATTTTTTAACTATTTATTTTAACAGTTAAAAGTTATTACTGAACTAGCTGTTCCCCGCGGTATGACTGCGTCCTCTATAGAGACGTTCACTGCTGGTTTCTCTCGGTCCTCATCGGTTGGCTAGGCGTCTTTCGCGCGCTGAGCCGAATGTTAAATTACCTGCTTTTAATTTTTCATTATCTCTTAAACTATGCGTCCAAATAACATGATATAAAGAGCAAAGTTTATCTTCATAACATTGTCTTGATGATGAAGTGACTTTAGTTTGTAAGGATAAATATGCTATGCCTGATAATAACGCTCATAAATCACTTTTTAGTTTTAAATTTTTTTTGTCACAAAATACCTTAATGTGGCTTATGTATAAGAAATAGACCTATGGTATCGGGGACTTTTTTTTAGATGGGGGAATTATCTATATTTTTATAGAACATAGTATTTACGTATCACTAACCATTACGCCAGCGCACGAGGATAAAGCAGTTCGGGAGCGTTTTTCTTCCGACTTGCTCAACAAAAATCATTCTATATAGCTTACACTATTGCTCGTGAGTCTGGCTATCATATACAAAAATAATTTATGAAGTCGGACTGGTAGTTCCAGAGATTAGAGTGTTTAAATAAACAAAAAAACCTCATCCGCTTTATTATATTAGTAATTATAGATTCTATCTCATTCTCTCGAAGGCTTCCTATCCTATAGATTTATATATTTGTATCTTTTTAGTGTCGTTTTTAGTTTCCTTGAGTTTCAAATCATAACGATGCTAAAGAAGTGTTCACTTCAAAAAGCGACAGCTAAACTTGCAGAAATGACATTACTTTTGCATTTATAGTTTATAATATTACTCTGCACTATTCTAATGTTGATTGGTAGATAATGCCTCAGGCATTAAGTCCGCCTATATACATTACAGTGTATATTAAGTTAAATAAATAAATAAAAATTAGTGGAAATACATTTCAACCGAGTCGATCCAATAGTTTGAAACCTTAAAATATGTACATAAAAATTCTTACATGATCGCTTGGTACTGCACATTTCTTCAAGTAAACTCGTCCTGTTTTTGTGATGTATTTATCATCTTCTTTGAAGTGCGCGGAACATATACGTGAATATTTTGTAGGTAACCACATTTCTTCACTGCGATTCTTCTGAACGAATTGAATCCACGACTCTCTATTTTCATGATCTGGGCCGGGAAAACTAAAAATCCATATAATTTTAAGTAATTATTACGAAAATATTAAAACATATAAAACTTTACATACATATAAACTTTTCGCTTTACGTAGTCGGGTAACGTTTGCATTTCAATGGTATAAAATATTTCTTCGTGATCATTATAAGTCTTATACTACAACTAAAACGTAGTAATTTTAGTCAATATTGTCTCACATCTGAGTAGAAAAGTCGAAGTTACTCTATGTATTTTACCAAAACTAAATGTAACCTATATGTTACATACTCTTTGACTGCGCTAGCACATCTTACTAGTTTGTACTCTTTGACGGAAGCGGAAGCATGGCCGCCAGCGCTACTAAATCTATGCGTATCGCCACGAGTGACAATCGAATCGAAATATAATTGAATTTCGTGTGTTTTATTGAGAACAGAATACTTACGTGTGAAAAGTCACTCCTTGTCCTTTACTTATTTTTCTCGAGTGGTTTACACAGTACCTCAATGCACATGAAGGCATATTTATTTCACTTCGAATATATAGCACTCAAACGTGTCACGTTGCGGCAAGCGTCTGGCACAGACTAATTAGGGTTGAGTCCGCGGACTCTAATAATAATAATGGTTGTTGTGTATCATTTAGTACTGAGTACATTTTACTTCAATGTATTTTATACACAAAAACGACCAAAAAAAGAAGAAAGTCCAAACTATAAAAATGAAAACAATGATTTTTATAAAATTAGGTACATAAAATCTATGATACTGAATATAAATAAAGTAATAAAATTATTAAATTAGCAAATTACGGAAACTGGCACTTCTAAGCGCTTTTTTTTTCTTTCTAATGGTTCACTTGCTACCTATGAGCAGAGTCTTTGCCTATGGGTTCTTTACTTCTTTATAAGCTTTTCTCATTCATTCTAAAAATCTTATTACGTATGTATGCGAATACCTACCTTATACTCATTGTATGGTGCATTGGGGGAATACCGATAGAAATTTTGAAGACATGGGATTTGTGCATTTTGATAAATAACTGAACGTATGTTTAAATTGGCAATTAAATTATTTTAACTGTGTTGATTTTAGTAAATAGTTTAGTTATTTATGTAAAGTTCCTGTAGTTAATATAAAAATGAGGATATTTAGGATAACAATGTGGCACAAAACTGTTAAGTATATATACTTTAATGTATTTTGATTGTTATCTGTTTTGTTGTCCATATAATAAATAAAATAAACATGTCCCGGATAGCATGCTTAGTTTTTTAAATTACGGGTTTTAAAACTTACTTTTATTCTTACACCGGGGTTATTGCGAAATATCCTAGGGTATTTTAGATTGCATTAAAAAGTGTGTTTTTTTACGTTAAGGTTAATTTTCATTCGGAATTATCCCTGTCCTAAGTTACTTTAAAATATTGGTAAAAACATTCATAGGTATTTACATTTTTATGATAGGTACATTGCTTCGGAATAATCCACAAAGAAAATGTTTCTCACCATTCGCAATATTTTCATTTTTAAATGCTTTTATTTAACTTGAAATGTGTTTGTTAGGGTCAAATCTTGCAACTGAATTTTAAAGTAGTTATCCTTAACCGATTGAGTTGAAATTTTCCATACATGTTTGAATGATAATGCATGGTTAACTAAGTGACGTCATACTAAATCCAATATGGCGGACGGCTCAAGATGGCGGTCTAGTGACTCCCATGATATGGGTATCAAATGATAGGATTTACTAAGAAGAATACGAAAATAAAATGACATCCCTCTAAATCCTATATGGTGGGCACCTAAAAATAGTGGACTATGTTTTTTATGCACCGCCATGATATTAGATATCAAATGAAAGGATTTTCCGAGAAGAATACGAAAATAAAATGACGTCACTCTAAATCCAATATGGTGGACTCCATAAGATGGCGAACTGTTTTTTTTATTCACCCCATAATATGGATATCAAATGAAATGTTTGCTGAGAAGAGTACGAACAAAATGACGTCCAGCACTTCGAAGAGATGGTATACTACTACCTGACTAAAACTGTAAGACGTAGCGGGGTCGCGTCTTAACTAATATCGGCCTACACCCTGGGCAAATTCTAGTGATGCTGAAAAAAATTTAAAATGGCGGAGAACAAAATGGCCGCCATACCAATTTTAAAGTGTTATAACTCGTCAAAGGTTGGGAATAGTTTGATGGTGCTCAAACAAATGTTGTAGGGACTGACAAGGGTCAACTGCGTGTGATAAAAAATTCAAGATGGTGGATCTAAGATGGCGATCAAAAACAAAAAGACGCATTAAATTAAATTAACAGACTTAAAAATATGTCCAGCAATAACTAAAAATAAAAATAGTAAAAACACATTTTTAAAAACAAGCTTCTATTTAAATGTTCTAAAAAGGAAATAAACTTTAAATTATATCAAACCTATCAATTTATTACATTACACCATTTATATGATATAAAAGCTTGTTGCAAGATTTACCAGTGTACATAAACAAGAATACATTATAAAATCTACCTACCAGAACAGATTGTGCTGCTAGATATAATGGAAAACTCAATTACATTTTGTTCAGTTCGGGATCGTAATAATCGCACTTGCGGTCACCAGACCAAACAGTTATAATAATAGGTCTTTACCTATGAAATTGCCATTCTGCAGTACTGTCCATTTCAAATCAAAATAATTTTTGTTCGGTTAAGAATTCTAATTTCAAATTACCTAATTTTATTTTAAAAACATGCAATTCTTTCTTCAAAATTAGTCATTTGTTAATTGATTAGTGTTGTTTTCATCGCATTTGAATCATTTTCGTTATCATGGATACGTTAAATATTCGAGTAATTATGGAATATGAGTACCGTCGTGGCAGCAAGCGGCACAAGCGGCACGCAACATCAACGACGTTTACGGAGCGAATACTACAAACGACCACACCACCTGTTATTGGTTTGCCCATTTCCGTTATGGTATTTTGGACCTGAAAAATGAACCCCGTGGTCGTCTTATAAAAATACTTTAGTTGATAATGACGAATTAAAGGCGATTGTGGAAACTGATGATACTCAATCCATGGCTGAATTAGCAGCAGCTTTCGACGTTAGCATCAAAACAATATTGGTCCATTTGCGTCAAATTGGCAAGGTAAAAAAGCTTGACAAATGGGTACCCCACGAACTCAATGATCGCCAGTGCGAAGTACGCGTCGAGACGTGCCTTGCACTGCTCAAAAGGCACACAAATGAAGGAAGTTTGAACCGCATTGTTACCTGCGACAGAAAATGGATTCTGTTTAATAATCGCAAGCGCTCAGTAAGTTGGTTGATCCTGGTTCAGCACGTAAACAATGCCCTAAACGAAAACTTACCCTAGAAAATGATGGTCACTGTTTGGTGGTCTAGCGCCGGTGTGATTCATCACAGCTTACTTACTCTTTAATGATATTTTATTTAATATTTTAAAAGGTAAATATGTAAAATATAAAATATACATTTATTACATATCAAAGATCATTATTATTACTTTTCTAGCATTTCTAACGTATTTATACGCAGCTGGTGAATAATAGTGTTACGAATCATGAGATACAGCTCGCTGACAGACAGACGGACGGACGGACGGACGGACGGAAAGACAGACGGACGGACAGTGGAGGTTTAGTAATAGGGTCCCGTTGGATACCCTTTGTGTACGGAACCCTAAAACTAAATCTAAAACGATTCATCTGTTTCGGAGCTACGATGCCACAGACAGACACACTGATATGTACACAGATACACAAGTGCCAACTTACAGCCTATATACGTCCCACAGCCCTGCTCTCATTTCTGAGAGGGTTTTAGGCAAGGAAATGTCCGCCGCGCTGCCCCAATGCGTGTTGGCGAACTTCAGATGTCTTCGAAATATTTTTTCTTATTTCTCAGACATGCAGGTTTCCTCACGATGTTTTCCTTCACCGCCGAGCACGTGGTAAATCAGCACTTAAAATTGCATTAATAAATTAGGTATTAACAAAAAATACGTCTGACCTGTACGCTTACTGGACTTTTTTCTGTTGCATTCTAGAATATTTAGCCCATCTTTTTTAGCGCTTTGTTCACTCGCATAAGAAACCCCTCAACGCAGGAGAGTAGATTTGTTGGTATGGCGGGACTCCACTTGTTCAATCTTCCGCAACTGTCCGCAGCCCGACGTGCGGTGAAGGAGGAACACCTTAGGGTTTTAGTCGGTGCAAAGCCAACAAAACGCGCCCTTGCTCCCGCGAGATGGGCACGCATAGAGGTATTTCTCCACAAGAAAAAGGAGAGAGAATAATTATTTACATTTATTATAGACTAGCTTTTTACCCGCGGCTTCGCTCGCGTGGGCTTCAATTTAGAAACACCATCAATGGTTCGTGTCAAAATTAGCAAATTAGATCACTGAGAATGTGGAGTCCTTAATAAACCTTAGTGGTTGTATCTCTACGTCTGTTTCTCACTGCAACTATTTGACGTAGATGATTGAAAGTTTGCATTATTATAAACTGGTAGAGAATGTCATATGGCATTTTTTAACGTGTAGAGCTACGCCGCAGTTATGTTATGGTTGTAGCGCGATTGGGTCGGCTCGACCGGGGAAGGACCACGCTCTCACAGAATACCAGCGTGAAATAGCAGCTTAATGCTGCTATGTTTCGTATGGTGAGTGTAGAGAACCGTTGCCCCTATTTACTGTAAATGAGTCATTCCATCTTAGGCCTCAGGAGTGACATCGCATCTGCATTTTGATTCGTAATCGAGGATAGATGTAGATATCTAATATATGAACCAGAGACCCTTTTTACTGGAAACGAGGTATTCTATCTTAGTCCTCAGGGGTGACAACGCATTTTTATTCTTAATCGAGGATAAATGTAGATGTCTATAGGCCACAGCATTCACTTACCATCAGGTGGACTGTATGCTCGTTTGTCACCAGTGGCGTAACTATACCGTTAGAGGCCCGTGGCTAGTTCATCGGATGAGGCCCACTCTATTTAAAGAAGCTCAAACAACGTTAAAGTTTTATTTTTTATAATAAATCCCGTGGTAGCTCAGGGGCTTAGCGCTCTTTGTAAATTTCACAGCACACGGGCAACCCTGGTTCGATCCCGCCGGCACCAATGAAATTGTTAATTGCAATGTTAAGTGCTGATTTACTACGTGCTAGGCGGTAAAGGAAAACATCGTGAGGAAACCTGCGTGTCTGAGGAAAAAATATTTCGAAGACATGTGAACTTCGCCACCACGCATTGGGACAGCGCGGCGGTCTCTTATTTTCTATAAGAAGTGAGAGGAGGCCTGTGCCCAGCAGAGGCCGTGTCGGCCGTGTCGGCCGTAGTAGGCTGTAGGCTGTAACTTTACTTTATAATAAATCAAAATCACTCCGTAAAGTAGATACATAAAACGCTAAAATTAGTTGATTTTCTAGTAACTTTTAATTTAAAAAGTGTACTGGACTGAATTTAATGTATTTAACCTATATATTTAAAAATAGCTGTCTTCATGTCATTGACAGGTTTAATATTTTATTCAACTTAAATTGTTTTCAGCACGAATAATTTGTAAGAATTTGTGATTATTAAAAAAACAACGCACTTCTGTTGTTTTTGCAAACAAAATACCAGTTTAGTTGTTTTTGCAATAAAATAAAATCGATAAGCTGTTTTTGCAAAATAGTAGGTAATTAATATTATGTTAAAACTATTGTAAAGTTAATTACCTGATGAATTAGCTTGGTAATATGTTAGTGGCTAAGAAAATAATAATATTAGAAAACTCTCATTATAACCTATCCTGATGGTATTCACTACTATTGTCTTCATTATCTATTTCAACATAGCTTGAGTTTTCAGTTTCTTTTACAGGTTCACTTGCTGATATAATTCCTTCATAGAAAGCTATTTTAGAAGGATCACTAAGAAAACTTTTTAATTTATTTAGATCTGCAGCCTTGTGTGGATTTAACGGTATTTTATTTTTGTACAGTGATTCGAATGTAGCTTCACTGGGAAGCGCACATTTTGTACGGATTTGGATTCTTGTCCAACTTCCAGTGAAGTTGTACTTAACAAATACAAACGCGCTTTCTTTTTTAATTTTTAGCATTCGCACTTCTTTTATTTTCATGGCAGCTTTGCCTTGCTTCAGGAAGAATGGTTCCGAAAACTTTTTCTCATCATAAAACATATTGTGTTTTATTTTTTTAACCTCAAACGCAGAGGGGTGTTTGCGAGCAGAACGTATTAACACATCCCATTCATCGTCAGTCTCTATGGTGCATGCTTTCTTTAATTTGCCAATGAGTGAAAAATCTTGATCATTTGGAAGATATGAGTGGCCACAAATTGGAAAAATATATTTGATGGACTTGAACAGCTCTAATATATGAACTAAGATATACAAAAAGTAAACCATAACATAATTTTTGTTTTGGCCAGGACATCCATCACTTAATAGCACTAAATGCTCATTATCAATATCATGCTCATTAAGATACTTTAACAGCAACGATGTCACATCATTTTGTCCCTTTTTCCTTCAGTCTCTAAAAGTTGTCCAGAGCACTCAAGGCAAAAAGCTATCAAGATAGTAATGTCGCAAGATAATGTGTCATACTTTGAGGCTTCCGCTCGTTTTCCAGCTGTCAGAAGACCTTATTCTGATGTTGCATCTTCACAAGTTCCTGCAAGCCATCTCCCCTCTACTCAGGCACCTATAAACCTTCCTACTTTCCCATCTCCTCCACAATCCTATAGGAAAACCATCTATAAAGCTAAATCTATCCCAGTGCAATTTTCCGTTGGTTATGATAAAGTTTCGCATTATAATATTACAAGTACTCCTTCCTCCTCTCTCCCCAACGGATATGCTTTACAAAACAATATAATATCCTCTAATGATAATCTTCTAGAAAATCTTGTCGCCTCCCTTACAGATATTGTTGGCAAGTTCGATGATTCCTATTTACCGTTCAACGTGAAAAACAAACTAGATGTCCTCTTCTCCAGAATTGTCCAGTGGCATTGTCGGAGCATCAGGAATAAGAAACCTGAAATAATTCACTTAATCAATACTTATAATCCTTCAATACTTGCAATATCGGAGACCTGGCTTAAGCCAGGGTCCACATTTAGAATCTCAGGCTTCTCCTGTTATCATAGTGATAGGAGTGACGGCTATGGTGGTGCTCTGATCCTACTAAAAAGGACCATTCCTTTATCACCCATCCAGCTTCCTCCCATACTAGGCAATATTAAATGCAGTAGCTGTTAAGGCCTTGGACATCACAATTCTATCCATTTACATTCCAGCTCCCACTCCCTCTTGTATTCTAGAACTCAATTTAATTCTATCAAGCATCTCCCCACCTTACATTGTTCTAGGAGACTTCAACAGCCATCATGTTATGTGGGGTTCCCCTAAATCTGACTCTTTTTCTTTTTTGCTACTTGATGTTTTCAATGAATTTAATCTTTGTCTTCTAAATGATGGTTCTCCCACCAGAAGGTCCTACCCCTCACATAATAGTAGATCCGCAGTAGACTTGTTTCTCCAAATCCAGACATTGTGCTCTCCAATCCTAGATGCTAGCATATCATGGAAAACTCTTCCTTCTTCTTTTGGTAGTGATCATTTCCCCATCCTCTTAAACCTAAGTAATAGATGTGTTCCTACTCGAAGTGTATCCCCCCTTTTCAAATTCAACCTGTCTGAAGCTGATTGGGCTGTTTTTTCCTCAGAATCAGAACTTCTTATCAATAACCTTCCCCAGTATCTTTAGATAACCTTCAGAGTGTCTACTCACAATTTATAACGCTTCTGAATAATATAGCCTGCAAAATTTTCTCTTTGAAGAATTCCTCTACAAAAAATTTCTTCACCTCCATGGTGGGATGCAGACTGCTCCTCAATTATTAGAAAACGAAAGGCTGCAGAACGGCTATATTCTTCTAATATGACCATGGAAAATTTTCAAAATTATCCAAAAATAGCTGCTCAGTCCAAAAAACTTCTTTCTGAAAAGAAAAAAAAAGGATGGCTTTCATTCTGTGAGAGCCTATCTCCCCGATCTCCTTCTTCTCTTGTTTGGAAAAGTATCAGGCGTTTCCGTGGTGCCTTAAATTATAGTAATCCCCCTTGTGCAGACCCATCTCATTGGATAGACGACTTCGGTAACAGACTGGCTCCCCCCTGGGTTCCATTGGAAGAAGAGATATTTCCTACCTCTAAATCATTCCCTTCTCACTCATCTAACTCTTTTAATAACCTTAATGAACCATTTTCAATAGCTGAACTGCAGTTAGTGCTTAGGCACCTAAAGGATTCCACTCTTGGCATTGATGGTATCCCCTACTGCTCTAGATCATAATTATTTTTTACTAAACGAAGAAAAAATATACATTATTTATGATGTGCCTCATCTATTTAAGTCTATCAGGAACAACTTTCTTCAGGCTGGGGTTATGATGTTGAATAATAAAAAAGCTCAATGGTCTCATTTGATTCAGGTCGAAGAAAAAAACCGAATGAAGCTGAGATTTACTAAAATAACAAAATGCATGTTGCTCCTAAATATCGTGCTAAAATGAGGTAAAACAGCCGCACAATTTTAAGCAACGCAGTAGCTGCTGTTTTGAAATTGATGTCTGAGAACACTGGAAATAAAGAACAAAGCAATGCTCTTTTACAAACTGCTGAAGTTTGACTGCACCAATGGACCAGCTTCTAAAAATGATGTAAAAAAATGTATACGGACAAATGTTAGCAAAAACAGTTTTCACCACCAACTTTGGCCAAAGTACAAGGAAATACTAAAAACTCTGGTTTTTTTAAAATCCGATAGTGACATCAGATTAAAAAATGTTCGGTTCATTAACGGCTTCCTAATAACAATAAAATCTCTGGAATGTATCTGGGAGTACGTTGCTTCAAAAGGTTGTAAATTTTAAGACAGCTAAATCAAGACGCTCTCGAAAACTTATTTGGAATAATAAGGCAACATAGTCCAACAAATAAAAATCCCACTTGCCATCATTTCAAGGGAGCATTAAAATCATCAATACTGACTCGCCTCAGCACGCCGCTGAGTAAAGGGTCCAACTGTGAGAAAGACAGTAACAATGTACTGTTTGATTTCAATGATATTGTATTTCCAGTCTTAAAACCTACAAACCAAGTAAGGAATTCCCAATTCCATGATAGTTCTGCGTTTACCTCAGGAGAAACAGTACTGTAATTCCAAATCCCAGAGTATGTTCTAAACACAATTAGAAGAAATTAATACATTTTTCAAATCATTTGATAAACAACCGACTGTTTACGTAAGTGGTTACTTAGCTTACGCTGTTCTTAAAAACATTCGTTGTAGAGAATGTGAGGCTTCATTAACTGTTTCTAGTCCAAAAAAACATCCCATTTATAATTATATAATAATTATAAATGGGAATTTATATTATATATATTCCATTTATAATTATATAATAATTATAAATGGGAAGACTAAGAGAGTGGTGGAACGATAAACAATCACTCACGTATCCCACAATCAAGTTGTGTGAAACAATAGATTTGGTGACAAATATTTTTCAAGAAGAAGTGTTACCGTATTTGTATAGACAAGATTTATGCACTTTGTAAAACCTTAATGTTAGTCACCTTAGAATTTAGTTGGATATGTGAAAGTCACAGAAGCTCTATTGTCGATGAGTTAATACAGCGCTTAAGCTTATTGTTAATTAGAAATGAATGCAAAATTATAAATATATCCTTGGCGATAACTGAAGAAAACTTAGCAGATTATTTGAAAAAGCATAACAACAGGGTATGGCTATTTTATACTTTCCACAAGTTATGGTTTGTATCTGATTAAGAATAAAGTGTTGAATCACATTTACGCGAGAAGAAACCTGAAAATCGGATCGTGAATGCTTTGGGAACGACTACACAATACGGATATCAAACTAAAATATATGCTCGTTTGCTCATTCCTATATAACAAAAGCCACTTAAACTACTAATTTAGTTGTGCATTATTTTTCAATCGACTTCAAAAAGGAGGAAGTTCTCAATTGAGTGTATTTTTTAAGTGTGGTATACACTTAAACTTTAGAACTTTTTTCTAGGTGCACTGATTTTGATGATTCTTTTTATTTGAAAGCTGGTGCTTCTCGTGTCGTCCCATATAAATTTTATCAAGATCTGACCTGTAGTTTTGAATTATCCTTAATAATTAGTATTTAATTGACTTCGACTACAATGATGATGTTCTCATTTTATTTATATTGTAGTCGGTTGAACAAAATTTTAATTTTACCACTGTTTATACACATTTTTGTACTTAATAATTGTAAATATACTAACAAATTGCTGTGTAAATACATTGATTTATCGTGATCGGCATTTTACTTAATCCCACGTAATAATTATTACTTTCATAATGTTTTTATTTTGCATAAATCATTCAGTATAGAGATCTTACTTTTATTATGTAAAATATCGATAAACAATATATCGATAAACGTTATATCGATAAAATTATTCGAGGATAGACATTTACAGCACTATTATAATTCGCCTATGTTGTCAGCATTGTTTATCAAAAATTAAATATCATGTCTTGATGTTGGTAGAGTAGCTTGACGCAATTTCGTACATTTAATTTTTCTTAGGAAGTCCCGCCTCTAAACGTAGTGATTATATTCTCTTTGATAGTGAATGTTCGGAATGCCAAATCTAGAACGTAGTACATATATATCGATGATATAATGTATTTTTTATAATCCATTTTGTTAGATTCACTTACAAATGGATTATAGCGCCCTTTAATGGGGCAGGGTGCGAAGAATCTCCGGGAGGAAAACTGGCGACGAGGTTCGCCACCCGTCACGTTCTGTTCCCGGAGGGGCGAAAGGTGGATTGCGGAGGCCCGTCTGGCTACGCTGAATGTATGTGGAGCAATGAATGACATGATGGATGAAGTATGCGAAATGATGAATGATAGAGGAATAGATGTGTTATGTAAATGAGACGAATGGAAGGGAAAGGATGCCACTGCACATGGCATGTATACCGCTTACTGGTCTGGTGTAGACGAGACCGAGCGGGCATGCCAGGGAGTCGGTGTCATCCTTTCAGAAAGAATGGGTCAATGTGTGAAAGAGTATGAATGTGTAAGCCCAAGGCTGCTATGGATACGAATGAAAGTAGGCTTAAAAAGTTGTTTGTGCTAGCAGTGTACGCCCCAGATATGTCTAAGCCCACTTAAATCCGAGAGCAGTTTTAGGACATGGTAAGGATGGTGTTGATGAAATGTAAGGTAAATGAAAATATCATTATGTTAGGAGATTTTAATGGAAGGGTTGGGGTGAAGAGGTCTGGTTATGAAAGGATATTAGGAACGTTTGGCGATGAAAGTATAAATGAGAATGGTGAAGACCTCCACACCGTATATGTGGAAAATAATATTTTTGTGATGAACACTTTCTTTCGCCATAAGAGGATTCACATGTATACATGGGAAAGAGGTGATGATAGAAGCATGATAGATTTCATAATTGTGGATGAAAGAATGAGGAGCGCAGTGGTAGATACAAGGGTTTACCGGGGGTCCAACGTAGGGACGGATCATTACTTGGTCTTATGCCGAATTAATGGTCTATTCAAGCGTTGGCGGTATCGGACATCTGTGTCTACCACTGCGTTACAGCGTATAAGAATAGAGAGGTTACAAGATGAAGGTGTGAAAGAGAAGTTCAAATGTAGACTGAGAGAAAATATAAGTGGTATGGATGAATTGTGTATGAATGATTTAGGCTTGGAGACTGTGTGGTATAATGTCAAGAAAGGTTTGGTGGATGCAGCCACCGAAGTATGTGGTGTAAGTAAGAGAACGAATGAAAGGAAAAATAATACGTTGTGGTGGGATGATGAGGTACGGATGGAAGTTGAAGCAAAGAAGAGAGCATGGCTAGATTTACTAGCAACCAAAGCTGGTAATTCTAACGGTATGATTGATGAGATTGAAAGAAAAAAGGCAGACTTTAGACGTATAAATAAGAGAGTAAAAGAAGTTGTTGAAAGGAAAAAGCAAGAAAGAACGGATAAGAATGATAGAAGGATATCTGATAACTTCCAGGCAAATATTAAAATGTTCTGGAAACTCGTAAGAACTGCCAGGGGAAATTCAATACAGCCTAGAATGAATGCTATACGAGACGAGAATGGCTGTATGCTGAATGATGAAGTTTCTAATTTAAAGAGATGGAAGGAATACTTTGAAAGCGTGTTTATGAGTGAAGAGTCGTCTGAATTAAGTGAAATAGAAATTCCGAAAGAAGTAGAGAGAGGTAGGGAGATAAGTGTAGATGAAATAATGAAAGCAGGTAAGGCAGCCGGATATGATAGAGTATCACTTGAAATGCTAAGGGCTGGAGAGGGAGTGGTGGCAGGCCTGGCTGTACACCTTGTTTAATTTATGTTGGGAACTGAAGCGGGTACCGGAAGACTGGTGCAAAGCCGTTATAGTCCCAATGTATAAGGGAAAAGGGTCACAGCAGGACTGTAAAACTACTGTAGATTAGCTTGCTTAGCATTGTGGGTAAACTGTATGCTAAGGTGTTAATTGAAAGAGTTATGGAAGAAACTGAAGGAAAATTTGGGATGTGCAAGCTGGATTTAGAAAGGGATGGGTGTACGGATCAAGTCTTTTCCATGCGCATGATTGCGGAGAAGTTTTGGCTAAAACCAGAAAGTTTTTGTGCGTTCATGGACTTGGAAAAGGCTTATGATAGAGTAGACAGGAATGTGTTATGGCAAACACTTAACTCATTTGGTTTGAGCGCTGGTTTGATACAGGCATTGAGGTCTCTTTATAGGGACTCTAGCGCTTGTGTCAGGATCAATGGGGTCTACTCGGACTGGTTTGGCATTCAAAAGGTGTCAGATAGGGCTGCGGCTGTGTAGCTTCCCGTGGTTGTTTAACCTATTTATGGACAGTTGTTTGCAAACTTTGAAAGTTGAAGAATGTGAGTTGAGAATGGGTGAGTTAACCGTCAAATGCCTTTTGTACGCCGATGATCAAGTCATATTTGCATCGTCGGCGGCCGAGTTGCAATGATGGTTACTTTAATGAACTGGTCATTAAAAGAAAGGGTATGAAAGTTACCGCAAGTAAGACGAAAGTGATGGTTTTGAAAGAGAAGTAAGTAAAACGATATGTGAAATAAGAATATAAGGGAGATAATTGAGCAAGTGGATGAGTTTGTATATTTGGGATGTTTATTTAGCAGGGATGGTAGATATGATAAGGATATAGAACGACGAGTGAACGCAGGAAATAGAGTGAATGGGGCTCTACATGCTATTATGA
Organism: Parnassius orleans; assembly: GCA_029286625.1. Classification (NCBI taxonomy): domain Eukaryota; kingdom Metazoa; phylum Arthropoda; class Insecta; order Lepidoptera; family Papilionidae; genus Parnassius; species Parnassius orleans. Next base: position 1,240,419 of record JAGSMP010000277.1, read on the forward strand.
AAAGTCAGAATGTATCAAAAAAGGCACGTATGGCAATTCATAATGCTGTGTTAGTCCCTACTTTAATGTATGGTAGTGAAAGTTGGGTCTGGCAGAAGAAGCATGAGAGTAGAATAAATGCTGTAGAAATGCGGTCATTAAGGAGTATGCTAGGGCTGAATCTGAATGACAGGGTGAGAAATAGTGTGATAAGAGAAAAGTGTGGTTTGCAAGATGACGTTTTGACCAGGATTAAGAAAGGAATGCTTCGGTGGTTTGGTCATGTAGAAAGAATGAACGAGGAAAGAGTGACAAAGCAAATTTATGTTGCAGAAGTGAACGGAAGAGTCGGGAAGGGACGCCCTAGACGAAGGTTTATCGACCAAATTGGCGATATATTGAAAATGGGCCAGATTAGGAGTACCCTTAACCAACGAGCGTGTATGCGTAGATATATGGATGTAATATCGAGAGAAGTGTGTCAGGATCGTGACAAATGGAAGTCCGTAGTCTCTGCCTACCCCTCTGGGTGACAGGCGTGAGTGTTTATGTATGTTTTATGTTATGTTAGATTTAATAGCTAATATAACACTTTTTGAATCACTTACAATTAGAAACTGTGAATTCGCAATGTTTTTTATGTAAAATATAGATAATGTATATTGCATAAAATTCAGCTGTAAAAATAAAGCATAAATGGTGAATTTTTAAGGTTTCAGATATTTTCTTTTGCGGATCATAAAATGCTGAAGTTGTGTACTCTTCAGATTTTGATCCATCTGTATAAATTGTATAAAAATAATTTTCAGCTAGATATCTTAACATTTCCATTTGAGAATTCACTTTTTCTTGACATACAGAAACATTAATGTTCACTAAAGCATCATATTCTATTTTATATAAAGGCCATGGTTTACTTTGATACAGATTTTTGGTTTGGGTATGTGAGTATAAAACAATCCTTAGGATGTCTGGTAATCGATCAGATAAAAGCATATTTACATCAATGTATGAGCTATCATCAAATTCAGTAACTTCATAAGGAAGTTTTTTTTAAAACTAAGTTATTTTTTGAACTGATTAATTTATCACAAAACCCTTCAGCTATTTGTAGCCTTCTCAGTAAAAGTGGAGGAATACAACTTTCTACTTCCATTTCATGGATTGGTGTAGAGCACATAGCCCCAGTTATTATACGCAATGCTTTATTCTAAATTATATCTAATCTCTTTAAAATCAATTTATTTGTATTTAAGTATGCTAATGTGCTGTAATCAAAATTATTTCTAACTATACTTTTATAAAGCATTGATAACAACTTTAGGTCAGCTCCTCAATGCACACCTGATAATGTTTTTAACACATTAAGACCCTTACAGGCATTTTACATAGATTATTTACATGTTCTTGGAAAGTTAGCCTCTGATCAAGCAATATTCCTAAAAATTTTTTTTTGTTACCAAGGCAATGGTATGTTATTATATTTTACAAAAATATCACATGAACAACTTTTTTCGAAAATGAAAGCTCCATTTTACTAGAACTAATGTTTAATTTCAACTTATTTGAATAAAAATCATGAATTTGTTCTAATGCTAAATTTAAATTGTTTACCGCTATATTTACATCTTTATTTACAGCATATACCAGGAGATCATCAGCAAATTGCAAAAGTTTTTTTTTATAGGAGAGGGGCAAACGAGCATGCGGCTCACCTGATGATAGTGATTACCGCCGCCCACGAACAACTGCAACACCAGGGAACCAGAGGAATTGCAGATGCGTTGCCGGCCTTTTAAAAAGGAGTAGGCTCTTTTCTTGAAGGTCCCTAAGTCGTATCGGTCCGGAAAAATCGCTGGTGGTAAACTATTCCACAAGGAAGTTGTGCGAGAAAAACATCTTCTAAATCGCACAGTGGTGGACCGCCAATCATCCAGATGGTGTGGATGGTATCGGAGTTCTGCGGCGATGTGCGTTCGTGAAATTTGGCGGCTGGGATTAATCCGAACAATTCCTCAGAGCACTCCCGTGGTAAATGCGAAAGAAAATGCAAAGAAATCCAACATCTCTTGGCAGCGCTAATGAATCGAGCCGATCGGAAAGGACTCGGTCGTCAATGATTCGAGCCGCTCTGCGCTGGATGCGGTCAAGTGGAAGGAGCTGGCACTGGGGAGCCCCAGCCCAGAGATGGGAACAGTATTCCATGTGAGGCCGAACCTGCGCCTTGTTGAATAGGAATATGATCTCTTTTTAATAATAAAATGCAGTAATGTGCTCAATCGACCTTTACTTGATCTCTAATTTTTACGACATTAAAAGTACAATATTTTTTTATAAATACCGACACAACTTACGAACTAATATTGGCATGAGAACTGCAAATATAATTTGTCAGGCGCTTCAACATGCCCCCAGGCGTTGGAAGTCTACCTTTCAACCAGATTCTTCAGGTTCAGGAAGCGGACAAATTTTGCTAAATTATCGGCGAACTATACCAGTCGATGTTTTAATATCCACCACCCTTGATACGCCGTCCGAGCTTGGATGGACTGCGACGATGCGACCCATCTTCCACTTTAATGGCGGTGAATTCTCCTCCTTTAGGAGTACCAGTGAATCTAACTTCAATGAGCCTTTACAGGAACGCCATTTCATCCGCAGTTGAAGCTCTGATATATATTCTTTGCTCCATCTAGCCCAAAAATGTTGACGTAATTGTTCTTAGCTTACAGAATGATTTTGATAGTCTGGTGTCGGCAAGGAAGTCAAGGGGCGTCCAATCAAAAAATGACCGGGCGTTAGTGGTAGCAAGTCTTCAGGATTCGACGACAAAGGTGTGAGTGGTCTGGAGTTAAGTATAGCCTCAATTTGTATTAACGTGGTATTTAGTTCCTCGTAAGTCAAATTACAATTGTCCAGCACTCTAACTAAATGATATTTAATGCATTTGACACCAGCCTCCGCAAGCCCAGCAAAATGGGGAGAATAAGCCGGTATAAAGTGGAAATTAATTCTTCATTTGCCATTACCTCAGATAAAGAATTACAACTCGTCTTAATAAATTTTGAAATGTTATTGTATGCGCCTACAAAGGAGGTACCATTATCCGAAAAAATATTTAGAGGTTTCCCCCTTCTTGACATAAATCTGCGCAAAGCTAATATGAAGGTATTGCTAGTTAAATCACCCACTAATTCAAGATGAATTGACTTTGTCGCGAAGCAAATAAAAATAGCTATATACACCTTCACAATTTTACAACCACGGCCTTGGCGAGAAATAGATTGAATTGGTCCCGCATAGTCTAGTCCAATATTTTGAAATGGAAAACCAGAAAGGATGCGTTGCTGTGGTAGGTTGCCCATTATTGGAAAGACGGTTTTTCCTTTCATTCTATTGCATCTTACACATTGTCGATAACAAGATCTGGCCAAATTACGACCTCTAATCGGCCAGTACATCTCTCTTATAGTGGCCAACATTAGCTGTGGTCCCGCGTGCATTAACCTTATGTGCTCATAATTGAAGAGCAATTTGGTAAAGTAATGAGTGGACTGTATAAGTATGGGATGTTTTTTGTCATAAGAGAAATCGGAATTTTCAAGACGACCTCCAACACGCATTATTTTATTATCATCGAGGAATACATTAAATTTATGCAACGGACTTTTAGTAGGTAAGCTTTTATTTTTAATTAACATGATGTACTCCTCAAATGATTCACTCTGAGATATTCTTATAATAAGATTGAGTGCGGTTTGCAACTCTGGATTGCCGAGAGGACCGTGAAGGAATTGCTTTCTACAATTATTAATAAAACGCAGCACATAAGCAACGGCCCGAATTAATCTAGTATATTTAAAAAACCGTTTAAATTCAATTAATCTATTACCGCCTAAACCTTCATTGTTGTTAGAATGAAGTATTCCGTGGACGATAACATTTGACAATTTAATATCAGGCAACTTGTTACTAACACTTAAGAAATTTGCAGGCCAGTGAGAGACCTCTTTCTTTAAAAATTCAGGTCCTGACCACCACTTACTCATAGATGAAATAACCTTACAACTCACACCGCGAGAAATATGATCGGCCGGATTACACTCTGTTGGAACATGCCCACTCGCAATTTCCGGTCTTCTAAGATTTCAGCAACTCTATTTCTAACAAAGGGTTGTAGCTTGCTAGGCAACACCTTTAACCATCCTAACACGATGGACGAATCTGTCCAAAAGAAAGTGTGCTTAGCTTGTTGCCTCAGCGATGCTACAACCTTTGGTAAAGGCGAACTCCAACAAGTACACCACAAAGTTCCAGTCTTGGGATTGTTGTAGGTTTGCGGCGCGACACGACTCTTCGCCATTAACAATTGTACTAAAACTTCACCCTGATCGTTAACACTACGCACGTATAAACAGGTGCCATATGCATGCTCAGACGCGTCCGAGAAAATATGAAATTCAAACAAACTAAGTGATTCACAATAACACGACGTGGAATTCGTAGAGTATTTAATTTAGGCAAATTGACTAATATCTCAGCCCACATCTTGCTGATTTCTGGTGTCAACTGGTCATCCCACGACAGCTTGAGCAGCCACAACTGTTGAAGAAGCATCTTCATCTTAATTACACAGGAGATAGAAGTCCCAGGGATCAAAAATCTGAGAAATCACAGATAACATATCACGCTTTGTTTTACCTGAGAATAACCTCCTATAGGAAACAAAGTTGGTCAGTATGTGATTGCCAACCAAGGCCTAAAGTTTTACTCGGTTCAAAGTCACCAATATTTAAATTAAGGAGAAATATCATTTTCACTAACCAGTTGAGATTCATTTGACTTCCACTTCCGCAAAACCATATGGGCTGATGCAAGTGTAGAAGTCACTGTACGCCGCAAATCTGTAACCTCGTTAATATCATCCCCTCCCGTTAGCAAGTCGTCAACGTAAAATCGTGAATAATCACTTGAGCAACCTTGTCATCAGTACACTCTAAGCCTAATTGTTGGAGACACCTAGTTGCCAAAAAGGGAGCACTAGAGGTGCCGTAAGTCACGGTGTTAAGTTGATAAGCTTGAAGCTGATCTGAAGGGTTATCACGCCAGACAATTTGTTGCAAATAGCGGTCATCGGGATGAATGACTATTTGCCGGTACATTTTCTCAACATCAGCTGTGAGAACATATTTGTGTAGCCGAAAGCGTAAAAGAATGGACAAAAGGTCGTCCTGTACCACGGGACCTACCATCTGTATATTATTCAAGGAAACACCAGAAGAAGTCGGACTGCTAGCATTGAAAACGACTCTTAATTTAGTAGTAGTGCTACTTTCCCGCAGCACACCGTGATGTGGTATAAAATGCATCTTACGTGGTAAATTATCATTCGCACATTTCTCCATATGACCCAGACTTTCATACTCTGACATAAATTCTTTGTACATCTCGTAGACGTGAGACTGACCTGCTAACCTGCGCTCTAGCGATAGTAAACACTTCTTAGCTCGTGGCCAAGAATCACCTAATACGTCAGGATTATGTTTTAAGGGTATCCTCACGCAAAATCGACCATTTGCCAGTCGCGTGGTGTTTTTTAAAAAGTGTTCTTCGCATAATTTTTCTTCATTTGAATAATGAGACGCAGGGCTTACCTCTTCGAGTTGCCAGAAGCGTACTAAGTGATTTTGTATACCGTCATCTAAATTTTTACTAGCCTCATCTTGAATGATTCTTGTAAAATTACATTTAATAGATTTAACCCCTTTCTTTACATATCTATAATCAATCGGACCTGATACTAACCACCTAAGCTAGTTTCACAAATAATCGGCTGACCGTCCCCAATTTTAATCTCTGCGTTCCTAACAAGTCCCAAAAACATCAACACCTATAAGCATGTCAACGGGAGCAGCTGAGTGAAAATTAGGATCTGCCAGAGAAATATTAGATGGAATTTTAAGTTTGTCAAAGTAACATATCTAGTAGGTACGTTTTCGGTTATTGATGGTAGCACAAAGCAATGAAGATTACTAGAAAAGTTATCATCCAACGATTTCATCGATACCTTACAAATCTTCTTGATGTGTGCTGAAGCGTTATTAATACCGACTATCGACCGATTTACATTTTGAGCGGGCAAGCCTAGCCTTTGATATAACTTTTCAGTTATTAAACAAGCATTACTGCCACTATCAAGAATAGCACGAGTCATATAAGGACAACCATTCTTATCTATAACTTTAATTAATGCCGTCGATAACAATACGTCGCCTCGTTCACTACACGATGCAGTGCCTACCTTTGCGGATAATGACATACGTGCATTAGAATTAGATGACAATTGTGAGCCCGTCGAAGTGTTTGTTTGTTTGCAAAGACCTTGCATAACAGGCTTATTACCACTACTCGTGTTAGATGTATTAATATCTGTAATTGGTTTTGACTGGTAATCTGCAACGTGCACGAGAGTGTTATGCTTTCGGTGGCATATTTTGCATCCTGGCTTTTTGCAGTGATTTGCATAATGCCCTGAATTAAGACAATTGAAACAAACTTTATAGTCTGGCAGTAACTGTAGACGCGCATCGTTACTTAATCCAAGAAACTGAGAACAACTGCTTAATTTATGGTCACCCTTACATTTAGGACACAGTTTGGCGGAAGAAGCCGAACCGTTTTTATTATTGGAATCCCGAACCGAAACCATTGTCTTAACTTTTGGAGCATATTTTATCAAAGAATTTAAACGATTAGTAGCAGCAGAATGAGACATTTCCAGTGTTTCGATTAAATCGGCTCGACTTTTTAAAAACGTCAAAAAAATATCGAACGTAATAGGTGTATCTTTCTCCAAACGACCTTTAGACTCTTCCCATTCACGATATGTCTTAGCATCCAATTTTTGAGTAATAATATGAATGAGAAGTGTGTCCCATTGTTTTGTTGGCTCACCGAGAGATTCTAGTGCCCTTAAATTTTAATTTATTTGATCAATGAGACGTTTTAAGTTGACAGATAATTCTTTATTAATTGGTGCTATATTGAATAAGGCTGTCACGTGATTTTGAATTAGTAGTCTTTTATTATCATATCTATCACATAATAGAGTCCATGCGACGGTATAATTAGCTGCCGAGAACTCGATTGACTGTATTACCACAGCAGCGGACCCTTCCAGCGACGCTCGGAGATAGTGAAATTTATTTATGTCATCTATCTCGTCATTTGAATGTATAAGGCTCGTGAAGGTGTCATGAAACTCTAACCAATTATCATAAGAACCACTAAATTTAGGTAGTTGAATAGTGGGCAGTTTAACAAATTTATGATTGCCGGAATGAGAGCCACCGTCACTGCTTACGTCATCTGGCTTGATGCAATCTGCTAAGATCCTTTTTGCAAGAGAAAGCGATTTAAAATAAAGGGATTCAAACTCAGTTCGTTCTGATATCTGGGCGTCTATATTATCAGTATTACACTCGATGGATAATTGTACCTCATCATATCGTTCATACATTGACTCAATCCTACTAATACGTAATTGCAACTCATTTACCTCAGTAGCAGCCAATGAAGATACCTTCAGCGAATTTAAATAATTTGAAAAAGCAGTTATTTGTCCCTTGTAGCTAGCTCGTTTCCTAATTTGCTCCTTATCTTCTGGCATGTTGGCTGGGATTGGGAGACTAGTGCAAATTCCTGAAATTTATACAAGCAAGAAGTTTATATTTTATAAAATAAAATTATTAAGCGGTTTTATACAATTTTGTTTACAGTTACAAAGAAGTACCTAAATGAAAACTAATTCCTTATTTATTTTGCAAAACTCTTAAATAATTTACTTATATGGTATATGTACTAATTTGATATTTAACATTATAATTAACAATAATTAGGGTAACAAATACAATTCAGACAATGAAACAGCTCCATAGGTATGCCTTATTATGTAATAAATAATATTATGCACTGTTTTGTAATTATGCACTGTCTTGACCTGTTTTTATAGTTTCAAACCAATAAAGAAAAATAATAATATCGTCAATATAATTTAACTAAGTGATTTATTATAATTTAATTTAATTATGCTTTGTACGATTATTAGAAACTATATAAAACAATATTAAACGAATTTTAGCAGATTAAATACTTTATGTTATACGTAATTACTTTGTAGGTAAGTTGGTACTAACCTGATAAAATAACAGTCGATTTACACAAATACTACCTGATAATGAGTGCTGGGTTAAATAAATTAAATAATAGTCCAATATCTAAGGCTAAGACTCCAGACTTCTTGGTTAAAGATCTTCACCCTCGGTGGTATTTCCACAATGAATATTTAAGACTTCCCAAGCGTATTCCACTAAATAATATCTTGTCCAATTACGTTCTTTCAAATCCGGCTTCGATTTAGGACCATGATTAGAATATGATCTCTTTTAATAATAAAATGCAGTAATGTGCTCAATCGACCTTTACTTGATCTCTAATTTTACGACATTAAAAGTACAATATTTTTATAAATACCGACACAACTTACGAACTAATATTGGCATGAGAACTGCAAATATAATTTGTCAGGCGCTTCAACACTTGTAAAGTTGCAGGCGTTGTGCCGGCATGAAATACTGTCCCACTCTGCTGAGCACGCAAAGCTTTTAGAGGCCAATTTGGCCTTCTTCCAAGTGACAACGAAACTGCACGTCACTCGATATGTCGACGCCGAGGATTCCGATACTGGCTGAGGCAACAAGGCAGTGCCTTGAAACTGAGGAGATACGACAAAGGGGTTCTTTTTAGCGGTAAACGCGCAAACTCGTGTCTTCTGGGTATTGAACTGGACTAGATTTAGTCGCCCCAGTCTGAGACTTTGTTCAACAAAGTCTCGACTTCAGACACAAGTTTGTTCCGGTACTCAGCGACGTTTTCCCGAGAAATATTGGCACGGCCGGCGTAGAGAGAGCATCACCAGTGCTGTCAATGAATGCTACCGGCTTGCAACATATCATTGATATGCAAAAGATCAGCGTTGGTGATAGCACGCAGCTTTATAGAACACCAGCGTTAGGCTTGTAGTCGGAACATGCACCGTCTACAACGACCTTGATGCTCCGATCTGCAAGAAAGCTGGTGATCCAATTGCACAATTTAGCCCATAGGAAGGGAGCCGAAAGAAGCGCTTTGTGCCAAACCCGATCGGAAGCCTTCGCAATGTCCAAACTAACCACCAATGCCTCCCTTGGACTCTACTGCCTGCCCATCTATGAGTCAGGTAGGCCAGAAGATCACCAGTATTGGCGGTCACTAATCAGCTGGTGATCCTCAAGGTACCGCATGAGCTGGCAGTTTATAACGGACCCATTATTTTGGAGAACAAGGGGTGTTGGCGATAGGCCTGTAGTTGGACGGGTCTGAGCGGTCGCCTTTTTAGGATCGGTTGGACAAAAGCTGTCTTCCATGATTTCGACTACGCCTAGGGAGTAGGAGTACCGGAAAAGACGCGGTGGTAGAACCGGTGCCAACCCGGAGCACACGTCTTCAGCACAATTGGGGATTCCGTCAGGCCCACTCGACTTGTGGATGTCCAGGAGAGGAGTGCTTTGCGAACCGAGCGCTGTGAGATCCGCACATCCGGCATGGAGCACTCACACCGCGGGATGGTCGGCGGTGTTCCTCCCGTCATCATGAGTCGAGTTGGACGCAAAGGGAGCCTAAAAGGTCGGCTTTCTTTGCGGCGTGGGCCAGTGAGTCGTCCTCCTGTGCAGAGATGGTAGTGATGGCTACAGAAATTCCTTGGACTGCCTTGGTGAGAGACCAGAATGCACGGGTTCCCGAAGGAAGGCGAACTAGTTTCTCGCCAATTCTGCCTATGCTATGACTTTGCCTTGGCAATAACTCTTTGAAGGACCTGGAGGCGAAGTTATACTTCTTTTAAGCAAGCTGGTATTTACATCCCGAGCCGCCGAAGCCTCAGCCCAGGCCTGATAGCACTCCTGCTTACGGCGTAATGCAGTCTTACAGGAGCGACCAAACCAAGGCTGAGATCTGCCTCTGATGGGTACCACAGATGATGGAATAAATAGTTCCATTCCCTGTAGCACCACATCAGTGACAGAGTCAGCAACAGCGCTGGGATCATCCGGCGAGAAGCAAAACCATGGGTAGGATGCAAAGAAAGACCGCATTCCGTCCCAATCCGCCGACCTGTAATGCTAAACACGGCAGCAACCTGCAGAACGCAACCGCGAGAGGAGCGTGAGTGGCACCACACCCGGATCAGACAATGGTCCGAAGAGCCGAGAGGGCATCGACGGAGACCTAATATCCGTCTGGATGAGAGGTCAGCAGAAGGTCCAACAGGGAAGGTGTATGATCCTTCACATCTGGAATCCGCGTAGGCGAAGTAACCATTTGTGTCAGACCATATGCCAAGGCAAAGTCATAACAGATCTCCCGCATGATCGGTTAAACGAACCGAGTCATTCGGCAGGGTGACGTTAAAGTCGCCAAGGATCACGATCTCTGATCCTTGGCGACTTTGGGATGGGACGTTGTAGCAAGGAATCTGTAGCCATTTGGACGTGGTCGATGAGTCGGTCTGTTTCGGCATTACCGCTATGGGACCTATAGAGGCACCCGTAGACGCGCGGATGGTCATCGCTATCTACGCGTAGCTAAAGGATGGACAGGTCGGAACCTTCAAGACTGCCGAGGCGTCGAGAACAGATGTCCTCTCTGACGTATACGCAACTCCAGCCTGAGGCACAAAGGAGTGTTCCAACTTGTACCCGGGTAGGAAAGATACGAAGTATCAGCCGGAGAGGACACCTGCGTCTCGGTCAGAAAGAGCAAGGCCGGCCTCGCCGTCTCGAGATTTTTTTTATAGGATAGGTGACAAACGAGCACACAGTCCACCTGATGGTAAGTGGTTGCTGTGACCCATAGACATCTACATCTATCCTCAATAAAGAATCAAAATGCAGATGCGTTGTCACCCGGGAGGACTAAGATGGAATGCCTCTTTTCCAGTAAAAAGGGTCTCCGGTTCTCTACACTCACCATACGAAACACGAGAGCGTGGTCCTTCCCCGGTTGAACCGACCCATTCGTGCTACAACTATACTACTAATATACCTGCAGCATGGCTCTACCACATATAAAGATGGTAGTGGACGGCGTTTAGGTTCGAGTGAAGTCCCCTGATGTTGCAGAAATTCACGGATAGCGTGGCAGGGGTCGCCTTGGTCTTGTTGCTCAGTTTGCCCTGAGCAGTTATTGTTTTAAGCGGAATTTTGACCCCAGAATACGCGGGGCAGCCTGAGCACCCACGCTCAGGAGTGGAGTAGCATGGTCGTGCATGCTCAGCGAGGATTCTCCAAGGTGCTGGTACCTCCTGGAGTAGTCTATGATATAATTCCGCTACCATGTTGATGGGGAGAATTGGGCCTCCGGTCTCCTGCACTCACCAAACGAAACGATATTCTGTGAGGTCGGTACTAACCCGGCTCGAGCGGCCCATACGTGCAACAGCAAAGCTGCTGCGTGGCTCTACCACCGTTATATATAAATATTATATTTATATTTCTAATATTATAACTTATTAAACATTACACCCGTGTAGTGGCGGGTTAGAATACCCACTACCCCATATCTTCCCGTGGGTGTCGTAAGAGGCGACAGAGGGAAACTGAGGCAGAAGATGGCAGCAGCATCTTTCTGATAACAGCAAATAATTAAAAACTGCGGTTGCCAACCCGCTCGCCAAGCGTGGCAACTACGGCAATATCCCCAATGAAGAAAGTTACGAAGAAACGGCCCCAGTCCCGGCGGCCCCGCTATTCCTGGCTACGGTGGCGACCATGGTAACGGCGGGGCAGGGGTGCTAAGAATCTCCGGTGGAGGTTCGGTTGCCACCCACGACGACTCGACCTGGCAACTTATAACGCACGCACTCTGAGGACTGACGAGAAGATCCTGAGCTGGAAGAAGAGATAGACAAGTTGCGCTGGAATATTATAGGATTATCCGAGGTCCGAAGAGAGGGGAGGACACGGTAATCCTCGAATCCGGCAACTTGTTCTATCACCGGGAGGGCGACCATCTGTCCCAAGGAGGTGTCGGATTTATCGTCCACAAGTCTCTCGTTAACAACGTTAAAATTGGGAGTGTGTCGACGAGGGTTGCGTACCTTATACTCAGAATCACCAAACGGTATTCGCTGAAGGTCATACAGGTTTACGCACCAACTTCGGCACACCCTGATGAGGAGGTGGAGGAAATGTATGAGGATATCTCTAGAGCCATGCATTCTCTAAAACCCACTATACGGTGTTAATGGAGACTTCAACGCAAAGCTAGGCACAAGAGAGAACGGTGAGCTGAAAGTAGGAAATTCGGATTAGGGCAACGGAACCCAAGGCCAGCAGCTGGCCGACTTCATGGAGAAAGAGGACTTTATGATGAACTCTTTCTTCCAGAAGCGGCCCCACAGGAAGTGGACCTGGTCGAGCCCCGACGGTTCGACAAAAATGAGATTGACTTCATTATGACGACTAGACGCCAACTGTTCAGTGATGTCTCAGTGATCGCGAGGGTGAAAACTGGTAGCGATCACCGAATGGTTAGAGGCACACTGAACCTAAACGTTAAGTTGAGAGGTGTCGTCTAATGAAGTCAACGCTCCGTCCCTCGTGCTCTAATCCAAAGTCCCGAAACCTTTCAGCTCGAGTTACAAAACCGTTTTCAGTGCCTAGAAGATTGCAATGCAGTGGACGATATGAATGACAAGCTCGTGGAAACTGTCCATGCGGTCGGAGCTAAGTTTTGTAAGACCCGCCGCAGAAGAACACAAAACTCTCCGATCACACTTTAATCTCATGGCTAGACGGGAAATGAAGCTGCAATCTTCAGTAGATTTGATAGCATACAGGCAACTGAACAGACAGATCTCCAAATGCATGCGGCGGGATTGCGCAACTTCAATACAGCTCGTATTGAAGAAGCGATCGAGCGGAACCAGGGCTCCAAAGTCTTTGCTAGAGATCTGTCTGCCAGAAAGAGCCAACTGTCGAAGCTGTAGACCGAGTGTGGCAGCGTCGTTTCCGGGACACCTGAGATTTTGAGTGAGATTGAGAGGTTCTATGGGCAGCTGTACACGTCATCGTTGGAGCACACGAAAGTGTGAGTAACGATCCAAGAGCGAGTCTTTTCCGACACTATTTCGATGACATCCCGGTCGTCAATCTGAGCGAAATTAGAATGGCTCTCCAGCACCTTAAAAACGGCAAGGCCCCAGGCGAGGATGGTATTACAGCGGAACTTCTGAAAGCGGGTGGAAAACCGTTACTTGAAGTCCTTCAGAAGCTCTTTAATTCCGTCCCCCATGGTGGCACTACACCGGAGGCGTGGAGCAGAGTGCGGTGGTCTTGTTCTTCAAGAAAGGCGACAACGCTCTTGAAGAACTACAGACCGATTTCCTTCTGAGCCGCGTCTACGTGCTGTTTTCGAGAGTCATTACGAATCGTCTCGCACGCAGACGACGACTTCCAGCCTCCCGAACAAGTTGAGCCGAAAAGGTTTAGCACCATAGACCACATACATCTTCGGCAAATTGCAGAAGTCCGAGGAGTACAATTTGCCACTATGTCTGGCGCGTATGGACTGCGAGAAAGCTTTGATTCCGTCGAAATTTGCGGTGCTGCAGTCCTTCAGCGGTGCCAAGTTGACTGTCGGTATATCGAAGTGCTGAAGTGCTTGTACAGTAGGGCCACGATGGCTATCCGAGTACAGAACCAGAGTACAAAACCTATCCAACTGCAGAGAGGTGTAAGACAGGTGACGTTATATCCCCGAAACTCTTCACCGCTGCATTGGAAGACGTTTTCAAGCTTCTGACTGGAAAGGATACGGCATTAACATCAATGGCGAGTACATCACCACCTTCGATTTGCCGATGATATAGTCCTTATGGCAGAATCGCTGGAGGACCTAAGCACTATGCTCAATGACCTCAATAGTGCCTCCCAACGGATAGGTCTTAAGATGAACATGGACAAAACAAAGATCATGTTTAATGTCCATGTCACACCTATGCCGGTAGTTGTTGGGAGCACTAAGCTCGAAGTTGTTGACGAATATGTTTACCTGGGACAAATAGTCCGACTAGGTAAGTCCAACTTCGACCGAGAGGTCAATCGACGGATTCAACTCGGCTGGGCAGCGTTCGGGAAATTACGGCACATCTTCTCGTCAGGTATACCTCAAAACTTGAAAACGAGGCTGTACAACCAGTGCGTGTTGCCAGTGATGACCTACGGAACTGAGACGTGGTCCTTCACTGCTGGCCGGATGAGGAAGCTCAAGGTCGCTCAGCGAGCTATGGAGAGGGCTATGCTCGGGGTCTCACTGCGTGATAAACTTAGAAATGAGGATATCCGCAGAACCAGAGTGACCGACATAGCCCAACAGATTAGTAAGCTGAAGTGGCAATGGGCCGGCCATATAGCTCGAAGAACCGACAACCGATGGGGAAAAAGGTTCTCGAGTGGCGGCCTCATACCGGCGGATTTAGTGTAGGTCCCCCACTAGATGGAGTGACGACCTGGTAAGACATGCAGTCGATGGATGCGGGTGGCTCAGGACCGTGCTTTGTGGCATTCCTTGGGGAGGCCTATGTTCAGCAGTGGACTTGTGAAGGGCTGTAATGATGATGATGATGAAACATATATATATTATATAACAAGGAGATATAGCACCCTGCATGGTGCCTTTGTATACATTTCTAGGGCCATGTATTATGTTATTAAATTTAACATACATAGTTCGGTCATATAGCAAATTAAAAATCCATTTACATACTTTTCCAGGAATGCCAATGTCACACAGAATATTTGCCAATATGGAAGGATCTACATTATCAAATGCACTTTGTATATCAATAAATGCACAAACTGTGGTTGCATGTCTCGTAAATGAATGATTTATATCTGAGATCAAAGAGGCAAAACTCTCTGCTGCACTTTTTCCTTTCCGGAAACCAAATTGTTGTTCAGGTAAAATATTATTTGCTTCTATGTAATAGTCTAGTCTGTTTTTCAACATGTATTCAAATAATTTCCTACACAAGAGGAAAGTGAAATTGGCCTGTAAGAGTTGAAGTCATGTTCTGGTTTATCAGGTTTCAAAATAGGTATCACACATTGTGTTTTCCAAGACTGGAATACATTGGTTGTCCCAAAGCATATTAAATATTTTTAAAATAGGTTTTTGTCCATTAACATGCATGTTGCTAATAAGTTTGTATGGAATATCATCCAATCCCGGAGTGGTATCCTCCTTGATTGATGGCTGCAGTAAATTCATGCCAAGTAAATTCTTTCAATAGAAAAGAGCTACTGTCATTACCTATCTGATTGAATATTGTATTTAAGTTTAAAATATCGATTTCCTTTTCCGATGGTGTTGTTATGGGTGCATATTTATCTAAGAAAGAAGGAACTCAATCATTATTTTTTGATGGATTATATACAGGTACCCTCTTAAATCTCCTAATATAATTCCAGATATAAGTTATTGGAGTATGTCTATTAAATGAACCACAAATTCGTCTCCAACTTGTTTTCTTTTTTTCACTAATCAATCTCTTTTTGAAGGCATCAATCTGTTTATATTTTATAATTTTCTATTGTAGGGTTTAATTTGTAAAATCTTAAAGCTTTTTACTTTTTTGTTGCGCTGGGGTCATGGGTTCGATTCTGCACGGAACAAGTATTTGTATGGACTACAAATAATTGTTCCGGGTCTGATGTTTGTCCTCGTGCAATTTATGTTTGTAAATGCCTCCACGACACAGGAGAAAATCCTAGTGTGGGTAACGTTTTTAACAAAAACGAAAAAATGTCCGCGTTCCACCAAGGAACTGGTTTTCATAACAATCACATTGGGTTTGGAAATTATAGGTATACAATCTTTCCTTATTTCTAGAAGTGTGGTGCAGAAGTTTTCATAAGTATCAAGCAAATTGGATGTATCAATTGTGAAGTTTTCAAACTTTTTTTTTGTTTCAGCCTGGAACTTTGACCAGTCTGCTTTTTTATAATTGAAACGTTCACAAGGTTCTCCTATATCATATTTTTCAACACAAGTATATAAGTCGACTATGGTTGGATAGTGATAACTACCCATAGGATCATCATGTACATGCCAATCACATAAAGGAACTAAAGAAGGACTAACACATGAAACATCAATAGAAGATTGATTAAAATTAATGCTTCCTACTGTAGTTGGAGATCCATTATTTAATATGCAAAGATCACATTCGTCCAACATGTTATAGATATCAGTGCCTCTAGTTTTAGTTGTGAGACATCCAAAAGCAATATGATGAGCATTTAAGTCACCTGAAAGCAAAAGTGGCGCAGGTAGACTGTTAATAATTTGTTTTAATCTTCTGACCTTAAACTGGGTGGGGCATAGATATATAAAATGGATAAATTACCAAGACTTGTAGTAAGGATTATGGCTACCGACTGCATAATTATAATCATAGTACAGTGTGGGGACAACAAAATATTTGAAACTATTTTTAATTAATATTGCCACCTCCACATCCATTTTTCCATTCTGATTAATGACATTATAGTTAGGAATGTTGATAGTTCTATTCTCTCGCAGCCAGGTTTCATTTAACAGGCAAATATCTATATCATTCTCTACTAGATAATTAATAAGCAAAGGCGTTTTATTATTAACAGATTGTATATTAAATTGTGAAATTGGAATAAATTGTTTATTCATTGTTTTAAGATTAGTAATAAGCATTTGATACTTGATGTAGTCAGTTTACGGCCTGAGTTACCCATGGCCACCACCTCCAATAATTGCTTTCAAAATATTGTCATTTGTTATAATTTGGTCAATTAGAGTGTGATTAACATTAGTTGTGGTATTAGTTTGGGTAGTTTCCGTCCTTGATTTGTGTACTTTAGGAGAGTCATTAGATTTAACTTGTGGTTGATCTACTGTTTTGAATCCATTATTTTTTTGTAGGCATTGAAGGAAATTTTCGTTATAATTTTTAAAATTTGAATTTGTTTTGTTTGTAAAACTTTAGCATACGTAGACCTATTATATTTTCATCATTTTTTTTTTTTTTATTGGACAATCTCTAGAAATTACGACATGAGGGCCACTACAATTTATGCATTTAATTACCGCATTTTCCTTACATTCAGTATACCGATGTTCACCTGCACAAATTGAACACCGTTGCACTGATTTACAAATTTTCGCTCCGTGATTAAATTTAAAGCATTTAAAAGTTTAAAACATTGTAAATGTGGGCAATATACTGATGCACCTTATATTGGAATAAATCCAGATGTACAAAGTCAGGTAAGTTAGTTGACAAAAAAGTTACATTTACAGAACTGAATGGTTTGATCTGTCCATTAACTTTTTTTGTGAAACGACGCACTGCAACGACCTTATAGATAGTTTTTAAACAGCTCTTCATTAATTATGCTAATGGGAACATACCTGAGTACCTGATTGTTTCACCGCCCTTGCTGGTATAAATGCCTTGTAATCATACTTCTCTAAGAAACTTTCATTTTTCAAAAAATCGTTGGCGTTAATCGCCCGCGCAAACACCACCCCTACTTTAGAAGCGCTTATTCTTATATTAGTGACTCCTTTGATTTCGTTTTTGAAGATTCCTGCCAACATTAAGGGATTCGTATTGCCTAGTTTAACTCCTTCTTTACGACTCTCAATAAAAACCGTGTATTCAGCCATTCCCATTGACTTAGGGAAATCTCTTTTATAATTTAATTTGTAGTATTGCTTATAAAACCATCATTTTCCTGCTGTAGGTCTTGATTACGCTTTTGCGGTTTCCTTTTCACGCCCGCGTCGTGATCCATATCTTTATCCATGCCGTCACTATCAGACGGCGTTTCTCGTTATTTCTTTAAAATTAGAGAATTTTCTTTCAGAAGTTGAAGTTGATTAGACTTTTGTGAAGAAAATTAGACTTTTGTAATTTTAATTTTTAAAATATCGCTTCCTCCCGCCAGTCAGGACGCGACAGCTATCAACTATCAATCTATGACGCACGCACAGAACAAAATGAACAATGAAACGTTTTTTTTTTTTACCAAAAACTGCCAAACTGCGTTCACATACGTTGTTTTTGCAAAAATGAGAAAAAGTAAAGTATTATTTTTGCCAAAGTTGTCGTTTTTTTGATGGCTTTATCTTGTAAAATAGTTGGTTTTTGTAAAATCGAATTGATTTTTAACATTCCATTTTTTTTAAGGAATCCAGTGTTGCCAAAATCAAGAAATCACCAAAATTGTTAGTTATGTAGTTTTTGTAAAAAACCCTTCAATTACAGTCATCGCCAAAATGTGTTATGTTATGACCTTTAGTCGCAAATTACAGCCTCTACAAGCTACCTACACTTTAGTAGATGCTACTCTAACGCGTGTGACAAACACAAAAAATCTAGACGTGACTTTTGATTGTAGCTTAACTATTCATGCACATATGTCCGCCTTGGCTGTTGACTGTTACAAACGCCTGGGATTCGTTTTCCGCAATGCCCGCGAATATCAAAATACAGAAGTAATCAAACAATTATTTAACACCCTAGTGAGAAGTAAATTGGAATCAGCGGCATGTGTTTGGAATCCTTACGAGTCTAAGTATGTTTTGACCATAGAAAAAGTTCAAAAGGCCTTCTTACGTTTCCTTTATAAAAGAAATTACGGATACTATTCGTTATTATATCCCACACAATGTTTGTTGGCTACCTTAGGGTATAATTTTCTTGCAGTTCGTCGTTCTCGCAACATAATTATCATTGCACTCAAAATTCTAAAAGGCGTAATATATGCCCCCGAACTTCACAATACCTTATACAAGATATATGTGCCTGACCACTACTTGCGACATAGGCCCAATTTACACTGCCGCGGAACGGAATGGAAGCGAATTTTTGTAACGAAATTGTACATAGTAAAATGAGTTTTATGTTAATTGTGTAAAGTTCAAACTAGATATGAGCCAAAAAGTCGCGCATCTTCCAGAATTTCGCGCATTCTCGAGAATTCCCGTAGCTACTGTCGGCGCAGTCTGTGGAAACCGCGTGAATTGGCGCAAAGGGTGACATTTTCATTTCTTTCATAAATCATGAACCCAAATATTTTTTTTTCCTTTTTCTGATATTCTTCCTTTTCTCATTATTTTCTATTTCTGCCTCACAAATAAGCAATATGAAAATAATATCCAATCAACCATTCTTTTCAAATAAAAGAGCGCAGTCGCGGAATGCTCGAGCATTCGCGCGTCTTCGCGCGACGAGGCGACATTGACGCTTCCGTTCCATTCCATTCCATTTCGCCGCAATGTAAATTGAGCCATAGGCCATCTCACCGGCTTAGATTATTCGCGACGGCGTCATCGCGCACGCTGTCGCGCGCTAATTCCCCACTATGTCGAATGCACAGCGCAATCAACGCTCTTCTGAGGGCTGCACCCGACTTTGATATATTTGCGCATAGTTGTAATGTGCTGTTGTCAGCTTGTTTACGATTTTGCGAAAGCAATGGTATATCATTTGTATTTTTCTTAGTATAGTTTTAGTTATAGCACAGTTTATTCTCATGTGCCTTTCAAAATTATTAATTACTGTAATTGGATTAAAAACCGTTGTAATAAAAAAACTCGTTATTGACGTTAATACCGTATCCTTTCCAGTCCAGTAGATTGAAAACGTCTTCCAATGCTGCTGTGAAGAGTTTCGGGTATATTACGGCACCCTGTCTTACTCTCTGCAGTTGAATAGGTTTCATACTTTGGTTCTGTACTCGGATAGCCATCGTAGACCTGCTGTACAAACACTTAGCATTTCGATATACTGACAGTCAACTTGGCACCGCTGAAGGGACTGTAGCACCGCCCAAATTTCTACGGAAACAAAGACTTTCTCATAGTCCACATACATAAGACAAAGTGGCAGATTGCACTCGTCTATGGTACTAAAACCTTTTCGGATACCGGCTTGTTTGGGAGGCTGGCAGTAGTCGAGTCTGCGTGCGAGACGATTCGTAATGAATGTTGAAAACAGCATGTAGGCGCGGCTCAGAAGTGAAATCGGTGTGTAGTTCTTTACAAGAGCGTTGTCGCTTTTCTTGAAGAACAAGATCACCGCACTTCTGCTCCACGCCTCTGGAGTAGTGCCACCATCGAGGACGGAATTAAAGGGCTTCTTAAGGACTTCGAGTACTGGTTTTCTACCAGCTTTCAGAAGCTCCGCTGTAATTAAATCCTCACCCGGGGACTTGCCGTTTTTGAGGTGATGGAGAGCCATTCCAATCTCGCTCAGACTGACGTCCTGGATATCATCGAACACACAACAGAAGTCTTGCGACGAAAATATGAACTAACAAGAAAACTTTATTTCTTCTAGCTACAGCGTTGCGTTTTAAACTGACTGGGTGATATCTTTTCCAACAAATGCATTGAAATTTTGATACATTTTTTTGTTAAAGTTGTGTATGCACGTTACCTACCTTATATACGTGGTAGAGCCATGCTGCAGCTATATTAACAGTATAGTTGTAGCACGAATGGGTCGGCTCGACCGGGGAAGGCCCACGCTCTCACAGAATACCAGCGTAAAATAGCAGCTTAATGCTGCTGTGTTTCGTATGGTGAGTGTAGAGAACCGGAGACCCTTTTTACTGGAACAGAGGCATTCTATCTTAGTCCTCACGGCTGACAACGCATCTGCATTTGAATTTGCAAACGAAGATAGATGTAGATGTCTATGGGCCACAGCAACCACTTACCATCAGGTGGACTGTGTGCTCGTTTGTCATCCTTAATCAATAAAAAAAAATTAAAGATAAAATTAAAATATTTTACAAAATGTTGTAGTAATAAATGTTAAAATCCTTTTCCCAGCCGAAAGGGCTCACGGCAATCTCGGGCCGGGGCTCTTTCGGCTGGGGTCGGCATTTTGCCCGGCCTGCCACCCTATTGTTACTACACTGTTTGTCACCCATATTCTATAAATAAATAATATTCTGTAGAGCTTGCCCCAATAGAATTCCACTTTTTCGAAGTTTAGAACTTTTATAGGCAGAAATTACGATTTGAAAGAAGCAGTAAAGAATGCCTATAAAAAGAAGTAGGTGAAAAGCAAAAGAAGACGACTTATAGCAAAGACATCAACAACCTACCCATAAAATGACAACAATGTGATATTAGTATATGTATATATTTTGATTAAATAAACGATAACTTCATAGGTATAGAGTGTAATAAAAATAATCTTTGGCTTTGGGTAAAGATACCTGATAGATAAAGGTTCATATTTGTTATTTAACACTTAAATAACAAATATGAACAATGATTCCGTTCTACAAGTTGCCCTATATTTCATAAATTAATAAATCTGAACGTAAATGATATGCTAGGGTTGCCACCAGCTTGGAAAGAGCGTCTAACCCACGGCTCGAAGGCAGAAAGAAGGGCTGTCGAGGCTGTTCATCCGGTCCTGCCAGACTGGATGAACAGGCGGCACGCTTCACTGACCTTCCGGCTGGTGCAGGTGCTTTTCGGGCATGGGTGTTTTGGTAAGTATCTGTGCCGTATAGCCGGAAGAGAGCTGACAACTGAGTGCCACCGCTGTAGTAGCGATGAGGACACGGCGCAGCATACCCTTGAGAATTGGCAAGCTTGGGCTGAGTTGCGTCGTGACCTCTTGGCTGCAGTGGGGTACGACCTCTCGCTCCCAGCTTAGAGCTATGGTTAGATGCGAGAGGGCGTGGAGTGCCGGCGTTACCTTTTGCGAACAAGTGATGTCGCGAAGGAGCGGAGAACTTCAGCTCCACTCCGTCATCGAGACGGACGCTCTAAGAGCTATCGTTGTCGGGGCTGCGGTAGTATGCGAAAGCGTTCTCGTAGCCCCGACTAAGGGCGAAGGGATGAACAATGTGGGGTTTTAGCCGGTAGGAGTCCGGCATGACCCGTCTGTTGCTTTCGTGTGTCGATTTCCCACTGGTGAAAATTTCGTAAAATAATTATTAATAATAATAAGGCGTAGGGAAGTTACGACCCCATCGCCCGCTGACGTAACAGTTAAGGACAAAACTGCTACGTTGGCGCAGCAGTCACCACCTTGCCAAGAGGTGTTAGCGCTGTGCCTCGGCAGAATTGAACGTGCAAAGGTCCGCTTGTGCATATGGCTCACCATGAAACGTTGCCGGTCTGCACAACCACTCAGCAACCCTCGCATCCATCACCTCACCAGCTGGCTTGGTGTCGGCAGGGTCTTCACGAACCCAGCAATCGGCACCCGGCACTGGTGAAGTACGCCGCATGCGATGGATAATCCAAATGGCGAAAGGGTAGTAGTTGAAGGTTTTGTCAAACTGGCCTAGGACGCATCGCTTTTTGCTGAGGTGGAGCCATCTATAACCGTCACCGAGCAACTTACCAGACCCAGTTCGGTACATCTTGCACTCAAACATATTTGATGGCACCGAACTCGAAGGGCTACGACGAGAGGCTGTTCCTCACCGGATGAAATTGCTACGGCTGGGGATGCGGCGCTACAAGTTGCAGAGCTATCCGCACACGTGGATGCCTCCGATCTTCCAGTTGTTGTTGATTCAGACGATGATGGAATAGTTACCCATAAACTAGAGCAAATGAGGAGCACATTCGAAGAGGCGATTACGGAAACGCGCAGTACTCCTCTTGAAAATCGACCACGACCTCCGCATAACCCAAAACATGCGGAATCGGGTTGTCGTGAGGGCTCTAAACCCAATGCTGGTGACCTATTTGAAGCCAGCCGGGAACTTTAGACGGACTCAATTCTCTTTGGCGCCGCACTGGCAGTTTGCCGTATCATTGGCGCCAAGATTTCACGGCTAGACGCGCTACTGGACAAAGTAGTGCTATCTTAACCTGGAGAAAAGAATTGAGCAAAGGCAAGGGCCCTCATCAGCAGACTGACAAGTTTCAGGTCGAGTAATAATAGGCCGAGATTTGTGAGCATCGTTAAAATGGCGTTTGCTGGGACAAATATCAGCTTGTCTCAACCGGATATCACGCAGAAACTAACTGAGCACATAGACGACATGAAGCAAATAATCGCTGCTTGGGGAAGCGGATTCGACGATACACGAGACGGTCAAGCCGGTTCAATCAGAATCGTCTCTTCCAGAGTGATCAGAAGAGGCTGTATAAATCATTAGAGAGACCAATGGTATGTGGAACGGGCCAAGTACCGAATCAGGTCGACACTGACGCATTCTGGCGTGGTCTGTGGTCAGAGCCCGTAAACCTCACCTTGGACGGAAGTTGTGGCGAGTCAGTGCGAGTGTTACGCCCATGGACCCCATCACCATAACGCCGGAAGACGTAGCTGAGGCGGTTCGTAGGGCCCCGAACTGGAAAAGTCCGGGACTCGAAGGGCTGCATCACTACTGGCTGAAGGTTCGTGGTGTATCACGCTGTGCTTGCCCGACAGTTTCAAGAGGCTATCGACCAGAAGTCGCTCCCGAGCCTCTTCACTACTCACTTGGTTCCTAAAGATCAGGATACCACATACCCGAGTAAATATCGCCCCATCACCAGCATATAGTATTATAAGACACTGACATACATTTGGAGCGTGAGAATCACTCGTCACCTAGATTTAAATCAGGTGATGTCACGCGCTCAAAATGGATGTCGGAGCGGTGGTCGTGGAACCAAGGAACCACCTCCATTGATGCGGTCGTTGGCAAAGTGGTTAAACGCAACCTTCGGAACTTCTCCGCCTCCTGGATATACTACAGAAAGGCATTCGGCTCGGTGCCCCATACATGGCTAAAGAGGGTCCTCGAGCTGTATTAGGTTGATTGTACAGTTAGAGACTTCCTCGGGCTGTGTATGGGGCAGTGGAGTTTGATCCTTTGTCATCTAGGCGAGCGGATGACGGCTTCGAAAGCCGCATAAGGATAAGAAGGGGTATCCAGGGCGATTGTCTGAGTGCAATCTGGTTCTGCCTCTCCGAACCCTCTCAGTAGCTTATTGAGGGATCCAGGAGGATTTTAGGTTCGAAAAGAAGGGACAAAAGTGACCCACCTTTTCTATATTGATGATCTCAAGTTATTCGCCTCCAGTCGCTCCTATCTTATAGGATTGCTAAATATCACTTCATCACTACTATCAATTCTATCAAAATGGAGATAGGGACGGATAAGTGTGTGGTCCTCCATGTCGAGAGGGATAAGATTGCTAATTCTGATACTTATCTATGCCGATCAGCATAATAACTCATTCCGAGGCTGAAACATACTGATACCTAGGTATGTCACAGAACATGGGTATCGATGAGGCGGGTATGAAACAGTCAGTTAGCGATGTGTTTTATGCACGCTTGACCAAAGTGCTTAACATTCTTTTGTCCGGCGTAAATAAGACACACGCATATAACGGTTGGGTCATGCCTGTCCTTATGAACTTAACGCCCTGGATAGAAAAGTCCGCCCTACCATGATGTCCCATAGAATGCATCATCCGAGATCGTCGGTAATGAAGTTGTAATTGCCGCGAAGGCATGGTGGGCGTGGCTTTAAGCACTCTCACCATGCATAATCGCGAAGTGTGCAGCCTGTAATTACTTCCAGACGAGATCGAAAGATCCATTCTATAAGGGCGTCATTTTTGTGATAAAGGGCTTACCTCTATCCTTAGCCAACGAGCATTGGCAGGACCCGGCAGTACAGAACATTTCCAACCGGGAGACTGTATGGAAGGAGAAGGAGCTCCACGGAGGTTCTACAAGGCCTTCATGAGCCTTTCGTAGATACGGTTACCTCCCTTCACTGGCTACGATTCGGTGACCTCTTTGGGGAAACCGAGGGTTTTGTCTGTGCGATACAGGATTAGGTTATTAAGATCAACAAGTAACTGAGATACATCCTAAAGGATGGCACCGTCGACGTCTGTCGAGCTTATCGCCATCCCGGTAAGTCCCTTAGGCATGTTATCTCCGGTTGTGCGGTGCTTCTAATTATGAGTACTTGCACAGGCACAACCTAGTAGCCAGGATTATACACCAAGATCTCGCTTTGAAATATGTCGTGCTTGAAAATGACCGCGCCAGGCTCCACTGGGACCGGACCATCATCACAGACAGGATTATTCTTGCGAATAAGCCTGATATTGTGCTGATGGCCCGGGCTCAGTCAAGGATATTTTGAGTCGACATTATCATATCGTATGATGAGAACTTCGTGAAAGCCGAAACAAATTAGCAGACAAAATATCTGGATCTGGCTCACGAGGTGACCGACATGTTGGGTGGTCTGCCGACCGAAATTATTTCTGTAGTCGTCTCTGCGAACGGGTTATTTACCGGAGCGATCCGGGACTCGTGACGGATCGCTCCGGCTCAAATGCAGAAGGCGGTGCTGATACCGCCCGCATCGTCCGCCGGTTTCTTTCCTTTCCCCAAATCTCGGCTGTTTGGTCTATTTCTGCCGAGGGCTTCCATCGGGTTGGGTTTATTTATTTATGTATTATTTATTTATACATATTTTACTATATTTAATGTACAGGGTGGGCCATCTGTTGGTTCTTTTTCAATCGATGATTTTAGCACTTCACGTTATCTGTTCTAAAAATTATTTGACATAAAAAGTAAAAATATGCCATTTATAATCACGAAGTCACTAACATCACAACAGCGCATTTTTGATTGTCCTAATTTGTTATGAAACTGTTCGTTCAAAAGAGAACAACATTTCATAAATTACGTGAGAGTTTTATTACTGAGTGTGCAATTGGCAAAATTATTGATAGTTTTGAAGAAACTGGTTCAGTGGAAGGTTGTAGACCATATCAACATGTTAATCCAGTCAAATGTTACTCCTGATGCAGTCGCATCTGAAGTTTTCGTAATGTACCAAGCACATCAACCAGGCATCGTTCACAGGAACTAAACATTTCACGAACCACATTATGACGCATTTTGCATGTTGATTTTCATTTGCATCCATTCAAAATTCACTTAACTGAACAATTGAAGCCACCAGACCATTCCAAGCATTGTCGTTTTGTTAATTGGATGCTTGAACGAAATGGTTTTGCATCAAAAATCGTCTTTACCGATGAAACCCATTTACAAATTTGTCGAATTTGGGAAGCGGAGAATCCTCATGCTATTCACGAAGCAGAACATCATCCTCCAAAAGTCACTGTTTGGTGTGGTTTATGGGCTGGTGAAATCATTGGGAAAATGATCACAAGAAAATGCCCTTACATTGAATGGGGAACGTTATCGCAACATGTTGACTAGTTTTTGTGGCCTAAATTGAATTAATTAGGTTTCAACGACCTTGGTTTCAAGAAGATGGAGCGACATGCTACACAAGTCGTGCAACACTCCATTTGTTGTCAAGAAAATTTACTGATCGCATAATTTCAAGAAATTCTGAAGTTCCTTGGCCACCTAGAAGCCCGAATTTAACACCACTTGATTATTTTTGTGGGGTTATTTGAAAGGTATGGTGTATGTTAATCATCCACAAACAATTCAACAACTTAAAAACAACATTCGAGCAGAAATTGAGGTCATTGATCCGATTTTATTGGAAAAAGTCATTGAAAATTTTGATGTTCGGATGCAGGCCTGTAGACGAAGCCGTGGTGGGCGTATGAAAGATATTGTTTTTCATGCATAAATGGCATAGAACCACCTTTCATTGTCAATAAAAAATTGACTGTTCACCTCAAAATGTGTGTTTTATTTACAAATGAAAAAAGGACTAACAGATGGCCCACCCTATATATTTATCATTTCATTTTATGTATTTATTCATCCCAACCAGATGAGAATTCGCTATAAATACCCCAAATAATAATAAGTATTTGTTTATTCACCCCACTAATTTTACATCATAACTTACGCTATATAAATAAAAAGTACCATCAATTATATTGAGAGGTTAACGCCGGCAGCCGTAGGTACTAGTATAAACTGTGCCACGGCTGCCTGCGCCTTCCACCCTGGGAATTAAATAATAATAAGTAAGTTTTTTTACAACATTTTTTAACAAACAATATTTAAAATCTTTGCAAGCAATATAAAAATTAAAACATGCAGGTAGATACAAAATAAAATAGAATATACGCAAGATTACCACAAGGTGTGTTTGGTGTATGGTATAATTATAAGCGGGAAGAGAAATTTTTTTTAATACAAAACTTCTATAGATATTCCATCCACACGTATCCTATTAGAAAAATAGGGCTAATTGTACTATTAGTTCATTTATATATTTTTTTTTCTTTTAAGTTTTCGAACATCAAGAACAAGCGTGCACTCAGCCGCTCGAGTTGCCTCGGGGTATGAGCTGGACTGAAAACCAGTGGCAGTGCTATCACTGAGTCTGGTCCTTTTCCCAGTTTTATGCTTCAGCACAGGTTTTTTAAAGTGTATTTTCTTAAATTTATAATGTTTGTCAATTATATTTAATTAAGTTTTATTTATCTTTTTGCATTTAATTACTTTTTACTTTTTTCTTTCTTTAAATGTATGTTATGTTTGTATGATTGGTTAGGTGTGTGTTATGAGTAATTGGATGTGTGGATTATGTAAGCACACATCACGTCAAAATCTAGATTCAGTAACCCATCTGAGTAGCGAATTTACACTGCTTTAGGGTTACAGGGCAAATATATCGAGTTTTATTTGCGATGTTATAGAGATGGGAACTTATAACAAAGTAATGCCGTTTTGCAAAAGTGTTTTTGTGTGGAGGTGTTGTGCAAACTTTGATCTTATTGCGCTTTTGAGTTGGAACGTATGGCAGTCCTATATGCTTACGAAGGTATTGTGTGCATGATAAACTGAGAGATTGAAAACTCGTGAATTGCGGGAAGATAGAGTGACCTGAGTGATATGTCGATTTTGTACTAATAACTACTGTCGTAATGCGATTACGACAGCATAAACTTTTGCCGTGCCATGGGCACGCACCGTTACGCGCGCCATTTCGGCTGTTCCTCGAGTGCTCACCGCACTTAACGTTCTCCTGGACATAAATCCTGAGTGTCCTGAGTGCGACCTGTTTGCGGATGAATGGACGTTAATATTGTCTGAATGCCTGAAGTTTTGTGAGCAACGAGAATTAATATGTTGTCTTTAATTAATGTAATTGGTTTAACCGTTTTAATTAAAGTAAAATAAATAAATTAGGATTATAATTACGAGTACATCGATCAAGACGCTGCGTACAATTGGCTTGGGTCAAGTTTTTTTTTTACTTATTGTAAGCCAGCGCTTGACGACAATCCCATCTGGTGGTAAGTGGAGATGCAGCCTTAGATGGTAAATCGCACTTTCTTAGCGTAACAAAAGCCTATTCACTCTTGCCTTGAGGAGACGCTCAGATTGTATTCGGACGAAAAGATAGACGCCGGCAAATTATTCCACTTTTGCTGTACGAATTACGAAAGATGAAGCAAACCGTTTAGTTCCAATGCATGGAATGTCAACAACAAAGGGGTGAAGACCCGCCGACCGCCTGGTTGTCCAATGGCAGAAAGGAGAGGGAGGAATTAAAGCGTGTAATTCCTGCGCACACTCCGCTCCACTCACAATACCGAAGAATATAGAAGTCTTTGAATGGTGATGAAGTCTTGATTGGTGTTGTAATTACTTTAGTAAAAGTAAAGAAGTTTATGTTGCGGAGAAGCTGCCCTGTATCACATAGAGTTAAATAATGTCGCTGTTAGTTTACCTATTGCCTCTATTATTGTGTTATCTTGTATTTACTTCCAACGGTTAATGAGTCTATTAATATTTTATAAAGTAGAGTCGCTACCAAGAAATATTTATATAAGGATAAAATTGCATGTAAATTAAACTTTTATTGAATAGAAAAGCCGATTTCAAAGCTCTAATAACTTAATTTAAAAAAAACCGAAACAAGAAGAGCTGATGATCTTCAAACGGCTCAACAAATTTTCTTGAAACGTAACTAAGAACCCTCTTGATCAAGACACCTTTCAAACGATTCGAACGAAAAAAAAACTTAATCAAAGTCGGTTCGTCCATTTAGGAGCTATACCACAGAATAAATAATAGTACTACCACAGAATAAATAATAGTACTACGTAAAGAAGTTGCACTCCTTTGATGTTGACTGCTTGCCGACGTTTTAATAGCCTACATAGTTATTATTAATAAGATAAATCGCGCACGCAAGCTAAATAAACCTTTATCGCTGCGCTAGTGTCCGTATTACTTTGCATCTTTCCCTTCCTATGTAGCGACGGACTTTCCGTGGTTACTAAGGCTGTTAATAAAGAGTAAAAATACATTGTGAAATGGTAAGTTACTTAGGTAAAGTACCTATGCTGACTATAATCGACCATATTTCCACTACTATGTGAGTTCTGTGATGCCCAACGCATGCAACTTGCAAGGCCATTCGTCGGGAATCGCGATGCTTGGTTCGTATAGGTAGATAGCGTAAACAACAAATAAACCCGAAATACGATTCCTAGCAGAAATATGATCGTAATTACGTAATAATTCTATGATCGTAATCTACTTAGTTAAAAATCTTGTAAACAATGTTTTAATTTCAGTATAACTTAAAATATATTTTACCTATTTATTATTTTATTTATTTTATATATTTTAAT
Organism: Parnassius orleans; assembly: GCA_029286625.1. Lineage (NCBI taxonomy): Eukaryota > Metazoa > Arthropoda > Insecta > Lepidoptera > Papilionidae > Parnassius > Parnassius orleans. Next base: position 1,270,125 of record JAGSMP010000277.1, read on the forward strand.
TACAAAAATAAGTATAGATATGTAAATAGGTACTTGGGTAGTAGTAAATTTCAACTAAGTTTTATAATAAAGTACTTAGGTATTACTTCTGTAGTTAAATTATTACTTAATTTTTTTCGTTATAAGTTACCTATCTAACAAATAAAATGTAATAAATTCACCTTTCATTATCCTTCGGTAACTCATAAAATGATATATCTGAATCCTTTAATTGCTCATTAAGCATCCATCCCCGCAACAATTATAGTAGGAACGACGTTTTGCCATTATAATTTATCAAATAGATAGGTAATACATATTATTCTTAAATTACATTAAAACTTTTCAACTATTTTATCCTACAATTAAATATACTAAACACTAAACAAAACTATTTCGACGAGTATTTCAACAAGTATTTACAAAAACTATTTACGTAAACAGCGTTAAAAAACTTTAACATTCAATCGCCTAGAACGCGCTAGCCATGACTGCGATCTACCAGTCTACCACTGGGGTGCCTCGCGATTGTAGGTAATTATTTCACGCAGGTAGCAAGAGTTACACAGACACACAGATACAACCACTTATTGATTTATTCTTTATTTGCACACCAAGTACAAAAGGCGGACTTAATGCAACAGGGCATTCTCTACCACTTCAAACTTATATCACCCCTTTGTTTTCGTCTGCGGGTCTTTTAAGAATTTTGAAAAGCATTAAAAGCATAAAATAGTTTCAACGAAAAATGTTATTACTGTTGCAGGAGTTTTTAGTGATTGATTAGGACATAGGAAATAGGAATACTTGTATATAATGTAGTTTGATTTCGTTAATATTTAAGTTAATTGTAAATATACATTAAATGATTATTTTATTAATTTTATTGCCAATTTTTACGGTGTCCTTGATCTATTTTTCTATCGACTTCTAAAAGGAGAGAATTAAATTGACTGTATGTTTTTTATGTGTTGTTACCTCATAACTTTTTTCTGGGTGAACCGATTTCGATGATTCTTTAATTGAAAGCTGGTGCTTCATGTGGTCCCATATAAATTTGATCAAGGTTTGACCAATAGTTTTTGAGTTATTCTTAATAATTTATATTGAAGTCGGTTGTACAAAATCTTTTTATTTTAAATTATTTATACCTAATTAGGACCAAATATATACAACAAGAATAGCAAATAAATTGAATTGAATAAAATAATTCACACTTAATAGATCAGAAGTCGTTGTTATGACATAGTTAGATGCATTAAAGCCCTGAATTACGGCTTTTACTTTAATTAAAAGTTTAATTTTATAACATTTTTGAGTGGATTAAAACTTATTCCTATTTTTCCCACCCTTAGAGGTGGATTTTTTAACAAATCTATTGTCCCATATAGATTTGGTAGCCCCAAATAGATTTAATGAAGTAAGAATCATAAAAATCAGTTCATAATTAACGAAGAGTACTTGAGCGATCGACCTTTGCTCGGCGTTAGAAATTGGACAAAATAACGGCATAGCAGAACTACGCTCCAGCCATTAGCTGAATCTCTGTGGCGAAATCATCAATTATATTACGCGGGCAAGACAAGTTTGTTGGTTTATGCGTGAAAACACGGAGAAAACGAATTTTCCCAGAAAAGAGACTACTAGTATAAATATTGTTTTATAGGATAGGGTGACAAACGAGCACACAGTCCACCTGATGGTAAGTGGTTGCTGTGGCCCATAGACATCTACATCTATCCTCAATAAATAATCAAAATGCAGATGCGTTGTCACCCGTGAGGACTAAGATAGAATGCCTCTTTTCCAGTAAAAAATGGTGTCCGGTTCTCTACACTCACTATACGAAACACAGCAGTGTTAAGCTGCTATTTTACGCTGGTATTCTGTGAGAGCGTGGTCCTTCCCCGGTCGAGCCGACCCATTAGTGCTACAACTATACTACTAATACAGCTGCAGCATGGCTCTACCACGTATAATTAAATAATTTCATATATTATTTCGTCAAAAATATTTTTATAGTTCTGCAATAAGTATATTTTTTTACTGTGTATAATCAAAATATAGTAAAATACTAAATTATGTAGTACGGGTGGCAACTTTTAACGATATAGAATTATCTTTTTGCTTATCAAATGGGCTGCGATAAATTATCTATCATAATGACGTTAAACTAACGCTAATGTAACAGAGAAATTGAATTCAGTATTCGATATGTCAAAATTACGGGCGGTCGTTTTGTGGTAAAGTTTTTCATGATTTTATTTTTATTTATATTTTTTTAAAGAGAACAAAGTCTTACCTAACTTAATTTAGCTTTGGAATTATGTCAAGAGCATTATTTTAAGCAATTGAAGGTAAAAGAGCACTCAGTTCATCGTCCAACCTCATGGTATGTGATTTGTGAATGTAATAGCCCATAGATATCCTCCACGATTAAGAACACTTAGGAATCCGGCACGGAGTCAGAAAGTTGACGGTGTTTCACCCTCATACCTCGGAAAGCACGTAAATCCGTTGGTCCTGCGCCTGATCTCTCTCCGGTTGTGTCGGATTATCTTCCCATCGGATTATGAGAGGGAATAGAGATTGCACTTGTGCTTGCGCATACATTTGGACACTATGATCCTGTCCTGCGTAGATAGCTAGTCTCCGTTCAGACTGGCCGCCGTGACGTTGGAAATCGGTTTGCAGGACATTGTTATAACCCATGTCAAATTTATTCCGCCAATTTTCATCGAATTAATTGAGATAGCTTTTGTTTAATAGTTCATGTACTTTAGTAGGTGACAGAAATCCTTTTCTACCGACTTCAAAAAGGAGGAGGTACTCAATTCGACTGTATGTTTTTCTTTTTTTTATGTGTGTTACCTCATAATTTTTTTCTGGGTGAACCGATTTCGATGATTCTTTTTTATTTGAAAGCTGGTGCTTCTCATGTGGTCCCATATAAATTTGATCAAGGTCTGAGCAATAGTTTTTGAGTTATTCTTAATAATTTATATTGAAGTCGATGTACAAAATTTTTAATTTTAAATTATCTGCCTAGAAGCCTTATAGTAGCAGTCGCGGAGTCTGGGTAGGTATCACTTTTTTTATTTATTTACCATATTAAAAAGCATTACTATCCTAAAAAGTCGCATACAGAAAACCACTAAGGTTTGTGATGACGCGACCTGAGTCGACGTTATATTAAAGTATAATTAATTTAGTTTGTAAAAAGAAAACATTACAGCCTAATTAGGACCTGAGCAAACGCATATACGCTGTTTTAAGTAGTAACATTTTTTTTATGAATTACCCAAAAAGTACATTTTAAGTTTTTTTTAATGTTTTTTATATTTAAGTTATCGCGGAATTCTGGGGGTAGGTTGTTTATAAGTCGTGGAACAATGTAACTTGCCGTACGTTCCTCCCCGTACATATTGTTTGCACGGCTCGTCTGCAGCTTGCGGCTGCTTACGGCGATGTGCACACGGGCTGCTTGATTTCTAATTTTAAGTCTTCATTAAAAAAGTGTTTTTTTAAAAGTAAATATTTGACTTGCGTATGAACTGGTAGTATATTGCAGTGCTTAAAGAGCATACTATCGTCATCATGAAATTGACGTCGAATTTTGTCTGTTACAATGTTTTTAAGGATTCTTATCTGGAGGTTCTATATTTTGTTTAAATAAGTATTAAATGTACGACCATAGCTACCTAAACAATACTGTATATAAGATTCTGCCAGAGAGTTATATAACTGTAATTAAGTCTACGTCTACGTTACTTGTGCAATTTTTCTCTGTACTTTATTTATAAGTGGGAATTTTTAATTGGCCTTCAGTACATTTATTTTTTATTGTTCATACATTATAACTAGCTGTAAGTTCTCCTAAAATCATAATAAATAAATAACATCATCTTAACTGGGAACGGAAATCTGTTCTTCGGTATTATAATATTAGCTAAGAATTGGCTTAACTTGTTACAAACATACTCGATGTGGCTATGCCAAGTAAACTTACTATCGATCTGCATTCCGAGATATGTCTGGGTATTGACGAGATCTATAGAGGGGCAACTACAAGAGTTTTTACAAGACGAGTGAAGGCTTACTTACCTGTTGTTGCCGCCAAATAACTTGCACTGCTGTATACCGGTCTAAAGGGTGACGAAAGCCAGTATACAGGTGTGAGGCTTTCCATCTCAGTCCTCAGAATCGACAACGCATCTGTAGCTTTCTTTATTTCAGGTTGGTTGTAGGTGTCCATGGACAGCAGTAGCCACTTACCATCAGGTGGACTTAAGTTCGGTTGTCACTTCAATTTTATGAAAAAAAAACTTTATTGCCAGGGTGCTGCTAATATGTGCAGATTTGAGCGCCGGTGTTAAATTCCCGCCTGGATTCCTATTTGGTGCTGCCACGGCATCGTATCAAGTGGAGGGTGCGTGGAATGTCAGTGGTGAGTATATTTTTATTCTTCTATCGTTCGATGGCTTATCTTTTCTTATTGTAGTGATCTTGTACAAAAACTTTTATTGTACAGACGGTAGGGTTTTTGGACATGAGAGTAGCTTCAAAACTGTCTGTTCTGGGTACGTATTCATATTTATATGACACCAACGACCTTGCAATGTACCTTATATTAGAAAATTTATCTGCAGGGTAACAGTATTTGAAAATAAATATATCGTGACGTAGTCGTTTGGTTATATCAATTCTATACATATAAATAAAATTGAAGTGTCTGCCTGTAATATCGAAAAAAATGCTTTTTATCAATCTATCAAGAGCAATCTTCAATTAAAATATTACAGATAGTTGTGTCCCTATTTTCAAAGCCCATAAATTATTAACTTTTCCGTGTCTGTATATTTTAGAAATAGCGTTATTTGTTAAAATTAATCATCATTTATTTCCTACCTTAAATTAAACTCGAGTACGAACTGTATCTATGAGAACGCAATATAAAGACTTAGATTATTTACTCTAGATAACGAGTCACGCAATGAGCGATGCAACAAAACAGTCCAGTTTTTACAAGCGCGTTTGCGTAAGGCACGCTTAGCGGTTGCTATGGCGACAGAATAAATAACTATGGCTTACGCCAGCGTCATTTGTATCTGGGAGATACCAGCTAATAAATCTGTCCCGATAAAATGGGGAAAACTGTAAAATTATGTCATGTTAATAAAATCATAAATTATAATATTTTAATATGGTGCTTTCAATTGTGTGTTTAGTTGTCTGTTGAGTTGATGTTAATTTTGTTTGTAAAGAAAATATAATCAAATAAAAATCATTTACAAAATATGTTTTATTATTTAATGTATGGTATCGACTTATAAAATACTAGAGGTTGGCCGGCGGCTTCGCCTGAGTTATAGTTAAATAATTTATCCCGCAGGTACCCTTTACCGGAATATTTTATCCCATAGCGTTTCTACAGTTTAATAGATCCTTTTAAGAAGAATTATTCCGTCCTGCATTGTTGTGCCAGCAAGAGTTGATATATGGGTGCTCTATTGAACACAGTCACCCCCAGGAACACAGTAGTCTCTTCTATTTTAAACCTATCATTATTTACCATTAAATGTTAGTAACTACTAATTTAATGGCCCAGTCTTTGAACTTGTTTTTTAAATAATTTGCGTTTTGAGGTTGCAATATTTTTACATCATCTAATTTAGCTATACGATAACAGCGTATGGTCAAATATTTTCGGCGACCAGTCTTATTAGGTTCATTTGGTGAAGAGAACCACACGCGTGTTCAGTTTCAACTTTAAAATAAATATTTTGTGACCAATAAATTGTTTTAATATACAAGATAAAATTTTGTGTAAGTAGGCCTAGTCATTATAAAATTTTGTCTAAGAAACTTTCTGATTACTGTCTCCGAAGTCTTACATATAGAATATACATCCCGTGAAGCATAAATCAATCCGCCTTCATCCCGTGCGCTAACTAGTTTATGGTATTCATGTTGTTCATTTGAAAACAAACATTCAATGCATTCAGTACATTTGATTTGTCTACGCAGACATCTCACAACACAACCTGAAATGTAACCAACGATCTGTTGTGTATATTCAGATAATGAAGAATCATCTAAAAATCGAGACACATTTCCTCCGTTTTCATCCGAAATATTTTCTCTTTTCCTTATTATGTCCACCCATCGACTTCTAATTATAGGATCAATAGGTATCCTAAAACCATGTATCCAAATGGTCACATTCGATTTTGACAATTATTATACAATACTATTTAGTAATACAAATAACAAAGAGAAAAAATAAAGAAAAAAATATTTAAGACTCAATAAAAACACCCGACTGCGCGGAAGCTTGCAAAACAAAAACAATCGGTCCATCCGTTTAGGCTGTAGGCTCAGAAAACCAATTTTGAAATATATCCACATACACATACATACACACACCATGATGTATTTCCTCCTTCTGCAGTCGGGTAAAATGAACATACATCAGCTTTTAAGACAACTATACGGGGAAATTCGCAATCCAAGACTGGCAACACCAAAAAACGACGCGTTGATTTTGTAAATAAAATTATCAATTTATTAGTTTTGTTTTCGTAAATTACTATTAGTTTTGAGTTCCTTACCGATGGTAGGAGATTTTGTTAGTTGTTTGTAAACGTCTTTAATTTCTGCAAATTTTGATCGAGCAACTTGTCATTTTCACCAAAATAATTTACCTCAAAAAATGAGCCGTGCGTGCGTATCTCTTGGCGTTACAATTAACAGTCTCTAGTATATGTATAGTAATCTATGATTGACATTGAGGAGCTGGGAGTGCTTTAGAGGCTAAAGCTGATATTTTTCGACGCTTTGAGCCGCCGTTACTCTATCTAGAGTAATAAATAATCTAAGTATAAAGACTGTATACAGGAAGATTTCAAACAGCTTTATTAAAAAAGTGTTATGATCATGGCACCTGTCATTTATAATAAAATCCCATATTTTGTAAAAATCAACCCATTAGAATATTTAAAAGAGTCTTACTTCTTTGTTATTGGAAAGATGCTATTACTCAGTATAAAAACATGGATTTTGTTATTATTATTATTAACAATGAATTGATACACCTAAATCTGCCGCCGCCTGTGGTTTAGTTAATTAGTTTAGAATCTGTAGGTAAAATAAAATGTGGAATCTTATACACCCCGTACCGCACTGAATAAGGGCAGTTTTTCATATAGTTTAGTGATGGGAAATAAAAATATCTTATATAAACTTTATTTAATATAAGATAAACTTTATTTTGATTGTATTTATTAAAAAAATGATAAGTAGTACCCACTTTTCAAGTGAGTCTTTGGCTTATAAGAGAAAAAAAGGTATCTTAATGTTTAGACTTAAGTCCTTAATAACAGAAAAGTTAAAACTTGCATATTTCCTGTTAGTACAATTTACTTTGTCAAACTTATGGGTGTTTTTCATTAAAACAGGTCAAACAATAATATTTTTTGCACTGGGTGCATTCTGTGAGAATTTTCTTTACTTTTTTGTTAGCCTGACGACTTGGCAATAAGGTACGGAGTTTTAATATAACATCCGACACATCTCCTCTTCTTTGAACCCCTTTTCGAGATGATGTGTTTTGTTTGTTATGGGTTCTGAAAAGATAAAATGAATATGTTGTGTTTGTGTGTGTATTTTGCAAGCGTATATGTTGAAAAGTTCTTTCTGCTCAACCCACTACTAGGAGATAAAAGCGTGTTTATATTGTAACTTTTGTAAGTAATAGTTGGTGCTAGCGCAGAAGAATAAATTGCAAAAATATGGTTCTACAGGGACGATATACAGTACCCACCTTAGTGAAATCATACAGAACCTATGCCCTCATTTACCACCCGTATCTTCTTCATCACCATCTTTTAAATCTAACTTTTTACGGTAACGTTTCGACATGTCGTCGCGTGCGCAGTCTCGAATGCGATGCACATCACTGGCCGCGTGAAGCTAGCGCAGGGTGGGGTACGAGGTAGGGAAAACACCCGGTAGTAAGCCCCGCACCAGTACTCAGCCTTTACAGACGTTATTTCCATATAAATAGTGTTGAAATTTGTTTACACCTTTAAAATAACGTTTAATTGAATCTGTGTCTTCTTATTGACTAATACGCACACCTACGAACCAATATAATGTCAGGTTGACGAGCTACACTCGTTAATTTGCACTGCTGCCAAAGACATGACTAGATACGTCGCTGTTGCAATTTTTTTCTTCAGGAAACGTGCTCGAGTTTTCGGTAAATTTTTGTATGTATTTGTTGTAATTTGTGGTGGATTGTTATACTGTGTTACAATAAAATGTTTATTTTGTGATAAAATTAACTATTACATGCATTTTATTTGTTTAACATGTTGTAATTTAGGTGGCCGACTAGTGGATTTCGAATTTTTATGGTAGATCCAGTACTCAGCCATAAGTGGCTGACTACTGGTTTTTTCGTGATTTTCTTATATGTAGTTGAAATAAACGGAACGAATAGTACCAATTTTGCTCATTACTTTGAGTTTAACTCTTATATGGCGAAAAGTGTATTTTACCAGTAGTCAGCCGCGTACAAATGTAATTGCATATCAGGGGCCGACCAATGGGTCTTCAAATCCAGTAGTCAGCCGTTAGTCCTGTTGCACAAAATAGTACCTTAAAGACTTTTCAATAAGGGTTAAATCTATGCACGGTTATTTTAGCATGAAAATCATTTGTTTTAGAATTCTATCATGTCAAAAATCCATCCATCAATACAAAGAAGAGCAATTAACACAAGCTATGGCGGCGATTAGAAATGGGATGAAAAGAATAAGAGCTATTTCTTCCAAAGAGTGGAGACAATTTCAGAAACAAAAAGAAGAATTAAAAAAATTAAGAGATTTGAAGCTAAAACAAAGAAAGAAGAAGAAAGTCAAAAAAGAAAGAAGAATTACAAAAAAGGAAAGCGGAAAAGCAGTTGAATTCCAAAATAGCAAAGGAGGAAGAAAATACTATATGTACAATAAACAAAGTAAGATGCAAAAACTGTGAAGAGGAATTGACTAGCGACACAGAAATTATTGACTTAAAGAATATTGAATGTGACAATTGCCGTTGCATGGTACATTTGGAATGTATTGAATTCGCTGGGGACATATTCATATGTCCCCAGCGAATTCAAATTGACTTACCTAGTCGGACTATTTGTCCCAGGTAAAGATATTCGTCAACATCTTCGAGCTTAGTGCTCCCAACAACTACCGGCATAGGTGTGACATGGACGTTAAACATGATTTTCGTTTTATTCATGTTCATCTTAAGACCTATCCGTTGGGCGACACTATTGAGTCATTGAGCATAGTGCTTAGGTCCCCAGCGATTCTGCCATAAGGACTATATCGTCGGCAAATCGAAGTCCAACTTCGATCTAGAGGTCAATCGACGGATTCAACTCTGCTGGGCAGCGTTCGGGAGATTACGACACATCTTCTTGTCAGATATACCTCAAAACCTCAAAACTAGATTGTACAACCAGTGCGTGTTGCTAGTGATGACCTGAGACGTGGTCTTTCACTGCTGGCCGTATGAGGAAGCTCAAAGTCGCTCGGCGAGCTATGGAGAGGGCTATGCTCGGCGTTTTTCTGCGATAGACTTAAAACGAGGATATCCGTAGTAGAACCAGAGTAACTGAAATGGCCCAAAGGATTAGTAAGCTGAAGTGGCAATGGGCCGGCCATATATAGCTCGAAGAACCAACAATCGATGGGGAAGAAAGGTTCTCGAGTGGCAGCCTGTACCGGCAGGCGAAGTGTAGGGCGTCCCCACTAGATGGAGTGACGACTTGTAAGACATGCAGGAAGTCGATGGATGCAAGTGGCTCAGGACTGTACTTTGTATCTTTGGGAGGCCTATGTTCAGCAGTGGACTTGTGAAGGCTGTAATGATGATGATGATGATGATGATATTTGCAAATATACATAATAAAGATATTCTATGCCAAAATATGCAAGAATAAGTAAGAGGCTGACTACAGGGTAAGACATGGCTGACTTGTGGAGAAATGAGGCTGCCTACTGGTGAAAAGTACCATAATTTGTTTAATGTTGATTTTTTATATAATTCTATTATAAATATAATGTTTTGTTAGTTCCTTTAGTAAATTTAATAAACAATCTTACTGAGAATAATGATTGTTTCTATTCATAATGTTTAATATTTAAAATACAGTTGAATCAAATTTTATTCCTCACTAAAAGGCTGACTACTGGGTGTTTTACCCTACGCGGGGATACGCGGTGTTTCCAACCTTGTTCCGCACTGTATGTAAAATTTTATTTATCAGTGCGGCACAAGGTTTAAAAAACCCGGTATTAAAGTAAGTATACCACAGAACTCGGGATCAATAGCACATCTCAGATATATATATTTATTTCTTTCCTACACTGATCCAAGTAGAAGTTACGCCTTCCGCACGACATAGAAGTTTGTTTTCGTTGCCGCACAAGGTGTTTAAGGCCCTGTTTCCACTGAACGTGTTAAATAACGTTTCAGTTAATTAATTGTTTGTAATATTTTGTTAATAATAATGTGTTATGCTAACTTCAATAATAATTTAATAATCTAAATTAATGTAATAATAATAATGCAATACTTTGAATTATAATAATGTAATAACTGTTTATACTCATAACTATAGTTTTAAATCTATTTATAATTAATTACTAGTGTTATATAGAAATAAATTTTAATTTAATATTTGCTTGCCAAAATGGTAGAATGTACGGCTCTTTTATGTACTCTGTCAACACCTTATTGTTAATACGTAGGTATTATCAATGCAAATAAATCAATATTCTATTCTATTCTATTCTATTCTATTCTATCCTATTCTATCCTATTCTATCCTATTCTATCCTATTCTATCCTATCCCATCCTATCCTATCCTACCCTATCCCATCCTGTCCTATCCTATCTATCCTATCCTATCCTGTCCTATCCTATCGTATCCTGTCATCCTATCCTATCCATCCTATCCTATCCTATCCCATCCTATCCTATCCTACCCTACCCTACCCTACCCTACCCTACCCCACCCTACCCCACCCTACCCTACCCTACCCTACCCTATCCCATCCTGTCCTATCCTATCCTATCCTGTCCTATCCTATCCTATCTATCCTATCCTATCCTATCCTATCCTATCTATCCTATCCTATCCTATCCTATTCTATTCTATTCTATTCTATTCTATCGAGCTCAGGGTCTCATTTGTAAAAATTTTGTCTGTCCATTCTAATGTTCAGAATAGCTGAACCAATTGTGATGAAACTTCCAAATAGATAAAGAGCAATGCCAGGAGTGATCTAGGCTACATTTTACCTGAAAAACTTGGAGTATTTTTTTTGTGTAATAGAAAAATTAATAAAATAAATGGTCATTGACGATTGTTTTATAAAGTCTTAATGAAAACACATTAATAGTTTCATCCAGACGAAGCTGGAGGGGGTCGCTAGAAAAAAATAAAACCAAATTATGTAATTTTTTCAAGAATTTTGAGCTCACAAAAAGGCATATAAAATTCAAACGGTACTACTTTTCAAGTCTAAAGTGCTTCCACATCCAGTGACCGGTACTTCCTTTTAACGTTTGATGGAATTAAAAGGAGGTCCTAGAGGAATGAGACTTAGGGATGTGATGTAGCCTGGCGATATATTCAATGCAAACGCTTGGCTAAGAATTTTTATAATAAAATGATTCTCCTCCGTTGAACCAAGCCACTTTAGAGGTTTCTTGATAGTTATCCTATTAGAATACCGGTGTCTGTGGAATTGATATACAGGGTTATTTTGCAATGACCGGCCAAATTTGCAGAGAAGGTTCAGAATAAGTAATATAGGCAAATGGTGAAGAAAAATTAATTAAAAAAAAATCTCAAACATTCTGTCCTTTTTATCTTTTAAATTCAAAATGCGTGGTAATGCATTATTTTAACTGATTTTACTGCGCACGCACACATTCGATCGGTAGGCAAAAACGTTGTTGCCCATAAATCACATTCTATTTGGGATAATTTCAAATAGAAACCTTATTTACTCGTATTTTCATAAATTGTAATAACGGTATATCATTATTTATATATTTCAACTTAAGTTTTAAATTTGGCTACTCTTTGAAAAATGACCCTGTATACCAAAGGCTTCCATCCTTCCATCCATTACAGACTATAAAAGTCGGCTGAACATAGGCCTCTCCCATAGACGGGCTTATAGGAAGGATTTTGCCATATTTGCCACTTGGCAGGCGAATTGGCAACCGCAGTTTTTTTATTATTTTGAGTAGTTATTACGATGTTACTGCTGCCCATTTTCTATTTTAGTTTCCCTCTGTAGCCTCTTACGACACCCACGTGACTATATGGTGTAGTGAATATTCTTACATCACCACTATACGGCACCACAGTATCGAAGGCTTAAAATATTAAATTATTAAGTGCTGTGTGTTACCGGCGTAAGAGAATCATTACTATCATAACATCGGACTGACTTGAACTGGATAGTGTTAAAATATCTCATGACCTCTAATGGATGCCGGCATAACATCTCAAATATACCAGATGGGAAATGGCCTAACTGGCGACGGGGAGTAGCGTCAACTTTGCGAGATATCGGCTCCTACGGGTTTGTTTCATTATTAGTTCCTCAGGGAGCCCACCAGTGCGGCAAAATATAGATTGGTACTCACAAATAGTAGTTTTGCAATGGTGGTACTATCAGAACGGAGCTTACATTTAAGTATAAAATTACGAGAAAATTATTAAGCAAGCAAAAAAGTACAGTTTATGATCGAAAGAGAACATATTAATAAACTTGCACATAGATTGGAAAATATAAATGTTTAACAATAAGTTTTAACAATAAGTTGCAGCGCTAAGGGCCGCGGGTTCGAATCCCGCACGTAACAAGTATTTGTATGGCCTACAAATAATTGTTCCGGATCTGGATGTTTGTCCTTATGAAATTTATGTATGTTAACTGCCCCCAGGATACAGGAAAAAATCCTAGTGTGGAGGTAACGTTTTTTTTAAACGAATATGAACGAATATGTTTTACTTTTTTAAAGGCCTGTTAAAAGTCGGAGTGGAGATTGTAGTGCCAGACGTCTCTCCACCTTTGATACCACGGTACGTCGCCGGTCTGATTATTTTACGTCTGGCGTAAACGAGATGATTATACCGCGATCTATCGGAAACTATAAGATTTTTCTGGCATTTCCCATAGTTGCCTCTTGGAGTCTTGTGGAAGGCTACAGAAGGCTTGCGCAGAGAGTAGCTTGAAGGAACAGGAAGCATTATTATTCCTGTGCTGCGATGAACCTATGTAAAGCTAGATGGCTTGCAGACTCCACTCGGGAGCAAATGAATGGGGTACTTTGAGGACGATGACGAAGGTTTTGAAGTTGTAGTTTGCGAAGGTTGTTGATTGCGTGTTCATATCACGTCGGTTGGTCACCACTGTAGCAGGTGGAAGAAAAAGGGGAGATCTCCCGCCTGGCAAGGTGTTCTGCCCGGGGAGCGGCCAACGCTCCGAGTGGTAGTTCGGAGCTATTCTATATATACTGCTTTTACTTCGGAACTCTGATAGCGCGATTTAGGCTTCGATGTATTTTCGCTTGTGGCACGACGAGAGCGCCGCCACAAGACAAAATAGAGAGATGGATTCTCTTACGACGCCACCACACGGAATCTCCCTAACACTGGAGACACTCGTGTTAGTACTATTATTTATACTGTGGCTGGACTTCAATGGGCTTATGAAAAAAAAGAAATATGGAGGAGGGCCTTGTCCGCTAGTGGACTACTCAGGGAATTATGAAGAAGAAGATTTTTTTTTACGTGGTAGAGCCATACTGCAGCTATATTATGGTTGTAGCACGAAGGGTCGGCTTGACCGTGGTGGGACCACTCTCTCACAGAATACCAGCGTATAATAGCAGCTTAATGCTGCTGTGTTTCGTATGGTGATTGTAGAGAACCGGAGACCCTTTTTACTGGAAACGAGGCACTCCATCGTAGTCCTCAGGGGTGACAACGCATCTGCATTTTGATTCTTAATCGAGGGTAAATGTAGATGTCTATGGGCCACAGCATCAACTTACCATCAGGTGGACTGTGTGCTCGCTTGTCACCCTTATTCTATAAAAAAGAAGAAAAATCAAGTTATTATGACGAATTATAAAAAAGAAAGTACTACATTACCTTTTTCAGATAAAGGCGAAAACGTGTGGGACAGACTGGTTCACAGCAACCCCGATGCAATTAAAAATCGTGACAACGGGGATGTAGCCTGCGACTCCTACCACAATTGGAGGGATGACGTTAAGATCGCTTCAGACCTGGGGCTGCATTTTTACAGGTTAATGTTTATTTGGTACAATGATACAGATCATCTCAATTAACATAGATAACTAACGCATTGTGTAGCCTTCGATGGAACTGTAAAAGCCTCTTGAGTCAGTCCATTAATAGCCATTAACTCATCCTGACGCGTATAGCTATAAGAAGTTAAAAGTATTTTATTTGTTATTATAATTAAACCACTTAAAAAAATGATTCCGGTCCCACGCTAGATGTAGTGACGTCCTTGTAAGGCAGAAAGGAGGTGGATGTAGTTGGTTCAGGATAGATTTTGGTGGCATTCTTGGTGGAGGCCAGTGGCTTTCGTGACGATGATTATTTATCGAAAATGAAGCACGAGTTGCTTAAAGAAAAATATTGTACAGAAAAAAGGAACATACCAAATTATTCTGCAACTGCCGACTTCACCTGCCCTCAGTGCTCCACGCTTTTTTTTATAGAATAGTGGTGACAAACGAGTATACAGTCCACATGATGGTAAGTAATTAAAATGCGTTGTCATCCCTGATGACTAAGATGGAATGCCTTGCTTCCAGTAAAAGGGGTCTCCACACTAAAAAGTGTTCTCTACACTAACGAAACACAACAGCATTGAGCTGCTATTTTACGCTGGTATTCTGTGAGAGTGGCCCTACCCCGGTCGAGCCGACACATTCGTGCTACAACCATAATATGCAGCTTGGCTTTACCACGCTTCCTATCAAACTCAAAATATGCTAAACCCAAAACCCGTAGACCGATGATGGCAGTTCCGTTTTTACCCTAAGCAATGTGACTTTAGGACAAATAAGGGCTCGAACCCAGTACCCCCAGATCAACAGAAGTCATTATCATCATCATTAAATAAGCATTCAAAGTCCACTGCTGAACATACAAAGAGGATATTTGTCACAGTTTCCACGCTTGGCGCCTGCCAACCTTGGGCTTGGGTTGGTAACCGCAGTTTTTATTTGCTTGCAGTAATCAGAAAGACCACGCTGGCCATTTTCTGGTTTGTTTCCCTCTGTCGCCTCTTACTACACCAACGGGTCGATATAGGATAGTGGATTCTCTATGTCCAGCACTGGATTTTTAAAAGGCTGAATGAATGAATGAATGAACTGGTATTATATGAAAACTCAATAAGAAATTTCAAGAACTCATCACAACTTTACGGTCTTTTTAGATTCTCAATATCATGGTCAAGGCTATTACCTTCAGGTCTCCCTGACAGAATAAGCGAAGATGGAAAAAACTACTATAACAACCTCATTGACGGACTCCTGGAGAAAGGCGTACAACCATTAATTACTCTATACCATTGGGACTTGCCGCAACGGTTACAGGATTTAGGTGAGTACTCGATGTTTATAATAATGTCTTTTGACCGAATTTCACGGCGTCTCGGCGGCCAGTCTCAACAGAGACTAGCTATCTGCGCAGGACACGGTTATAGTGCACGAGTGTGTGCGCAAGCACAGGTGCACTCTCTATTCCCTCATCCTCATAGTCCGATCGGACTAGGACTAGGAGTCTCAAAGGACGGCAACCTGACACGATTGGAGAGAGATCAGAGAAAGGATCAATGGCTTTAAGTGCTTTTCTAAGCATGGGGTAAAACACCGTCAACTTCCTGACTCCGGGCTGCTACTGAGAATTTCGCGTCAAAATTGATTTTGGGCCGACCTGGGCTTTGAACGATGAATCACGTGATCAGTTGTCGCGCTTACGATCACTCGATAAACGAAGCAGTAAGGTAGATTAATACCTGCGACATATATATATATATGTCGCCTAGCCATTACATGGCATGGTCACCCTATTCATTTCATTCAACGAGACGGTCGCTGGTCTGTGCCTAATTAGCGCTATGTGCTATATTCATTGAGTTACAATACCTATAGAGTCACAAACAGACAAATAAAATGTCCGCGCCAAAACTCGGCGCACGCTGCGAAGTGCGCAGAGTTTTGTTTAGTTGTAAGGCGACCACAATCCTCGTACAACGTCCGCGATGCCAAAGTGTTCGGTGATTTCCTGTCCAAATAACAGCAGACACGTGCGAAAAAGGATGGTGTTTCATATTTTAGGTAAGTATCATACCAAATTTACGTATTTATGTATCCACAGTGCATGTTTTCATTTAAATTTCAATAATTTTCATTTTATTAGCAAACTAAAACACTCACCGCCGACCGCGCGGCGCCGCGATAACGTTTCTCTTTCACACGTTAGACAAATATGCAAGAGTAAAAGAGAAACAAATAGTCACGCGTACGAGAGTGACTCGCAAATTATGTTCTAACGGTTCTATGGAGTGGATTGATACAATAAATATTTTTACAGATTTTAAACTTAATGTACTAATATTACAATGTTGTTAAATGTTTTATTTTTTAGTTTTCCGTACAAAATGTAGGTCGAAAGAGTTTTATTATTTTAAAGTATAATTAAAATATGTTTTAATTATACTTTAAAATAATAATTTTACGAACAAAATACAAACATACACACTAAAACGTACATACCCTTCATAATATTAGTGTGACTAGCTGACTCGCCCCGACTCCACCCAGTTGAATAATATAATTATGTCCATCCTAAATTCTAAATGTCCATTCTAAAGTAGTAATTAATACTAGCATTTTAGTACCTAATTCACAAACCTTAGTGGTTTACTAGTGTTATTAATACTATTAATTATTACACTAATTTTTTCATTTACTTATCATATAAAAATCTTATAAAATGTGTTATGATTTTTAATATGATAAGTAAATTAAAAGAAATTGGTGTAATAATTTTGAAATCAGTTGTTTAGTTCTCCTAGGTACATATAAACTCACAAACTCATATTTCACAATTATTATAAACTCCTAATAATATTAGTATAAATAGCGTCTCCACTGATGCCTTGTTCCTGCTCGTACGCAAGCCCTTGAGTGAATGATGATGACATTGCATACGAGCGACTTTGAACATTATACAAGCAGGTTAACGTCTAAATTCGAGCAAATGTCATTTTGAACTATATAATATCAAATATATAGGTATATGGAACGGCGCTCGGACATTTTTGAGTATTGTCAGTTAGAGATTGTGACTCTATAGGTATTGTAACTCAATGGCTATATTATGTAAATGTGCGCGACTTCAGGTTGGCTCTTGGTCCAGTCGCACCTTAACTTAGCTACTGTCGCTGATATTACAAGACATGTGCAGTGTTGTATTAGACGCATCGGCTGTATATTATTCAGCCGCTAGTTGAACGGCTAATTAAGCTAGTTGGCTGCGACATATATATTGCATTCTGTCTACCTGATGAAAATTGCTGCGGCCCGTGGACTTCTCTCTTCGATTAAGAATCAAGATGCAGATGTGCTGTCACCCCTGAGGACTAAGAAGAAAGGGTCTCCGGTTCTCCACTACAGCATGGCACTACAACGTATAAAATTGCGTTGTAACCCCTGAGGATTAAGATGAATTGCCTCACAGTTAGTTATTAATAATTATGCACTATAAAAAATCTGAACACAGTACAGGGTGCACTGCTTCTTAGCGGCAGAAATAGACTCTTGTCTATTTCTAACCTCTTGTTTGGAATCAAATTAATTATATAAAATTTATACGTGGTAGAGCCACGCTGCAGCTATGTTAGTTGTAGCCAACATTATTTAATCTGTGGTTGTAGCACGAATGGGTCGGTTCGACCGGGGTAGGACCACGCTCTCACTAAATACCAACGTAAAATAGGAGCTTAAGGCTGCTGTGTTTTGTATGGTGAGTGTAGAGAACCGGAGACCCTTTTTACTGGAAACGAGACATTCCATCTTAGCCCTCAGGGGTGACAATGCATCTGCATTTTGATTCTTAATTGAGGATAAATGTAGAGATGTCTATGGGACACGGCGTCCACTTACTATCAGGTGGACTGGATAATCGTTTGTCAAACTTATTCTATAAAAAATGATGAGCTCAAGCTCTGTATTTCAGGTGGCTGGACAAATCCCCTCATAGTGGACTGGTTCGCGGACTACGCGAGAGTAGCCTATACTTTGTATGCCGATCGAGTAAAGGCTTGGGTTACTTTTAATGAGGCGATTGTTATTTGTGACCTTGTGTACAACACGGGTTTCTTAGCGCCTGCCATCAAAGACCCAGGATTCGCTAACTACCTTTGCAACAAGTTTCTATTGCTGGCGCACGCTAAAGCTTGGAGAATCTATGATGAAGAATTTAAGCCCAAGTACAATGGTTAGTTTCCATTTTTCTTTTTAAAGAAATTCTTTCGTTAATCATTATTGCCAGAAATAGCTTTTAATAAAAAGTAAAAGGTGACTTCAAAGAACTAAAATGACCTAAGAGCCTACTCCTTTCTAAATTCAAATTCTAAATTCTAAATTCAAAAGGCCGGCAACGCACCTGCTATTCCCCTGGTGTTGCAGATGGTCATGGGCGACTGTGATCACTTACCATCAGGTGAGCCGTATGCTCGTTTGCCTTCTATTTCTTAAAAAAAAAACTACAAGTGGTAAATTTTAAATTTTGTACAAAAGACTTCAATATGAATATAATTTATTGTTGATTTTTTTAAAACCCCTCGACTGATTTCGATAAAATTTAAATGGGACCACCTAGAAAGTATACTCTTTGAAACAAAAAAGAATTTTCCAAATCGGTTCAAGCGTCTTTGAGTAATCGGTGAACATACATAAAAAAAAAGATTCCGACGAATTGAGAACCTCCTCCTTTTTTGAAGTCGTTTGAAAAACAATAAAATAATTTCACATTCTGAATTAGGTGCATAGAAAAATTTAAGTGTATAATAAAATTTAAGACGTAGTGTATAGAAAAATTTAAGACCCGACTTGAGAATGTGATTTTTTTTTAATTCTTATTAGGTAGTACTTCTTTGAAGTCTGCCTTCACTTTTTATTAATAGTTATTTTTTTCGAGTGGACTAAACAATCACAATCTCAATGAAAATACCGTTGCCGGCGGGGATAGAACAGAAGCGCCTATTCCCTGAATTACCTCGGCTCTTATAAGCAGTGCGACTCAACATAGAGGAGTCTCAACAGAGACTAGCTATCTGCGCAGGACAGGATTATAGTGGATGGGTGTGAGCACAAGCACAGGTGCACTTTCTATTCCATCATTCTTATAGTCCGATGAGACGAACGGAGAGAGGTTAGGTGCAGAACTAACATCTTTACGTGCTTTCCGAGGCACGGGGGTGAAACACTGCCAACTTCTTTACTCCGGGTATTTCTTAATAGAGAAACTTCATGATCGGCACTCGTGCTTATGACTACTAGATCAACTAGGCAGTTGATATGTAAGTATGGATAACACTTTCACGCTTCATATGCTAGCTGAAGTCTTCTTACGAAACCATTTTCGTAAGTATGGATAACACTTTCACGCTTCATAAGCTAGCTGAAGTCTTCTTACGAAACCATTTTCAGGCCGAAGAAGAAGAATCATCAACATCGTAATCAGAGGACTTTATTTGTTTGATCTAGTTATCGCATCGGTGATAGGCAGCTACTGATTTAACTTTTCGGTGCCCTAGATTTTTAGAGCAAATGGTGATCTAGTTTTCACTTTATATTGTTTTTTTATTAACCAACGGGACCCTATTACTAAGCCCCCGCTGTCCGTCCGTCCGTCCGTCTGTCTGTCAGCGGGCTGTATCTCATTATCCGTAATAGGTAGACAGTTGAAATTTTCACAGAATGTGTATTTCTGTTGCCGCTATAATAACAAATAATAAAAAAAAATTATAAATTAAAAATTAAAAGGGACTCCTAGAAACGTGTATTAGGATGGTACGGAACCCTTCATGCGCGAGTCTGACTCGCACTTGGCCGGCTATTTGAAGTATAGTTACAATTTTACAATAAATCAAATCTAAATGTATTTAGTGCATTTGTTATAGCGAGACATTCATTTCTATTTTGATTGACGACTTTTTTATGTGTACATTTCTCAGCTCAATCGATTTAAGGGTGCGTTTGCAAATCGGGCAAAATTATGCTGTTTTTCGGTACATTTTGTGACAAAACTAAACCAAATCAAACATAGCTAATAGCTACCACGTATAGAATGGTTCTTCATCTTCAAATGGTGGTAACTTTTTGTTGAAAATAATAGTTTTTTATATTGTAAAAACGATCTTCCCCTAGCCATTTTCTACAAAATTAACGATACCGGCTCATGTTTAGGTACATTTTTTGTTCTATTATCAACATATATTAAGATTTCTAAAAATACTATAAGTAGGCAGACATAACTTTTTGTTGAAAATAATAGTTTTTTATATTGTAAAAACGATCTTCCCCTAGCCATTTTCTACAAAATTAACGATACCGGCTCATGTTTAGGTACATTTTTTGTTCTATTATCAACATATATTAAGATTTCTAAAAATACTATAAGTAGGCAGACATATTCAATAAAAAATAATGGTGTTTACTTTTTATTAAAATGTCACAAATAGTGGTAAAAAATAAATAAAAATTGATGCTTATTTTTTCACATATTTTGCCAATACGGATGAATCATAATGTATTGCAATAAGGGTTATTTTATTTTTGGTGCCTATTTGATTTGTTGTACAAAAATTTCGATGAAACCACAGTCCGCGCTCGGCCGCCGTCGTGAGTGGATACTGTATCGTCTGCCTGATTGCAGCAGCTGAAAAAGATTGCTGTACATACACAAAATATTCAAATTTGATACATAGGTACTTGACAAGGCAAAATAAAATTATTATTTTTATAATCACACATTTTTGTTACAATATTTTGTTTCGCTGAAAGTAAGTAGGATATATATATAATAGGCATTTATATATATATATATAAATGCCTATTCGTCTTGGACTTTATGGAGTGATCTGAAAGTGTACATCGGTGACTGCTAGTTATGATGAGACTTTACCTTCGGACTTGACGGAGAGACCTGATGGTGTACTTCGGTGACCATTACTGGAACTCCTGGACGAGGAGAACTAGGTGTGCCAAGTTTGGGCTCGTTTTGTTAGTTATGATTAGACCTTACCCTCGGACTTGATGGAGTGACCTGATGGTGTACTTTGGTGACTGCTACTGGAACTTTACTTTTAAGTCGCAGTCATTCTAGCGCTCGCTTGACCTTCATACAAATAATTCGATATTTTAATTATTGATATTTTTTTATTTTCGGATAAGAACATAGTAATGACTCTAAGTTATATTTACCATCATTAAAAAAATTGTCTTTGGCCTGACCTACTATACTCTTTGGCTTGACCATAGTTCTGACTAAGTTTGTCCAATAAAATGTCAAGTTCTGAGAGGATAAGTGATGTCATACTAAATCCAATATGGCGGACGGCTCAAGATGGCGGTCTAGTTATTCTTATGTAGGGTATCAAATGAAAGGGTTTGCTGAGAAAAATACGAAAATGTGATGATATCACTCTAAATCCAATATGGTGGACTCCCAAAGATGGCGGACTATGTTTTTTATTTACCCCCATGATATGGATATTAAATGAAAGGGTTCGCTGAGAAGAATACGAATAAAATGACGTCCGCGTTCAGCTCTTCGAGGAGATGGTGTACTTCTACCCGACTAAAGGCTAAGACTTAGCGGGGTCGCGTTTTAATTAATATCGGCCTACACCCTGGCCAAAAAAAAGCTTGGGTAAAAAAATTCAAAATGGCGGAAAACAAGATGGCCGCCATACCAATTTTAAAGAGTTATAACTCGACAAAGGTTAGAGATATTTTGGTGTTGCTCAAACAAATGTTGTAGGGACTGACAAGGGTCAACTGCTTGCGATAAAATATTCTAGATGGTGGATCTACGATGGCGATCAAAACCAACAATGACGCATTGAATTAAATTAAAAGACTTAAAAATATATCCAGCAATAACTAAAAATTAAAAATAATTTTACAGTTTAATTTTTTTTTTGATTACAAACGTTTATTGAAATGCTCTAAAAAGAAGAAAATAAACTTTAAATTAAATCAAACCCATTAATTTATTACATTACACAATTTATATGATATAGCTTGTCGCAAGATTTACCTGTGTACATAAACAAGAATACAATATGTAACTATCTATACAAATAAATAAAATTGAAGTGTCTGTTTGTAATGTCAAAATAACAGTTTTTTTACTAAATGCAATTAAAAAACAATTTTTAAAATTTTTGTCTGTATGTCTGTCTGTTTGTCCCGGCTAATCTCCGAAATGGCTGGACCGATTTTGATAGGACTTTCACGGGCAGATAGATGATGTTATAAGAAGTAACTTAGGCTACTTTTATTTAAGAAAAAGAGTACGGGTACCGCGCAAAAAAAAAACAGTCAAATTACACGCGGGCGAAGTCGCGGGGAACAGCTAGTACTGACGTAAGTAGATGATTCTGTGAAAAAAAATGCTTTTATAAAACAGATAAATCTCGCGAAAACTTTTATATCATATAAAATGTGTAATGTAATATATTGATGGGTTTTATTTAATTTAAAGTTTATTTTCTTCTTTTTAGAGCATTTGAATAAAGGCTTGTTTTTAAAAAACGTTTTTTTACTATTAATTTCTACACTTTTTATTAAAAACAGTTTAAATTGTATTTTTGGTTTACAGGTAAAGTTGGTATAACAAATCAGATGTTTTGGATGGAACCTGTTTCTGATGAACACGAAGAACTGACAAATAAGCTACGGCAATGCATGGTATAGTATTTGACAGTAGAAACATTTGACATTGATGACATTATGCTGAAATATCAAGCTGGTATTCAGTACGAACGTGGTACATCCCGGTCGAGCCGACCTATTTGAGTTGCAGCGTGGTACCTCCACGTAATCATACAATTATTGCTACCGTTACCGATACAATCTATCAAAAGGCCACTACTAAACGTAGGCCTTCCCCATAGATTGCCTTATAGAGGGGATATTTGAAAATGAAAATAATTTATTTGACAGTTTGCACCATAACAAAAATGTATCGTGAAAGCCATATACACAGATTAACAAAAAAAAAAAATTGTGCGCGGCCGACTTTACAAAGTTGAATTTTCCCTTTCTTTAAATTTCTTCCTTATTTTATTAGGATTGAAGACTAACCAACGGAGCCCTATTACTAAGCCTCCGCTGTCCGCCCGTCTGTCTGTCAGCGGGCTGTATCTCATAATTCGTAATAGGTAGACAGTTGAAATTTTCACAGAATGTGTATTTCTGTTGCCGCTGTAACAACAAAGAATAAAAATCAAAATAAATTAAAAATTAAAGGGGCTCCCTACTAGAAACGTGTATTATGATGGTACGGAACCTTTATGCGCGAGTCCGACTCTCACTTGGCCGGTTATTTATAGTCTATAAACCTAAGTACATACTACTTGGTGGATATTTTCCACCATCTCCTGTTTTAGTTCTCCTCTTTTTCCTTACGACACCCACAGGATGATATGGGGTAGTGGATATTATTTCACTACTATGTACGTACGTAAGAGAATTCATTCTCTTACGCCGCCACTATAACGTTACGTTATATCTATACAAATAAATAAAATTGAAGTGTCTGTTTATAATGTCAAAATAACAGCTTTTTATAAAAAGAATATACGGTACTTATAAGAAGAATACAATTTTCAAAATTTTTGTCTGTCTGTTTGTTCCGGCTAATCTCCGAAACGGCTGGACCGATTTTGACGGGACTTTCACTGAAATAGCTAATGTTATAAGGAGTAACGTAGGCTACTTTTGTTTTAAAAAATAGTTAGGGTTCCGCGCAAAAGAAATTAAAACCCATAAATTCCACGCGGGCGAAGTCGCGGGGAACAGCTAGTAATGAATAAACCAATTCATACTTCCGTTGAGTTGTTGCTGAATGAATATCGTACATCGTATTCTTAAACAATTTTTAGTCTTCTATTTGAAACAGTTTAAATACAAATTGTTACAGGTTGGAATGTATTCTCATCCTATATATTCAAAAGACGGCGGATGGCCACCAGAAATAGAGAAGATAATAGCAGAGAACAGTAGGAGGCAAGGATATCCACGTTCGAGGCTGCCCGCGTTCACACAAGAAGAAATCGATTTGATTAAAGGTACACCTGTCCACTTAATATTATTCTTTAGCCTTCTCAAGTCCACAGACATAAGTAGAGTATATAAGTTGTAAGTAGAAACGGGCTAACTCGGGAAAACTCCGAACAGAGTACAAAATGTAGATAAATCTAGTTCGACCTGAGTTACCCAAACTGAACTGGCAAGCAGGTCCTGACTGGCAGCCGCCAATGAATTGAAAGCAATCCGAAGTATTTTATTTGCATTTACGAGATAATTAGGAGGCGGCGTCCATTAATTACGTGAGGTGTTCAGGGGGGTCGAGGCGAATCTCACGAAATATTACCAGAGAGGGTAGAAAAATCGCCGAAATCGCCTCACATAATGGTTCTGATACCTTACCATATTTGTTTTGATGTTGGACTACCGGTAAGAAAAATCGTTTCTATTCAATTCACAAATTATAAATTAAGTACTTATTTAAAGTTATGTACTACGCGTGCATTAAGCATGTTCCAGACGGATGTAATCCAGCGAGCCAACAGAGGTGACCTTGCTTTTTTTTATAGAATAAGGGTGACAAACGAGCACACAGTCCACCTGATGGTAAGTGGTTGCTGTGGCACATAGACATCTACATCTATCTTCGTTTACGAATTTAAATGCAGATGCGTTGTCAGCCGTGAGGACTAAGATAGAATGCCTCTTTTCCAGTAAAAAGGGTCTCCGGTTCTCTACACTTATCATACGAAACACAGCAGCATTAAGCTGCTATTTTACGCTGGTTGCCATCCATCTAGACGACAGATGTAATCCAAATTTTTATTTGACTTACAACGTCCTTGGAGGATGGGTGCGCGTTCCCATCCGCAGTTGGAGCGCGTGAATTACATCCGTTTAGCCGGCGGTTCACATCATACATCTTACCAAAGAGCCAAAGACATTATTGCTGCGGCAGGCAGCGGGTGCGCACGTATGCGGGTGCAAAATGTCATCCACGAACCAGCAAAGCGAACGCGAAATTATAAGTGAGTTTATCGATATCTATAGAGATTTGATAAAAATGTCTTTGGCTTTTAACCACCGCTTCATCCACTTTCTTTTCTTTCTTTGTTTTCCGTCTTCAGTTGCGCACAAAACTGCTAAAGCAACGACTTAATTCTATGCGAGCGCGATTGACAGTGAAGCTCGACTGTGTTGGCGCTTGGTTGTAATCCGTGTAGCCGAAACACAATCCGCGAATGGAAACCAAGCTCCCGCCATGGTCACCTCTGTTAGGACCACAGTTGGGACGCTTGATTATATCCGTCTGGTATATGCTTAATAAACATGAGACCTGAGCCTGAGTCCGATGACGTCACAACGCAACGTCGTGCAGTCTATACAGTCTGCGAATAGCGGAGCGCGTCGTCTTACGTCGTTAGGTAAACTTCCTCATTCTTATTAGTATTCTTGTACTATTATTTATTCTGTGGTATTAATAATGTACTCTGTGAGTATATTAACGATATTAACCACAGATTACAAGTCGCGGTACGTAAGTCTAGCGCTGAATGAAACGCGGAGGGGACGCGCACGAATTGAATTGCACGAATGCGACTGGAGAGCCAATCAGCGCGTGCGAACGATACTCACGAGCCAATTAGCGCGACTTATACGCAATAACAGTCACCGCTAGACTTTCGTACCGCTACTTATACGGCGAGTCTCGGTAGACAGGAATGATGTTCTGCGCCGGAGAGTATTTGCATTTGTAAGAGTAACGAACGTCTCGCTGTACAAACAAGTGCGCATGCGGGGCTGCGGGAACGTCGCATTTCACGCGAGTCTCATGTTAATGTGCACGCTTAATATGTGTGTACACGACTTTGAATATGAATTACATCAAGAAACTTTGAACTTAGATTTTTTTATTAATACGTGGTAGAGGCACGTGGCTGCGGCACGAATAGGTTAGTTCGACTGTGAAAGGACCAAGCTCTCACAGAACACTAGCGTGAAACAACAGAATAGTGCTGAATTTTGTATGGTGAGTGTAGAGCTAGACTAAACTGAAGAGAATATAGATTTAAGATATTATAGACTTTATTAGACTAAGTTTGTATAAAAAGGGTTATAGTATATTAAGGAATTTATGGACGATAATAACCCCTGGGAATGAGGTGATCGCTACCAAGCTATTCCTAATATCTTTTGTGTTGTTAATTGTGTAACATACATGATTGTAAGCTGTTATTTAAAAAAAGTCCCGCTGGTTCTTCCCAGGACAGAGGTTTTTTTTCGAACCAGTGGTAATAACCAGTGGTAAATAAACAAAAGAGTGACTTATTAGTATTTTTTATAATCTATATTGAATAAAAAAGTTTATGTTTCTGCTTTTGATAATCAAAGACCATTTATTTTGTAAATTTTTCGAATTTTTAATAAAAAGCTCAGTTTTTAGGATAAAATATAGTCTAGATCCTTTCTAGCATTACTCTCTACTCGCAAAGAGAATATAATCACCACGTTTATCTATTCGTAAAGTTTCATCGCAATCCATTCAGCCATTCCGAAGATTAACCCGGAAGAAAGACAAAAATTAAAAAGTGGTAATTTATATCTTAATAGCATGCATATAACCTCCTGAGCTAATAGAAGCCAGTTATTTTAATATTACAGACGAACACTTCTATTTTATTTATACAGGGTATTTTTGAAACGCTCCCGAAAACGAAGACAGATGATAGTACTAAGGATACCTATGATGATGGGTCACAAAAAAATTCGATCCCGAGGAAAAAAAAATCATCTTTTCACAACGTTTTATTAACTTTATTCACGCTCCATCATGTTATTACAGTTATTTGAAACGATATTTCACAAAAAAAATCATGAAAATACTGAAACATAAAACCAGCAGTGGAATTACTGAATTACAATCAGCTGACTAGGGGTCAATGTACGCACGAACGCCGAATTCGCGCGGCCCGCAACTAGCGATGGTACCACAATACCTAATAATTTACAACACTTGTCTAAATACCTAACTTATCTACTATTTTGCCACTGTGCTTGTCTCCACGTAGCCACTTTAATTCGAATTCACAGGTTAAATAAACCAAATAACTGGTTCGATTCCCCGCTAATAAAAAAAATACTTAAATAAAATGTTAACAAGGTTAGAGTCATGCTTTTTATCCATTGTGTAGGTATGTTTATTATTCTGATGTATTCAGTTATGTACCTATTCAGATCAGTTCAGTACTAAGTTATTTAAAAAAAAAATTGGTTAAATAAACCAAATAACTGGTTCGATTCCCCGCTAATGAAAAAAATACTTAAATAAAATGTTAGCAAGGTTAGAGTCATGCTTTTTATCCATTGTGTAGGTATGTTTATTATTCTGATGTATTCAGTTATACATCAGAATAATAAACATACCTACCTATTCAGATCAGTTCAGTACTAAGTTATTTAAAAAAAAATTGGTATGAAACAGCTTACCGATCCTACGTGGCCTTATGAGATTCTTCAAGGCACATTAACATGTTGCCGGTTGCCGTATTCACGAGCACTATAAACGTACCTACGCGTTAGGCATTATTAAAACAAAACAAAAAACACAAAACGTAACAACAAGAACAATATCATTAATTAATAAATAACAAGTAATAACGACAATAATTTAATAAACAAAACAATTGAACTATCGCTCGTGATAGTCAACATGGAACTGTCTCAAAAACTAAAATTATTAATCAATCCCGCCAAAACAAATGCGCACATTGTAACGTCCTTGAAGCATGTGTAAATTCCACAGCGCGAGGCGACACGAAGCAGCGTGTGTGTGAAAGGGAAGGGTAGAGTGAGTAGTATACCTAATGCATTGTTTCGTACCGATCTTTCGTAGTTCGGCGCCCGCGAGGATATTGACCCTATTGTCAGCTGATTTTCTTTTTTAAGTTTCACTGCTGGTTTTATGTTTCAGTATTTTCATGATTTTTTTGTGAAATATCGTTTCAATTAACTGTAACAACATGATGGAGCGTGAATAAAGTTAATAAAACGTTGTGAAAAGATGTTTTTTTCCTCGGGATCGAATTTCTTTGTGACCCATCATCATAGGTATCCTTAGTACTATCATCTGTCTTCGTTTTCGGGAGCGTTTCAAAAATACCCTATATGTATAGATGAATATAGAATATAGAATATGAATATAGAATATGTAAAGTGTTGAGTGCATCGGTATACGGTAAAGCTGTATAGCTTATGTTTATACCATAAAATATAAATTTAAAAAATCTGACGGAATTTGACGGTTGACCCTGCAGGCTATCCCTGGAAAATTCTTTGAAACGGCTCGAATCTGCTCTAAGTCTCAATGAACACTTTCGAACGCCGTGTCGCCCATCTCGATCGGTTGATTCGTTCTAAAGATATCGTACGACAAAATTTTATTTACACACACACACACACACACCACCAAACACGGACCGAAATCTAGAACTTCGTACTTTTCAAAATTATTACTTAATTTTCAAAGCGGGCAGTTAAAAATGTAAGATTTTTATCAATCAAAAAGAAAAAAAATAATCAAAGAAATTTCATTGTTAGATCTAATATGAATCTATCTATCACAGGGACATATGACTTCTACGGTTTTAACTTCTACACAAGCAGACTAGTCCGTAAAGCGAGAGACGGGAAACCCTCTCAAACTGGCCGCTGGGTAATGGCTCTCCAGAACTCGGTGCGGCCGTGGAAGCCCACGCTTCATGGGAGAAAACGGCATCGGCTTGGTTCTGGGTGTGTATTCTGCCTTAATTGTTTAAGAATAAATCAGGACAGAGTAACGAAGCAATGAAGACAGTGACTAACAGATTCTATAAGGGACGCCCTACACGGAAGTGTGTCGATTAAATTTGCGATATGTTGAAGATGGGCCAAATTATGAGATTGACCATTTACCGACGTGCATGTATGCGTTGACATATGGACGTTAAATAAGCGGAGAGGTATGTCAGAATCGTGCCAATTGGAAATCTGTAGTCTCTGCCTACCCTTTCAGTAACATGTGTGAAAGTTTATGTATTATGCATATTTATTAGAAACAACGGATGAATTCAATTTAGGGTAAGCAGAACTTAAAAACAACTGAAGATCTCCACTATGAGTGCATGCTGTCATAATCTATGGAAGACAAAGTATCCGCATCTCGGTATTCTATAGGATACATTTTATGTTACCAATATTCTTAATAATATTGACTTTTAGGTGCCGATGAAGAAAGTAAAAGCGCAGTTTTTAGTTATAATTTTGTATTGTTGTGTTGTGCCTATTTTATTGGCTTTTGGAAAATAAAAGATTTCTTTATTTATTGCACACCACGAACGCGAAGCGGAGAATTTTTTAAATCACTCGTTTCACTCACATTATTAAGTCGTGTTTATTATTTTATATCGCACTAATATGTTATGGAAAGCACATGATTAGAAAGAGGAAATACTAATAAACAAGCTTGTGCTTTTTTTAATTCAACAATACGTATTATTATAAAAATTATATTGTGGATGTCCTTTATTCTGTCTGTAATTCATAAATTCTCTGTGTACAAGATATCGCAAGAACTACTTAACAAAACGACCTAATTTTTTTTTCACCATCTTCAGAATCATATAGAGCTGGTTCTTTTCGCAGTATCTAATGAGGATATCCTCAGAAGATCCTGAATAATGATATACCTGGTGTTGATCAATATATAGGAAAAACATTTTATCAAGATTTATTTAACGTATTCCAGATTAACCCGGTAGGCATTCGAAAGATGTTGGGGTGGCTGAAGAAAACGTACGGAGACATAGAAATTTTCATCTTGGAGAACGGCGTTTCCACTAAAGGCTACAATTTAAATGATGAAGAGAGAATTAAGTACTACAGAGACCATTTGGAACAGGTATTGTAGTCCGCATATGTAACAAACGCTCTACCGGCAAGTGCAGTGCATGGTTAGATAGTATAAGCAGTAATCCTCTAGAACTCTAGGGTCCGTATTAATAAACGTTACTCAGCTCAAGTACACGCACTTGAGTACAATCTTGAGGTTATGATCTTATTAATAAACATATGTCAAGATGCGGTTTAGGTTTACGATATCAGCTGAGTGCCACATTGATTAATAAACGAAACTCGACTCTCAAGTGTGTATACTTGAGTGCAAGTCACAGAACAGTATTCCTAAGTACAGCGTTTTGAGATACTGTTTTTATGTGTTTATTAATAAAAAAAATAAAGAAAAATACTGTTGCATTAGATGCGTGAATATTGCTTACAAATAAAGCTGTACACACTGCTGTTCGGTTGATTTGTCTGATCGCTTATTTTGTGTTTACCTTCTAATTACTTTAAGAAGTAAATTTCTGCGTTTAATTCTTACTATTCTTCTTTTATCCTTGTTCTATTCTATTTTCAACTGACTTCAAAAAAAGGAGGAGGGTCTCAATTCAATTGTATTTTTTTTGTATTACCTCAGAACTTTTTTCTAGGTGTACCGATTTTGATGAGTCTTTTTTTATTTGAAAGCTGGTGGTTCTCTGGTGGTTCGCTGGTGGGTATTTTATTCCTAGCGTAAATGAGATAGTTTACCGCTATCTACCGGAAACTATAAGTTTTTTATGATAATAACCATAGTCGCCTCATATTATAACGTGGGTGACGTTATGAAACGGGGTAATAGATTTTGAACAAAAAAAATGTCGTAAAAAATGTTCTTTTCTTCTTTAAGTAAATTTAAATACCGCCACTAGTGGTAATAATAATACTTTTACCGTTAGTGGCGGTGTAAGAATATTCACTACCTCATATCGTCCTGTGGGTGTCGTAAGAGGTGACAGAGGGAAGAAACAAACCAGGAGACGGGCAGCAGCGTCTCTCTAATAATAACTAGAAAATAAAAACTGCGGTTATCACGCCTGCTAAGCGTGGCAACTATGGAAAATATCCCCCCCATAAGGAAGGCAATCTATATGAAAGGCCTATGTTTAGCAATGGACTTTTGATAGGCTGTCACGGTAACAATAATTTTTAATTTTTGTCACAACAGGTATGGCTCGCTATCACTGAAGACGGTGTCAACGTAACTAGGTACACTGCGTGGACGTTGTTGGATAATTTTGAGTGGATTGATGGGTATTTGTAAGTATTGAATTTCTTTTTTTTCTAAGTTGCATCCACACTAGGATTTTCTCCTGTATCGTGGGCCCAGTTTACATACATAGATTTCACAAGGACAAACATCCAGACCCGGAAAAATAATTTGTCTCTACATCATAGACTTATTATACCACTGCGTATTTTTATATCGTCATCTCTGCGTCACTTATATATCGATGCTCTACATAGTATAAAACAAAGTCACTTCCCGACGTCTGTACGCTTAGATTTTTTGGACTACGCAACGGATTTTGATGCGGTTTTCATCAATAGACAGAATTATTAAATTGAATCAGAATGGAAGGTTAAAATTCTTCTGTAAGTGTGAATGTGAATGAACTACTCCTAAACGGCTGGACCAATTTTGATAAAATTTTGTGTGTGATTAAGTTCATTAGAAAATGGTTTAGATTCACAATTGAACACGATAGGTGGCGTTGTTGTCGAGATCGTTAGTAGGCTATAATAATAGTTGTTCCGTGCGGGATTCAAGCTCGTGGCCCTTAGCGCTGCAACTCAAGGCTTTAGATAGCATATGTGAGGAGGGCTATATCTGACTAAATTTTGAGTGTATTTTTAAAGTGGCAAATGAACTAACAGTCTACCATGATCTACCTCGTGGTAAGTGGCTACTGCAGTTCATGGATACCTGCAAACAGCTTTAAGCAAGTCTTCCAAGTCTACAGATACGTTGTCACCTCTGAGGACTAAGATGGAATAACTCACAACCTGTAATTATACCGGTTCTCTATACCCTGCAGACAGGAACATAGCAGTGCAGGTACTGTTGTTTTGCGGCTGAAATATGAAAGCGAGTGGTACGTACCCAAACGGCCTAGACAGAAAAAGAAGTCCTACCATCGAGACCAACCCGCAGTGGGGCTATCTCTCAGCAATTAAATAAGGCTTTTGCGCAAAATGGAACGTATGTAGGTTGTTACTTATTATAAAAATTGGGAGATTCTTACTGGGATCATCATAGCTCATCAACAATTCGTGTTTTCTTGTTTTTTTTTAAAACTCATATTGCGTTACTTTTCAGAACCAAATTCGGCTTGTACGAAGTGGATTTCGAGGACCCAAGACGCAAGCGCACCCCACGCGCATCTGCAAAGTATTACAAAGAAGTCATACGTACTCATTCCTTCGACGTAGATTATAAAAATAATTACGATGAACTGTAGCCACTGTAGTTTCATTTTTACTACCTTTGTTTTGATATTGTTGCCACGCTTGGCAGGTGTTGGCAACTGTAGTGTTATCGTTATTATACCATTACAGCCTATAAAGTGAACTGCTGAACATTGGCCTCTCCCATAGATTACCTCATGGGGGATATTTGCCATAGTTGCCACGCTTGGCAAGCGGGCTGGCAACCCCAGTTTTTATTTTTAGTCGTTATTAGGACAACACTGCTACCCATTTCCTGATTTGTTTCCCTTTGTCGCCTCTTACGACATCCACGGGATGGTATGGGGTAATGGATATTCTTACACCGCCACTACACGGAAATTATACATTTTCATAGTATTCATGTTCTCGTCTGGTTGGGATATATTATGTGGATTTATATAAATTGATAAAATTGAATAAAATATAACTATATGAATTAGAATTGATAAATTATGTAAAATATATAAAAAAACCTCAGCCAGATGGAAGCCCTCGACAGTGGAGAACCAACAGCCGAGGGTTAGGAGGTTAGAAGTTCTAATAAGGAATATGCTGCTGCTCCTTTCCATTTTTGGTTTCCCTCTGTCGCTGCTGCTTCTTACTATACCTAGTAGACATGTGTCATTCATTCATCTAGCGACCCGATCATTCAAGTATTGATTCGTCTTACGAACAGGGTCATTCGGGTCGATCATTCAAATGGATCTTTTCGAGTTACAGTACTCTGTGATCTGTGAGACTCGCTCGATAATGTCGGTAGTCGGACATTACTATACTCTTTGGGCGTAGGTCCAGTCAATCGTTTGATCCGGAACGTTCAAAAAAACGTAATTGCAATCATCAATACTTTGATGCGACCGGGTCAAATTAACGAATCATTCACGATTGACACATGTCTAACACCTAGGGTAGTAGATA
Organism: Parnassius orleans; assembly: GCA_029286625.1. Lineage (NCBI taxonomy): Eukaryota > Metazoa > Arthropoda > Insecta > Lepidoptera > Papilionidae > Parnassius > Parnassius orleans. The sequence continues at coordinate 1,303,843 of JAGSMP010000277.1, forward strand.
CTCTTACGCCGCCACTATACGCGATTTGGTAATATTATAGTTAACAAACGGTCTAATAGTTCACCTAATGGTAGCCAGGGTTCGAGTAGCTCAAAAGTAAAGTAGGTCTAATGATCCCGTGGCTCTTAAGGGCTTCGCGGTCTTAGAAACATAACATAACATAAACATAAACACTCACGCCTGTCACCCAGAGGGTAGGCAGAGACTACGGACTTCCATTTGGCACGATCCTGGCACACCTCTCGCCTCCTTTACATCCATATATCTACGCATACACGCACGTCGGTTAAGGGTACTCCTAATCTGGCCCATTTTAATATATCGCCAATTTGGTCGATAAACCTTCGTCTAGGGCGTCCTTTCCGACTCTGCCGTTCACTTCTGCAGCATAAATTTGCTTTGTCACTCTTTCTTCGTTCATTCTTTCTACATGACCAAACCACCGAAGCATTCCTTTCTTAATCCTGGTCACAACGTCATCTTGCAAACCACACTTTTCTCTTATCACACTATTTCTCACCCTGTCATTCAGATTCAGCCTAGCATACTCCTTAATGACCGCATTTCTACAGCATTTATTCTACTCTCATGCTTCTTCTGCCACACCCAACTTTCACTACCATACATTAAAGTAGGGACTAACACAGCATTATGAATTGACAAACGTGCCTTTTTTGACACATTTTGACTCCTCACAATAGCGTGTAGAGCCCCATTCACTCTATTTCCTGCGTTCACTCGTCGTTCTATATCCTTATCATATCTACCATCCCTGCTAAATAAACATCCCAAATATACAAACTCATCCACTTGCTCAATCAACTCCCCTTCTATTCTTATTTCACATAACGTTTTACTTTCTTCTCTTTCAAAAACCATCACTTTCGTTTTACTTGTGTTTACTTTCATTACCCTTTCTTTTAATGATCTGTTCATTAATGTAACCATCATTTGCAACTCGGCCGCCGACGATGCAAATATGACTTGATCATCGGCGTACAAAAGGCATTTGACGGTTAACTCACCCATTCTCAACCCACATTCTTCAACTTTCAAAGTTTGCAAACAACTGTCCATAAATAGGTTAAACAGCCACGGGGAAGCTACACAGCCCTGTCTGACACCTTGGATGCCAAACCAGTCCGAGTAGACCCCGTTGATCCTGACACAAGCACTAGAGTCCCTATAAAGAGACCTTAATGCCTGTATCAAACCAGCGCTCAAACCAAATGAGTTCAGTGTTTGCCATAACATATTCCTGTCCACTCTGTCATAAGCCTTTTCCAAGTCCATGAACGCACAAAAACTTTCTGGTTTTGGCCAAAACTTCTCCGCAATCATGCGCATGGAAAAGACTTGATCCGTACACCCCATCCCCTTTCTAAATCCAGCTTGCACATCCCAAATTTTTCCATCAGTTTCTTCCATAACTCTTTCAATTAACACCTTAGCATACAGTTTACCCACAATGCTAAGCAAGCTGATACCACGGTAGTTTTTACAGTCCTGCTGTGACCCTTTTCCCTTATATATTGGGACTATAACGGCTTTGCACCAGTCTTCCGGTACCCGCTTCAGTTCCCAACATAAATTAAACAAGGTGTACAGCAGGCCTGCCACCACTCCCTCTCCAGCCCTTAGCATTTCGAGTGATACTCTATCATATCCGCCTGCCTTACCTGCTTTCATGCTTTTCATTGCTTTCATTATTTCATCTACACTTATCTTCCTACCTCTCCCCTTCTTTCGAAATTTCTATTTCACTTAATTCAGACGACTCTTCACTCATAAACACGCTTTCAAAGTATTCCTTCCATCTCTTTAAACTCAAGCTTCATCATTCAGCATACAGCCATTCTCGTCTCGTATAGCATTCATTCTAGGCTGTTTTGAATTTCCCCTGGCAGTTCTTACGAGTTTCCAGAACATTTTAATATTTGCCTGGAAGTTATCAGATATCCTTCTATCATTCTTATCCGTTCTTTCTTGCTTTTTCCTTTCAACAACTTCTTTTACTCTCTTATTTATAAGTCTAAAGTCTGCCTTTTTTCTTTCAATCTCATCATTCATACCGCCAGAATTACCAGCTTTGGTTGCCAGTAAATCTAGCCATGCTCTCTTCTTTGCTTCAACTTCCATCCGTACCTCATCATCCCACCACAACGTATTATTTTTCCTTTCATTCGTTCTCTTACTTACACCACATACTTCGGTGGCTGCATCCACTAAAACTTTCTTAACATTATTCCATACAGTCTTCAGGTCTAAATCATTCATACATATTTCATTCAAACCACTAATATTCTCTCTCAGTCTACATTTATACTTCTCTTTCACATCTTCATCTTGTAACCTCTCTATTCTTATACGCTGTAACGCAGTGGTAGACACAGATGTCCGATGCCGCCAACGCTTGAATAGACCATTAATTCGACATAAGACCAAGTAATGATCCGTCCCAACGTTGGACCCTGGTAAACCCTTGTATCTACCACTGCGCTCCGCATTCTTTCATCCACAATTATGAAATCTATCATGCTTCTATCATCACCTCTTTCCCATGTATACATGTGAACTTTTATGGCGAAAGAAAGTGTTCGTCACAAAAAGATTCTTTTCCACACATACGGCGAGGAGGTCTTCACCATTCTCATTTACACTTTCATCGCCGAACGTTCCTAATATCCTTTCATAACCAGACCTCTTCACCCCAACCCTTCCATTAAAATCTCCTAACATAATAATATTTTCATTTCTCTTACATTTCCTCAACACCATCCTTACCATGTCCCAAAACTGCTCTCGGATATAAGTGGGCTTAGACATGTCTGGGGCGTACACCCTAGCACAAACAACTTCTTTAAGCCCACTTTCATTCGTATCCATAGCAGCCTTGGGCTTACATTCATACTCTTTCACACATTGACCTATTCTTTCTGAAAGGATGACACCGACTCCTGGCATGCCCGCTCGGTCTCGTCTACACCAGACCAGTAAGCGGTATACATGCCATGTGCAGTGGCATCCTTTCCTTTCGTTTCGTCTCATTTACATGAAACACATCTATTCCTCTATCATTCATCATTTCGCATACTTCATCCATCTTATCATTCATTGCTCCACATACATTTAGCGTAGCCAGACAGGCCTCCGCAATCCACTTTTCGCCCCTCCGGGAGACAGAACGTGACGGGTTGTCGAACCTCGTCGCCGGTTTTTCTCCCGGAGATTCTTCGCACCCCTGCCCCATTAAAGGGACGCCGGGAACTCGGGGCCATTTTTTTGTTGTTGGCTCATGGTGCGACTAAGGGGTGGTAGATTTTACGCCGCTACCATATGGCGAGGAGCCGAGTCTAATCTTTTCGGCTTTGTCGCTCGTTTAGCACCACCCGGGGGACACGTGTAGGGTGGGCCTAGGTTAGGTGGTCGAAGCCTACGGACGCGAGCGACTCATCCCCGGTCTTAGAAAACAAGTGATAAAATTAAAAAAATTGTACAACCGACTTCAATATAAATTATTAAGGATAACTCAAAAACTGCTGGTCAGACCTTGATCAAATTTATATGGGACCACATGAGAAGCACCAGCTTTATAAATAAAAAAAGAATCATCAAAATCTGTTCACCAAGAAAAAAGTAATGTGGTAAAACACACAAAAAAATACAGTCGAATTGAGTACCTCCTCTTTTTTAAGTCTGTTAAAAAAGCATTTAAGGTAAAGGTAGAGGAAATTGCAAAAAGGTACACTCGCTACTTGACGGTAAGTGGTAACAGCAGCTCATGGACCAGATGTGTTGTCGCGTTGTTCGCTTAAATAAGTATAAAATATCATTTGCTAATAACACTGCAAGTAATTCGTCGTGTAATGGCGGTGTAAGAGTATCCACTACCACATATCGTACCGTGGGTGTCGTTAAAGGCGACAGAGAGAATCAAACCAGCAGGGCTAGCATGGGTAGGAGACAATTTTATCCCCGGGGAAAGGAGAAAATGTTTATCCCCTCGCTTAGTTTTATCCACCCTTGGAGCATGGGCGCACCGGTGCATATAATATCCACAGTAGATAAAATGGGAGATAGACTTAGACTTAGATAGATTTTTTTGTATGAATATAAACTTCAACCCACGTCCAATGAACTAGGATAAAATTGTCCCTTTCAAATGTCAAAAAAGCATAATTTTTTATCTTTCATTTGGCTCCATGCTACGGACGGGGGATATGGGGGATATATACTTCTCCCCGTTTGACATAACAAGATAATTTTATCTGTTGTCAGTGGATATAATCGGGGGATAAAATTTTTGTCCCCCGCCCATGCTAGCCGGGCTGGAGATGGGCAGCGGCGTCCTCCTGCCAATAACACAAAACAATTTAAAAAAACATGAGTGAGTGTCGTGGAACACTCGGTTGGAACGAAGTTCCTTTCGTAGTATATTATTATTGATAAACGTACTTATTATATTATTGATTAACAAATACAAATAAATGAATTACTAGCGTCTATTAAAATGAGGCGTCATTTAAAATAAAATAATATTTCTTTCATGGTAAGATAAGAAATATGTGCGAGGGAGATGGATATAATTCCATCTCTCTTCCTTATAACCGCCAAGGCCGTCTACACTACGTCAGAAGGGGTCGTGACGGAAAAATCTTACACTTTTTCTTGCCTAGCCCCCATCCGCCAAATTCGTTCCAAAAATTGCAGTTGCCAATTCGCCTCCCTACCGTGGCAACTATTGTAAGTATTATGAGGCAATCTATGGAGAGACCAATTCTCAGTGGATATTAATAGTCTGTAATTAATGATGATGCAAATAACTATTTCAGTGATCCCGGTGGGAAACGATCGATCCGTCCAACGGCATAACTAGCAACCTGGAATAATAATATCATTGTTCAATAAGAGACATTATTATTTACAAACTTGTGTAATGTTCACTTTAATTGATAAGACAATACGTAAAACCATTGGTCCTGCGCCTGATCTCTCACTAGTTGTGTTGGAGCCGTCTTATCGGACTATAAGAGTGAGGGAATACAGTGTGCACTTGTGCTTGCACACACACTCGTGCACTATAATCCTGTCGTACGCAGATGGCTAGTCTCCGTTGCAACTGGCCGTAGTGAAAATTCGGTCTGGAGGACATTATTATTATTTAAATTTGTGCCAAACTTTATATTCGCTGTATAACACAACATCAGCCTTCTTGCTATGCTTGTCTTATGGGGTTTAGTGTAGTAAGCCGCTTGAGTGGATTTGTGAGATTCGTCGTTGATGCGTTAGGTACTCCTTAGCCGCCGCCTTAATGCCGGTCGTTTACTTTAATCTCGTAATGACGTTCACGTCCTCGAACCTAAGGAAGCTTGTGGTTGTTGTTTGGTTTTCTCTACGCCGCACCATAATCGGTCTCCTATAAATCTTTACTTGCTTCCAATACTTGGCAATATAGCCATCTCGTAACTAAATAGGTAAGTAAGGTAACAGCAGCCTACGTATATTTGGGCTCCAAGGTCTCCAATAATTTCGGATATAGTTTGAGGACAAAAGCGTCCGCCGGGTTCCAATGCGCAATCAACAGTCGCGCTTACGACCACTAGACTACCGAGGCAGTCAGTGAAAGAAAAATAGGACTGGCGATCACTCCACAGTCAAGAGCACAGCTCTTAAATTTATATAAAAAAGTGAGATAAATGTCGAAAACCTGTTTCTCATTAAAGCTGAAGGGTTAGAGATGCCTTTGCCCTGCCATTATAACAAAACAGACAGACTGAAAATAAGAAAATAAAATTAGAGGCATTTGATATTCGGTAGCACAGAGTATCTTTTATAACCAAGGAAGAATTCGGTAGAATCTACTAGTTAGTCTGTGCATTTGGTCCAAAAAGACGCCTTTAAGTCATATGTGTTTAATGTGTTAAATATGTCTTTAAACATTATCACATCTCATCAGGTGAATTCCCACGTGACAATGAATTCTCCTACGCCGCGCCGTCACTGCACTGCATTTTGTTTTTAGAAAAAGAGTAAAAAACGAGCGCACCGTCCACCTGATGGTAAGTGGATGATGTGGCCCATAGACACATCTATCCGCGATTAAGAATCAAAATACAGATACGTTGTAACCCCTGAGGACTAACCTGGAATGCCTTGTTTCCATTGAAAAGGGTCTCCGATTCTTTACACTTACCATGCGGAGTCACTCTTGCCTTGAAGACACCCACATTGTAATCGGATGGAAAGACAGATGCTGGCAACTTATTCCACTCCTTTGCTGTACGTATGACGAACGATGTAGAATGCGTGGTAAGTCAACGACAAATGGGTGGACACTGGCCGAACGTCTGGTTGTCCAATGGTGGAAGGGAGCGGGAGGAATTAAGTCATGCAATTCCTGCGCACACTCTCCGAAATGCATCCTGTAGAAAACTGAAGGGCTGGTATCATTGTTACATTTCGGTTTAAAGGATATTTATGCCAGTATAAGTGCAGGCTGTGCGGCATTACATTGTTATTGAATTTGTAATATTACAAAAGAAAAAAAGACCAGAAATAAATTCAAAGCAACAAAGTAACTGCGTCAAGTATAAGGTTGTATTGTTTTGAAATGTTTTTTTTTTTACTAATCTATAGAAATTGTAATGACTCCAAAAAACGACGATTTCAACCAAAGGAAGCAATAATTTTACATCAGAAATCACGAACGCTTACACTATAACAATATACCGTTACATTATATGGAAAACAATTAAGTAATTAACCGTATGAACGTCTTATATTTTTTTAAGTTAATACTTTACAAGCGGTGTTGAGTTGAAGGTAAAAATTTTGATATAAGTTGCGCGCATATTTTCGTTATGCTAGTGCGTGAGGTAAACTGAATGTTTTGCGTCACTCATAATTAAAACTATATTAATGTAAACTAATATATTTACTACTTTCAAAGTATTCTCGATTACATTTTAAACACTTTTTTATTCATTCAAACAATTTTTGAATACAAAAGGACCATTGGTCTGATGGCATGTTTTTCACGTGCTGGTTGAAAGATAGTACGGCCTTCAAATATCAAACTTCTCATCAAATCTTTGATTTTTAGGAAAAAAAGAAATCATATGGAGCGAAGTCTGGGACTGTGTGAGAGATAGTTCACGAGATCCACCGTTTCAGGAGCCAAAAATGACATATTGTTGTTCGTGGTGTGCACCGAAGCACAGATTAACAAAAAGTTACTAACCGAAGCATTTTCATAATGCAATAGGATGCAAATTTTTGGTCGTTTTTCCCAAGATTTTTCAAAGACACTGCACAAACAAATGGTGGTGTACCACTCAGCATTAACTGTCTTTTGATAATAAAGTGGGATCGTGCAGAGAGGACACGTCTGGGAGAAAAAAAAACACAATAATTTTTTTACCCACGCTTCTTGCCTGTCTCAATTTTATTGGTTTCCTGTCGGCTTCGAACACCCATATAGAAGACTGTTTGCTTTCTTTCCGGAATGTAACAATATATCCATGTTTCATTTCCTGTCCCAATGTCATACACAGCATTTGAACGTCCGTGATCATATTTTAACAACATTTTTTTACATCAATGTGTTTTACACCAATCAACTTGTATTCGTTTTTTCACGAGGAATCAAAAACAACAAAAATGTTTTCTAATTTTTAAATGTCGATGAAAATTTTATTGAATTGACTCATACCAATATCTACCCAACAATGTTCTTAAATCTCCTCATAGGTGATGCGCCGGTTTTCTTCAATTAGCCGCCTGAGAGTAGCCACATTTTTTGTGGAGAAACATGGCCACGATAACATTCTGTGTACCAACGCCTTTCGGTGTTCAAATGAGGTGCTTCCCTCGCAAAAGCATTTTGAAAACAGCAGTGCAATCATGCGGAGAGAGTGAACTTTCGAAATTATAAAAAATCATTGCCCTAAAATCTTTTTGCGTTAATCCCATATTTACTACGTATGACGCACTTCAACTTGTAATAAAAAACAATTGACACGCAACATCCCGCCAAAAATTATTTTAATTAATAAATAAATTTCTTATGTTTAAAAAAATATAACATTCGAAATTCAAACATTTATGACTAGCCTAGAGCGCAGAACTTACAGTATGCCCTATGCCATTATCATCATCATGCCCTTCACAAATCCACTGCTGAACATAGGCCTCCCAAGGAATGCCACAAAGCACGGTCCTGAGCCACCTGCATCCATCGACTTCCTGCATGTCTTACCAGGTCATCATTCCATCTAGTGGGGGGTCACCCTACACTTCGCCTACCGATACGAGGCTACCATTCGAGAACCGTTTTTCCTTATCGGTTTTCGGTTCTTCGAGCTATATGACCGGCCCATTGCCACTTCAGCTTACTAATCCGTTGGGCTATGTCAGTCACTCTGGTTCTACTACGGATATCCTCATTTCTAAGTTTATCACGCAGAGAAACCCCGAGCATAGCCCTCTCCATAGCTCACTGAGCGAGCTTGAGCTTCCTCATACGGCCAGCAGTGAAGGACCACGTCTCAGATCCATGAGTCATCAATGGCAACAGGCAGTGGTTGTACAATCTCGTTTTTAATTTTTGAGGTATACCTGGCGAGATGGTCGTAATTTCCCGAACGCTGCCCAGCCGAGTTGAATCCGTCGTTTGACCTCTCGGTCGAAGTTGGACTTACCTAGTCGGACTAGTTGTCCCAGGTAAACATACTCGTCAACAACTTCGAGCTTAGTGCTACCAACAACTGCCGGCATAGGTGTGACATGGACGTCATACATGATCTTTGTTTTGTCCATGTTCATCTTAAGACCTATCCGTTGGGAGGCACTATTGAAGTCATTGAGCATAGTGCTTAGGTCCTCCGGCGATTCTGCCATAAGGACTAATTCGTCGGCAAATCGAAGGTGAGTGATGTACTCGCCATTGATGTTAGTACCGTATCCTTTCCAGTCCCGTAGCTTGAAAACGTCCTAGCCCTGGTTCCGTTTGAAGTTGAGTAAGTCCCGCCGCATGCATTTGGAGATCTGTCTGTTCAGTTGCCTGTATGCTGTCAAATCTGCTGAAGACTGCAACTTCATTTCCCGTCTAACGGCCATGTGATTAAGAGTGTGATCGGAGAGTTTTTGTGTTCTTCTGCGGCGGGTCTTGCAAAACTTAGTATGTAAAAAAAAACCTAGAATTTTGGAAAATCTAAATAAGATCTATAATTTATGATGAATTACCTAAAAAAAAATGACAAACACAGGTCTTAGAACCTTATTAGTATGTTAAAAGTGACAAAGTATTAAAGTTTTATGTTATTAGTAAAATCTAAATTAAATAATAGATAGAATAAATACATAAATGAAGTTTTTCTGTATGTTATAAGAAAATTTGAATCTATGGGTCGAGGGATTTAAAGATTTCTCTATTTGATGTAGCTTCATCGGCTTTGAAGAGCGATTAATTTAACTGCATTTAGGTATAAATACCTTATGTATTCAGCAAGTTGCTCCATAAACTTGACAATACCAAATGGCATCAAACATGGATCCTGAATTTATGCCAGCCATAGTAGTTAGACAGTATAGATAGTACATATATTTACGTGTAAATAAGTACTTATTACTTGTACTAGAAGCAAATATACAGTTTGCATAAGTATTGTAACTTAGTTAAGCCATTTTTACTTGTGTAATGGTTATATCCTTGTTGATCAGATGCTTCTATTATCCTTAGACTGATGTGTTTTTAACTCTGCACAAAGGAATATTATTTTGTCATCTACTATCAGATAATTAATATAAAAAATAATATCCTTTTCCCCTACATGAAACTAGTGAAAATAAGAAATCAGACAACTTTTACATAGTCAAATATTGTTGATGTAAATCCATAACATTTGTGTATTTGATCTGATTAATGGTAATAATTTCTTATTTATTTAACATACAGGCAGAGACAACAAAATACTGACAGAAATATGGAAATGTAGTTTATTGACATTGAAGTATGGTATATATATAGTCTTATACAATATTCATTAACTTTTTTCAGGTGGATCGCTTAGAATAAATGTGTATGTCTTGTAGGCTGAAATCTTGCAGAGCTGCTCGTAGGCAGAAACAAAAGTATATGGATATTGAATACAACAGTCTTATATCATATCTCACAACATTGATAATATCCTTCTGATTCATGTTATTATCAAGTTATTTTGAAAATATCTTTGAAATGATAATGACTGACAAAAGTAAATACAATTAAATTATACATGTGTTTTTGTTATCCTTACACAACCAGTTTAAAACATCTTACTTCATATTTATCAGTGTGTAATAACATAGATAAACATGATATTACCTAGTCATTTTGGCTTTAATGGTGTTTGGGGTATGATAACTAATCAGTTAATATATTTTAAAACAAAGTTTACACACTGCACCTTTACTAATCAACCAAAACATATTAAAACAAAGTCTTGACACCGCACCTGTCTGTCTGTCTGTTCCACTATTAGATTACACTATAGACTGCTTTGGAAATAATTACAACAATATATGCAGTGGCATTTTACTTTGTGTTTTATCCTTATACAATCAGTTCAAAACAGCTTTCTTAGTATATAGTATTTAAAGGTAATATTATAAATAGACATATTATCCGTTATTCATCTTGGCTTTATTCTTATATCATATTTATTTAATTACTGTAATGGTGTGTGTGATGTATATTCACTAATCAATTAATACCTGTAAAAAATTGTATCCACACCACGTTTGTTTGTCTGTGCACTGTTTTGCCGGAACTGCTAAAAGGATTTTCCATCTATCTTAAAATATCTATAATTGCTGAATGTACCTACAACTTTGTTTAATACTATTAATTATTAAGCTTTTCTATTCTATATACGCTATTCTAACTCATAATATCGGTGAAAAATACTAGAAAATCGCTTTTAGTTTGTTTTAAGGTTATTGCGATATTCATATTTTAATTTTAATATCTCAGAATTCCCCTTAGATGCGATAAAACTAATATTAATTTTGTAATCTATAGATTATAAGGAATAAATCAAGATACATTTCATTAAGGTTCACTAAAATTCGTGGTGGGCCCATTCTCCATACAAAAAGAAACTGTCTCCTTTACTTAATAATATTTAATTTACTTTTTTATCGTATAGTGGAGGTGTAGGAATATCCATTACCTCGTATCATCCCGTAAGTGCCGTAAGAGGCGACAGAGCTATACAAACCAAAAAAAGAGGAGCAGTGTTCTTTCTAATAATACAATACAATAACTTTATTTCAGGCATCAAGGACTTAAAAATTGAGAACATTGGCCCATAGCAATATATACCTTAACCTAAAAATATATATAAAATATAGACATAACTTAACACTATTTAGGGAACTTTCTTCTTTGGCGCGTCCTTGTATCGGCGAAACACTACCCCAGAGGGCAAGAAATCGGGAGCGAGGAATGTCTCTTTGTGTTTTGCAGGAACCTGGAGTACGTAGGATTTGAAATTCGTGGACCTATTAGACTCCAGACGCTGCAAATGTAAAGAGATCGGATCCTCAATGCGGCATCGGCTTCGTTCTTCCACGAAACGCAGGACTTATTCTCCCGACGTACTTTTGTCCAAACGGGAGATGTAGAGCTGTATGGTTGGCTCCACAACACGCAGAGTTGTACTCGCGTTTATTTTGGCGGTCCCACGCTGGTACAGATGGGTCTCGACCGACGTCTCTTCGCAATAAGAGTAAAACCGTCCTTATCAGTCTTGTCTCGGGTCATCACTGGAACTGATTTTATTTCCACATTCTTTCGCTTTCGACCACAAGAGGGTGCCGGTTGTGAAGATTTTCGGGCATCATCCGCAAACGTCTTCTCTTGTTGTGAGGTTGCCTTCGGCGGAGGAGTACTCTTGGGTTCAGTCAAGGGCTGAGGTTGTGATGCAATGACGACCGAGGTCACCCTAGTTTCAACCCGCTGACAGACGGTATCGCGTGACGGATTCGCAATCATCGGTGAAATATGACTACTATTATGGTTACCGCGTGTCGTATTTACATTCTGCGACGGCGGTGAATTCGCAGATGTTGCAATTATGGCTGCGCAACGTAGTGACTTCGTTCCTCAGCTCTGTTGCGGCTCGTTCAGATTCTTCAAATTTGAAACGGATGTCGGTAACTTCGACTTTCAACGTGGGCGATGTCTTTCAACAATCTGGTTACGTCTACGTGATCGAACGTCACGTGAGGCAGCTTGTTGAGATCACGCGCGACGAAAGTTGGGATGTCATCAGGGTCGATCTCATTGAACAGTCTGAAGATGTCTTGCAGGTCTTTCTTACCGCGTCCATCTCTGTGACGTGTGATAAGACGGATTTGGGTCACGGCTGAATCTGCTAACACCTTCTTCGCTTGGATGATCTCGTCCTCGGTGAAGCATGTCATCAGTATCTGCTCCAGAGACACCTGGTGACGTCCAATTTTGTTGAACCAAGGCCAGGAACTCGTGGACTACGAAGGTTTCGGAGCATTTAGGTTGACACGCCATTTCGATAAAAGGTAACACACATAAAAAAAGAACATACAGTCGAATTGAGTACCTCCTCCTTTTATAAGTCGGTAGAAAATTAAGACCCAAGTCGTATTTGAATTTCTTAAAATTCATAGAAGATGGGAAAATACGTTCGCACTCGATACCAAATAATGTCGATTTAAATTTCCTTAATCTGCATTTCTCTTCTGTTTCTGGCGTGGATATTACAAGTCGCGGCACGTACGTCTAGCTCTGAACGAAACGTGGAGGGGACGCGCACGAATTTATTTGCACAAATATGACTGGAGAGCCAAACAGCGCGTGCGAACGATACGCAATCAGCGCGACTTATGCGCAATAACGGTCACCGCTAGACTTTCGTGCCGCTACTTATACTGCAAAATCAACAACATTTACACAACTTCCATTGTTTCCCACTCCTGACTTTCCTCTGTTGCCTTTTACAAAACCCACTAGATGATACGACTTGTGGATATTCTTACACCGCCACTACACAGTTTATTTTTATTATCCTTCCTTCGTTTGTGTTTGGGCAAGTTTCAGATTGTGATGTTAGGACAAAGAAGAAAACCTGCATGTCTGAGAAATAAGAAAAAAAAAATCGAAGACATGTGAAGTTCGCCAACACGCATTGGGGCAGCGCGGCAGACATTTCCTTGCCCTAAAACTCTCTCAGAAATTAGGGGAGGCCTGTGCTCAACAGTGTGACGTACATAGGCTGTAACTTTAACTTTTAACTTTATGTTAGGATACACATACTCTCTATCCATTTTGACACTGTCGGAAGTAATTGGAAGTGATGACGTCAGTCGTAAAATAATCATTCACTTACTTGAATATCTTCTCATCTTTCTTTCCTTCCCAATGGAAGGACTTCGTGATTCCTTTTTGTTAGAAACGGGGTACTTCAGGAGTGGTCTGATATAAATTTGTTCAAGAGCTGACGATGGGATCTATAAGAAAATCATCAAACTGTTCAATTTGCAAAGGCATCTGCACAACTTACGGCGAATAATTCTTTTTCGCCTCAACCGATTTCAATGGTTATATTATTTTAGTTCATTGAAATAAGTCTTTACTTTTTTAAAGGTTTTATTGTGGGTGGTGGAATGGTAGATTCGGAATTGTTTATTATTGAATTTGCAATAATTAGTATATGGAGAATCATACGCTGTCCTTAGCTGATCCAGTCAGAATACCTTTATAATATTTCTCCCTATCTGTGTGATGCACCTGGTTTCGTTGCACAATCTCGGTGTATCAAGGTTGCGCATCAGGAGAACTGGAACGCTTAATACTTACGCGGTTAACTTTTTAGTTGAGATTATGCGAAGACACCCCGTTTGTTACAAGAGAAACTCGACTGGTTAGTAGACTGGCTGTGACACAACCGTCGTCACCGGATTCCACTATCTATTGATGAGTAGCCTAACGTCTAAAATTTGGTCATTTATTTTATTAACTCCTTAATTTTCTGGCGAATAATCAACTTCAACGCATAAATTGATTGCTTGATGATTAAATCATTATACGTGTTTTGTAGCCTTCTAATAATGAGTCTTTGCAAGTCCTAGAATCTGTTTACCGAATTTCATCAAATCCATTCAGCCGTTTCAGTGCGAAACGTAACAAACGGTGTGCCCGTTTAGTCCAGTCCTCTACATCTACTATCACTATCCTCGATTAAGAATCAAAATGTAGATGCATTGGTACCCCTGAGACCAGAGATATAATAATTTGAAACTAGTAAAAAGTGTTTGCGGTTCTTTACACTCACCATAAAAATATTATATTGTCGCACCATAAAGAATATATTGTAACATCCGTTTACAATATATTCTTACATAAAATGACTGTAAGATGTTGCTGGATGTTGCCTTAACTTTGTCGTATATTAAATAAAACAGTTAACATTTTTTGACTTAACTTAACTTAATCGTTGAATAGTAATAATAAAATTAAAATTCATTAATAATTCATTAATTTAATTAAAAAATGAAGAAGTGCTTCGGTTGTTAGGACACGTAGAAAAAATGTATGAGGAAAGAGTGACAAAGCAAATTTATGATGAAGATGCAGAAAGGAAGTGACAGATTTGACAAGGGACGCCCTAGATGGAAGGTTATTGACCAAATTAGCTATATACGAGTATTGAACATGGGCCAAATTAAGAATACCCATATCCGACGAGCATGTATGCGTAGACGCATGGATGTGAAAGAAGCGGGAGAGGTGTGTTAGGATCGTGCCAAATGGAAGTAGGGCCCTCTGAGTGGAACAACGAACGACGAAATAAATTTAGGCTAGACAGAATCTAAAAACCGAAGTTATCTATCAGTACATGCTCCCATGACAAATACACACATCAACAGAATCTAGGGATATTTTATATTTCATCAAATATCTAGAAATCCATGAAGAATTTTCTGACATAGAAATGGAAGAATGATAGGTTTAGGTCTTTAACAAAAAATAAAAAACAATTTGTATTCCTTTAAAATATAAATGTTATTTTTTTTATCGCCGTAGAAAATTAGTATGATAAAAAAACTTCATTTCTTCTTATAAAACCATTAATTTTAATTAAATTTGAAAAAATCTTATAAAATCTAATTATTAATAATCAGTGTTGCCACCTCTTACATTAATTACACATCGACATCGATTGTTCATACTTAAAATTAAATTGTCAATGTCTTGCTGCGGTATGAGGTCCCATGTTCTTTGCAAGTGTTCGTAGTTGTAGTTTCGTCGTCAAATTTGGCGGGAAATCTCTCAAAGCTTTTCGTTGTAACATGTCCCAGGCAATCCAAATGCAGGCCAATCCAAAATTTGAATATCGTAGTCTCGGAGAGCGGCCGACACCAGCCGCGCCGTTATGGGAAGGAGCATTATCGTGCATGAGTAGAAAATCCTGGCCCATTTGGATTCTGTGTGGAACAATAATAAAGTCTACTACCTCCTCGTGGTATTTTTGAGCACTCATACTGCCTTGGATCCAAACGAGCTTGGTTCGTCCGCCAAGACGAATTCTTGCCCACACCATGATTGTCTTAGAAAAGCATTTCTCAAGTTATAAGATGTTAAATTAAAATTTACTTAAATTAAACGGGAACAGATATTCCAGATTATTGTGTTTTTTCACAATTATAGTTCTTCTACGGGCCACTTCTGCTGCAATCAAGCTGGCCTAACGTGTATAAGGAAATGTTATAAAATAAAGATAATTTATTTTATGTTATTAAATCAAATATGTAATATACATATAATACCTTCAAATTTTTTTTTATGTATAAAATAAGGAAAATTGCAAATTTTTCCATTCATTGGTATTATAATTCGCAATCCGGGCTTCAAACATCTACATGTTGTAAAGAACGTCTCGGACAAGGAGAGGGTATAATTAAATGGTTAAACGAACTTACCTTAAGTGAAGTTCAACCATAATTATACAAGCTCCTTGTCCGAGACATTCTCCAGCCCTCCTCTGGTTAGGGTTGCTCATCTAATCCCTTGCTTTAAACATAATGACATTGCATTTGACGTACAGGGGGAATAGTGTTGTACATATATTCTGCCGTTCCAACATTTTTTTTTGGAGCTTGAATAACTGTGATGGTACTGGTATAAAATACGGCGTACTACATGTTGTAAAGAACGTCTCGGACAAGGAGCTTCGTATAATTATGGTTGAACTTCACTTAAGGTAAGTTCGTTTAACCATTTAATTAAAAACGCTACAGTCAAAATGAAACGGAAGACGGACAGCAACAACTTCTCGACAACTCAAAATCATAAAAAACCAGCGATTAAATAATGTTACTACGTAATAGATACATCACTCCCATACAAAAGCGAAAATACCTACGCTATAATAGCCTGCAAATTCCTAATAATAATCACAGACGTTAGTACTATTATTTATTCTGTGACGTTAGCTGCAAGCAGAAATATACTTTCTAGAAATATACGCGCACCGGGAGTTGAGGACGCTTTGCCCACCGCGCAACTTTCGTATGGCTGCTGCGTCATCGAGAGAATGCGCAAGGGTTGTACAAAGATGATAAAATAAATAAAATACTAAAAATAATTATTTTATTTGTTTGATAATCAAATATGTTTGAGTTTTATAAAATAATAAATAGCTTTATATCCTTCTCTGAATTCTCTGTTATTAACAGGGCTCGGACAACGGTATATTTTTCGAAACGGTTTCGCCTTAAATACCTAAAAACTTATTTGTTTCGTTTATGTTCGAACGGAATCATAATAAAAACGTTTATGAAGAGAACGAAATTTTAAATCGTTCTTTTTTTCGTTCGAAAATAAAACGTTTTTAACCATTTTAAACTGTTTTTCCCATTTTTTGGCCCTGCAATACGAAACAAAAATAATACACATCCAGTCCAGTTGTAATTTTACGACCGCGCAGATAGGTGTATGGATTATTATAAATTTACAGTAATTTAATTAAAGTACTGTGACTGATATACATTATTCGGTGTGTACGTTACGATTTAGTAGTGTGTGATAGAGAAAGCATGGTTGATTCAGTCACAAAACATGTCACAAAAATCATTCGGTCCGCTAGCACCAAGCGCATCGGAATTCAAAATCACTGGTGTAATGAAATGAATGTAAACTAAGTAAACAGGTTAAAACTTGTCGCGGCACGCGCCATCCGTGCGGCATCCCACTGATACATGTACTCTCGAGAGTGATTCAAGGTCGCGCGTGGTTATTTGCTTAAAACTTTAAGGCATTTTATTCACGAAGTGATTAGAGTTAGTTTGCCGTTGTTTCGGTCTGATTTTTGGTAAGTTTGTATTGTATTAAGTTAATTAACATGTATACACTATATATATTTAGTCACAGAATAAATAATAGCACTACGTACAGAAGTTGTACTCCTTTGATGTTGACTGCTTGCCGACGTTTTAATAGCCTACATAATGATTATTAATCAGATATATCACGCACGCAAGCTAAATAAAACTCTATCGCTGCGCGCGAGTGTCCGTATTACTTTGCATCTGTTCTCCTTCCTACGTCACAACGGACTTTCCGTGGTTACTAAGGGCTGTTAATAAAGAGTAAAAAATACATTGCGAAATGGTAAGTTACTTAGGTAAATTACCTATTGTGACTATAATCGACCTTATTTCCGCTACTATATGAGTTATATGACGCCCAACGCATGCAACTTGCAAGGCCATTCATCGGGAATCGCGCGATGCTTGGCTCGTAAGAAATAGGTAGATAGAGTAAACAACAAATAAACCGGAAATACGATTCCTAGCAGAAATGTGATCGTATTCTACTTATTTAAAAAAATTGTAAACAAAGTTTTAATTTCAGTATTTTGTGTTATTATAACCAAAAATATTTTAATTACAAAAGACAAGTATAGATAGGTATGTAAGTAGGTACTTGGGTAGTGAAATAAATTTGAATTAAGTTTTTTAATAAAGTACTTAGGTATTACTTCTGTAGTTAAATTATTACTCAATTCTTTTTTCGCTATGAGTACCTATCTAACAAAAAAATTAAATAAATTCACCTTTCATTATCCTTCGGTTGCCTAAAATATGATATATCTGAATCCTTTTGTTTGCTCATTAAGCGTTCATTCCCGCAACAATTAAAGTAGGTACGACGTTTTGCCATTATAATTTATGAAATGGATAGGTAATATAATATACATATTATATATTATTCTTAAATTGCATTAAAACTTTTTCAACTATTTTAGCCTACAATTAAATATACTAAACACTAAACAAAAACTATTTCGACGAGTATTTCAACAAGTGTTTACAAAAAACTATTTGCGTAAGCAGCGTTAAAAAAAACTTTAACATTCAATCGCCTAGAACGCACTAGCCCCGACTGCGTTCTACCCCGGGGGCACATGGGTAAAGAAATTTGCCCAAAATAAAATTAATTTTAATTTTTACTTTAGCAGTATCACATATTAAATTGGCGTGACTTATAAGGTAAAAATATATTTTTTTACCTGTTAAAATAAAAATAATATTAACACTTCAAAATATATTTTCATTCATGATATAAGACAATTGTTAAATTTTATAGCAAATGAATGTAATCCTTAAGCTTAGTAGAATAGAGCCTAATATGAATGTAGTTCATTTAATGCGTCATCTACTTCATTCTATAGGTTATTTATCGAACAAATTGGTTGACTTTAGACCCTCAAGGCGACAGTACTACTTAAAATAGACGTTAGATGGCCTAATCACCAACAATTTGATAAAAATCGGTAAGTTATGAAATTGTGAATTTGAATAAATTTTATTTATTTAATAAATGTGTTATTTATTTTGAACTGTTTATTTTAATGGTTAAAAAATAAACTATAAAAATAAAATTAAAATTAGTTCAATTAAATCTTTATAGCGTGCGTCACCCCACTGATACTTGTACTCCCGGGAGTACGCTAGCCGGTAGGTATATAACGCGAGACTTTCAGCGAGTGACGGAGCCCTGCCTATACTATTGCAAATGGTTCCTCTACGAAACAATCTCCGGAGGAACATAGGGCTCAGCAGTGGGCTTTTGATGAGATGTAATGAATTAATGAATTATTATGAATGAGGTAAAGTGTCGATTCTGTTGATTTCCTTGAACTGTAGGCATTCGGTTTGTCATGCAGTGGCGTTCATTAGCACTGATCTATTTAGATCCTTTTCACCTAACCTCTCCATAGTTTTACAAGGAATGACGATGCTAAAAGGTAGATAGATAGACCTTGAGGACAAAAGGGAGCTTTGTGCTAATAATAATCGCAATTTATTATGTACGAAACTATGTTAATACCTTTACTAATAAACCTCAGCTAAAAATCTATTATTGCTGTACCAAAGAAAAGGCTTTATGAAATTGGCGGCTGATTTTTGGTAGATTTGTTATAAAAAGATTCCTTGTTTATTATTGATTTGCCTTTGCATAACTTCATGGCGCATATAAAAACATTCTTAAAAGACAAAAATACGTGGACATAATCTTTAAACTTTTTTTTTAAATTTTTATTTATTAATTAACTTAACTCAGATTGGCTATTTATCCACTTGAAACTAGCCTCGGGATGGTACTGATATTAAATATAATTCATTATTCATCATTGCAACTCACTCAGAGTCCACACAAATCCATTCCTGAACAGAAACATACCCCATTAATTGCTATAAGACATGGTCTTTTAGGTTTAGGTTTTATACGTGGTAGAGCCACGCTGCAGCTATGCTATATTTGTAGCACGAATGGGTGGGCTCGACCGTTGAAGGACCACGCTCTCACAGAATACCAGCGGAAAATAGCAGCTTAATGCTGCTGTGTTTCGTATGGTGAGTGTAGACAACCGGAGACCCTTTTTACTGGAAACGAGGCATTCCATCTTAGTTCTCAGTGGTGACAACGCATCTGCATTTTGATTCTTAATTGAGGACAAACATAGATGTCTATGGGTCACAGCATCCACTTACTATCAGGTAGACTGTGTGCCAGTTTGTCACCCTTAGTCGATAAAAGAAGGTCCCGAGGAACGTGCATCTATCCATTTTTAGCATGTTCCATGATATCGTTGCTATTACGAGCTTAATCAAGCAGAAAACTTTGAGAATATCCGTCTCCATAGCTGAATGGCTTTGAGCTACCTCATACGGCCAGTAGTGAAGCACGACGTATTGATCTAAAGGTCATCGCTGGCCACTAGAGCTTTGTACTGTACTATATTTTATATAAGTAAGGGTGACAAACAAGCACAGTCCACCTTATGGTACGTGGACGCTGTAGCTCAAGGACATTTACATTATGCTCCCTATGTCTATACCCCGGAGAACTAAAATGGAATGCCTCGGTATACATAAAAAGTAAAATCAATCTTTCAACCTACATTGTTTAGTTCTATCTTTAAACTCTACATAACTGAATAGGTGGAAATGGCAATCTATTTTATCAGGTAAATGGGTAAGACAAATAATTAATCAAGAATGAAGACTCAAACCTGACGAAAACCTTGACCTAGCAAGTGTACGTTTAATATAACTGTGTCATTGGCTTTGCGGAAGCATTTACTACAGTTATAAATAATACGAACGTAATTAAATAAAGATATGTTTTGATAAATGTCTTTAAGAATAATTTTAAATGTTTTTATTTTAGTGAAATAATATTCTTTCTGTAAATATTTTACGTGGTAGAGCTATGCTGCAGCTATATAATGGTTGTAGCACTAATAGGTCGGCTCAACCGGGGAAGGGCCACGCTCTCACAGAGTACCAGCATAAAATAGCAGTGCTGCAGTGTTTCATATGGTGAGTGTAGAGAACCGGAGACACTTTTTACTGGAAATGGGGCATTCTATCTTAGTCCTCAGGGGTGACAACGCATCTGCATTTTGATTCTTAATCGAGGATAGATGTAGATGTGTATAGGACACAGCATCCACTTACCATCCGGTGTACTGTATGCTCGTTTTTTTTTTTTTTAAATGTACGTAGTCGCGTACGTGTCGAAATGTACGCAGCACTTAATCTATCTTCCTTTGTTGGAAATGAAACAGCTAGATGGCGTGCCTGATCTTAGTTATTTTGGCACTTTCCGTAACAACTGATTTTCCAATTGTTTCTGTTAGTTAGCTGCGAGTGGTACACTATGGCTTAAACAGACTGCCATACCTACGTTGTCAACTTATTTTTTGTCAACCTACTCGTTTCTTATTTACATAAAGGTAAAGTTACATACAGCCTATATACGCCCCACTCTTAGGCACAGGCCTCCTTTCATTATTGAGAGAGTTTTAAGGCAAGAAAATGTCGGCCGGGCTGCCCCTATCCGTGTTGGCGGATTTCACAAACATGTACTCGAAATATTTTTTTTATTTCTCATATGTATTTAGTAACACGTTGTAAATCAGCACTTAACATTGCAATACGCAATTTGATTGGTGCCGGCGGGGATCGAACCCGAGTTGCTCGGGTACTGTGAATTTAACTGCGAGCGCTTGGCCCTACGAGATACTATGAGATACTACGGCTCATTCCTTCATTCCTTATTTAGTTTGATATTTTATCGTCTTCTTCATCAACCTGTTTTTTCCTAAGCAGTGGGTTTTCTAAAGGGAACACGAGAACCTCCGTGGAATAGACGAAGATACACATCAAAAGTTAGATACACAGATATAAGAGTGGCAACGTCTTATGACTCCATCCAATATGAATATGATACTTTATCCAAAACCAACCAATATATTATCATTGTCATGATGACAAGATGCAATAGAAACAGTTAGTCAGGGTCATACGTTTTTCATTTCCTCGTGTCTAATGTTTACATAATACATACATACCTTGTTTAAACTTGCCTTTTTGTCATGTAATAATTTGTCGCATAATACTAACTACGTAAGGATATTTTCATAATGGATTATAATAATATAACGTGTTAATGCACTTCGTCGCAAGAAAATCGACTTTCATTGATTTATTACCATTGTTCGTTAAATAAGTAATCAAGGTTGTCGTGAATGAACTATCGAACTCGATTTATATGACACTATTAACGATAATGTCTCTTACGTCACGTCATAAAGTTACAGCCTGTATATGTCTCACTGTTGGACACAGGTTTGCTCTAACTTCTGAGGAAGTTATGGAGCAATGAGTCCGCCGCGCTTCTCCAATGTTTTCATCATCATCATCATCATCATCATTATTACTGCCTTTCACAAGTTAACTGCTGGACATAGGCCTCCCCAAAGGACTTGTTTTTCCCAATGTTTTTTAAAAATTTTGCAATCTTCGGATCGATGTTTTCCTTCACCGTCGAGCACGTGCTAAATTAATTAATAATATTGGTTCCGGTGGGGATCAAACTAGAGATTTTTTATTCCCTCTACAATCTACATGGTAGAACTAACTGCAAGTAATACCACAACATTTTACTATTTTGTTAATGTTATAGCAAGTGGCGAGAACTGGATACCCTTTTATAGTGGTAATGAGGCAATCCATCTTAGTCTTCAGGGGTGCCGACGAATGAATTCTTAATCGAAGATTTTTATATGTATATATGGACCACAGTATCTCTTTACCATCACACATGTATGCTCGTTTGTCACGATTTATTTTATTAAAAAAATCACTGCAGTTCTTTTTAGATACGATGGGGTCAGGAGAGAAGCAATATATTCCCGAAAAAAAAATATTCACAAATTATTATAAATTAATTTTTAGGCCCTAGTAGAACATACCTGCGCGCTTAGAGCTTACGGCATGCAGTACAGTTTTATATGGCTGCTTCAAAGAGATTTACTTAATTGATACCGTCGAAATATTTCCGAATTTAATTTTTATAACCGAAAACTACTTTTTTTTTAACAGCATTATCGCGATAAAATTGTAAACTTTACTTCCTTTTAAAAGTTTTCTATATGTTTTTATTTTGAGGTGTACAATAAAAATATATTCATTTATTAATCCCCTGTACAACAGTATATAGGTAATATTTTTATAACTATGCAAAACTGTCAATAATCTACGTGAAACTCTCTCAAAAGGAAACCACTTTGACAAGAGAGACACCGAAGTGTACCCTAGTGTTCCTTTTTGCTAAGGTACACGAGATAACACTTCACGTGGTTGGCCAAGAAAACAAAATCAAATAAAATTATATAAAAATACTAAATAGGGTAAACAGTATAATGATTGGCACTTTAAGCTGATTTCCACTTGTAAGTGATGAATTCTTGTATATAAACAAAATTTGTAATATTTTTGATTGTTTTGTTGGATTTTAGTTTACATAGCCATAAATAAAATGACGAATTTAAGTTTCAAAAGAAATGTTTTATTATATTAAAAATCTATTTAAATTTTTTCTAAAGAATGCGATCTTTCTGAGCTCCGTCCTATTGTTATTATACTTAATTTTAACAAATATTCTTCAAATATTTTTCTTAGATCTTCATCTGAAAGTGGTTTTGTTGGTCTACCATGTTTCTTTCTTTCTTCGGATACATTTTTTATGTAACTTTTTTAGGGAAACCTTTCGTGTCTTCTCGATATTTATATATATAGGAATGTTTATAAATATACGAGTATATCAAATGCCGTGCGTTAGTCTCGCAAAAACTTGAAAATGGCTCAACCGATTTCGATGTTTTTTTTGTGTGGGTTTAAGTGGGTCCCTTTATGGTTTAGATTCATAATTGGACCCAGTAGGCGGCCCTTGTTCGAGACCCAGAAATCACCCGTGCGAATCCGGGGCGGATCGCTAGTAATTTATAAATATTTTTTTGCAAATTTATCTAATTTGCAAAAAAAAATATTTGTAGGTATTTATGACAATATTTATTTTGTAGATTAGGTCTGAAAAAAACCTTGCCTCGCGACTCGTGAGAGTTGCCATAAAGTACTCTACGTAAATCGTTTTCCTCATAGTTTCCGCGATGTTCCGCGATGCTATGTTATGTATATCTATTAAGAACATAGAGTATACATAAGAAAAAAAGAAATCTTAAAAAATACTCGTAATAAAACTTTAGTTATGTGAGACGTATGTGTCATCATCATCATCATTACAGCCCTTCACAAGTCCACTGCTGAACATAGACTAAGGAATGCCACAAAGCACGGTCCTGAGCCACCTGCATCCATCGACTTCCTGCATGTCTTACCAGGTTGTCACTCCATCTAGTGGGGGGTCGCCCTTTACTTCGCCTACCGGTACGAGGCTGCCACTCTTTTTTCCCCATCGGTTGTCGGTTCTTCGAGCTATATGGCCGACCCATTGCCACTTCAGCTTATTGATCCATTGGGCTATATCGGTTACTCTGGTTCCACTGCGGATATCCTTAATTTATATAGAGTTATATAGTTTTTTTACAGCATCGTTGGTCTAATGGTCGTAAGCGGGATTGTTGATCATCTTTTACGTGGTAGATCCACGCTGCAGCTATATTATAGTAGTGGTACGAATGGATCGGCTTGACCGGGGAAGAACCACGCTCCACAGAATACCAGCGTAAAATAGCAGCTTAATGCTGCAGTGTTTCGTATGGTGAGTGTAGAGAACCGGAGACCCTTTTTACTGGAAACGAGGCATTCCATCTAAGTCCTCTGAGGTGACAACGCATCTGCAGTTTTATCCTAAATCGGGGATAGATGGAGATGCCTATGGTCCATAGTAATCACTTACCATCAGGTGGACTGGTGTTTTGAATTTAATACTAATCAGTTGAGAAAGAAAGTTAGTACAGATAAATCCGCTTTTCAATTTATGAAGTTATATAAAAAAGAAAGTATCAGCCTACAGTTTTCACAACTTGTTATTATTTTTTGTACAAATCATTAAGATTCATAATTCCTTTTTTTTTGTATTTCTTGTTTATGCTGTACAATAAAGTTATATTAAGTTTTTATTTACTTTTTGCCCACTGCTTGTAACAGGCCTCTGAGAAGAGTTTTTAAGCAGAAAACATTGCGCCGCGCTGCCCCAGTGCAAGTGCGGGCGCTTTTAATATATGCGGGTATAATGTTAATAATTTCTCAGATATCTCAGTTTCCTCACGATGTTCAATTAACATTTTGGAATAACCCAGAATGTGGAAAAACGCACAATCTTATGCGCACCTTTATTACAGAGTGACATTAGAGAGGCAATTCCTACACTTAACTTCAGAGCTCGACTTGCCCCTTATTTAACATTACATTATTAAACATTATTAAGAGTTGGTAATTTATTATTATTTTTTATTTACTTATAATATGTAAAAGCTTTTTAGTGAATTGTTTTATTATTTTTACGTGACTCCATTATTTATGATCAATCATTGATATATTATAATATATTGACGTACGATTTCTTTACTCATGTAGTACTGGTTTTTAGTTAAAACTGTGATTTTTATAGTTCTCAAAACAGTGGGTGTCAAACAGGCACACAGTCCACCTGATGATAAGTTGATACTGTTGACACCTACTAATTCGAATAATATTAAAAATGTAGATGCGAACCCCTGAGGACTTATATATAATGCCTATAATGAAAATAACACTTTACACACGAAACACAGTAGCATTAAGGTTCATTTTACGCTCATATTCAATGTGAGCATGGTCCTTCCCCAGTCGAAACCACAGATTAATAAACATGTACCAAGCTAGTTGAAACATACTCGTAATATTGCTGCAGCGTGTCTCTACCACGTACTAGCCTGATGCGTATAATTATAAAAAAATTCAAGAATTTTTATTTATCGTCGCCGTCCGTTAGTCTGTGGTAAAAAACAATGTGTTAACAAAATATCTCAAAAACGACTTGATTATGTCTTAATTTTTATATTTTATAATTCTTCATTTATTCTTAGTTTAAGTAACTATTATGTAAGTGTAAATGTAAATGCGATTGCGAGTGTAAGTGTAATTGAGATTCAATTACTGTTCCGTCAGCTCATCTGTGCGTGATGTGCGTAACTGAAGCAATTAATCAACTAAAAGCAATCTTACCAAAAGTTACCAAAAGTTACACTTACCCCTTGGATGATGCCTTTTCTAATGAAATCTTTTGCTTACGACATCAAGTTCATCGACCTTTGTCTATAATATAAACTTTTTGAGTTTTACCATTATTGTCATACTTAATAATTATAAAAATGTAAGTAGAAGTAAACAATTTATTTGTTAACTAGAGGTATCGGGGGTGTGCATTTTTAAATTTAATTATACGATAAACATCAATCAAACATTCTGTGATTGTTGAAAATTGTTTGTATTTTAATAAGTAAACCATTTCACCATAACAGTCATACATAACACGTCTTATAGCATATGTTGCGTCTATGGCCTTTGACGTCGATTGGTTCGAACACAAATAGTAAAACCTAAAAGTAGTTAAAGATAGGTAGGTACAATAATTTTATCATTACTATCAGGCACTCGAGTAGGTGTTGACCTCACCTATGAAGCACACGGTCACGGTCAACTTACACTACTGCAAAAAAGCGCCGTGGTCGCTATTCTTGCTGATGTTGCACGTTAGTGTTTCTTTGCCTTCAAGATTAAGTGGCAATTTGAAAACTAAACGTGCAGTCCGTCTATCGTTGAGCAATGTTAAATGTAACAGTAAGCTTAATACGAATGTTGTGCCCGTTACCCCTGGTGCGTTATGAAAGAAGAGCCTCTGGTCTCCACTATCTATGCGCTGCAGAATCGTATTCAATACGCACCGGGAAGGAAACGTAGCGCCATTTCGTTTACTTAGATTTCTAAATGTTCGGCGTTGTAACTGAGCTCTCTCACTTCACTATTCCCTCCTTCGCTGTGCTTCCAAAACAAAACTAGCCAATTCTTTGCCAGGTATTAATGTAATTTTGTCATCAATTACCTTACACGCTCCATTGACGATAAAATCATTATACGTGTCTTCTAGCCTATACGTGACATCTTCTGATAATGCGTCCTTGTACTAAGTTAAGAATGAATTTTGTCCAACCTATATCTATATATATCATCTATAGATGTAGTAAACACGTAAACACACACACGGAATTTTATTAAAATTTGGCTAAATTTAAATGCCACAAGAACTGCGCATTTTTCGGGATAAGTATTTTATATGTTATTTCAGAGCCTGGGAAATCTACACATCAAATCTCGTCAGCTGTTTTAGTGAGAAGATTGAACTGTATAATTGTACTTAATATACTGGGTGTTACAAAACTACCCGTAAAGCCGAAAGGAGGTTAAATGGGGCCTTATAACGAGTCCATTCACAATATTTAAGAACCGTAGTAACGCTGTATAACATACCCCAAAAAAATAAAAAATATATTACTATTTTCACTGATGTGCAAACCCTATTTCAGTAAAATTAAAGAGTAAACTACGCAGAATGTACCTACATTTCTACCTAATTCGCGGAAGGACAAAAATATTAAAAGACCTAACCTAACGAAACAAGCTAAACGAACACTTACTTTTTCATAATAAACATCAAATTTACAGAAACGGCTCAAAGTATGCTCCGCCTTGCTCAATACACAACCTCGCTCGTCGGGATATGGCTTGTGTGGCATTTCGCACCATCGTCGGTGTTATTGATGCGAAAACTGATCTAATACGCTGTTCTATCTCGGCAACCGTTGGGCAATCGGAGAAATACAATCTGACCTTCACATAACCCCACAAAAAGAAGTCCAAGGGTGTGAGGTCCGGAGAACGAGCAGGCTATATCACCGGTCCCCCGCGGCCGATACATCCTCGCGGAAAGCGAACTTTAAGATGTTCTCGTACGTTGCAAGCAAAATGTGCCGGAGCTCCATCATGCTGAAACACCATGTTTCTTTGTTTCTCAAAGTAATCCCAGTCAGCCACAGGAAAGTCGTCAATCGCCTCTTCGAATTCCGTTTGTAAAAACGTTAGATAGTTCCTACCGTTCGGACGTGATGGCATAATGACGGGACCGATGACATGCCCGTCATAAAGGCCAGCCCACGCATTCAGCCGCCACTGGTGTTGGAATCAGCCCTGCCGTGAAGCATGCGGATTCACGCGGGCCCAAACGTGATCGTTATGCATATTTGAAAGTCCTGACCTCGTAAATGTTGCCTCGTCCGTCCAAAGAACATAGTTTACGTAATTAGGGTTTTCCTCTAACTGCCTGAGGTACCACTCGCAGAAGTTCCTCCTGTGTGCAAAATCGGAGGGTATCAGCTCCTGTGTACGGCGATAGTGATAAGGGTGACGATTGTCGTCACGAAGAATTCGCCAAACTGCAACATGGTTTATACCGAATCTTGTTCCGGCTCGCCTCGTACTTGTGGTGGGCTCTTTTTCAAAATGCTCTAACACTAATTCAGCCTGCCTGGCGTCGCCTGTGCTTTGACGTCCACTTCCAGTAGACCGATGAAAAGAGCCGGTGGAATGTAGTCGTCTTGACATGTTCAGAAAACACTGGTATGAAGGCAGCCGTCGCTGTTCAGTGGGGGGTCTACCATCGATAAATCGTTGCCGATACAGTTCGCGAGCACGATTTAAATTGCTATCTTCATGGCCTACGCATAACATCATATCGTAATATTCCGAGTTAGAAAGCATCGTTAATCGTTATGAATCGTTGCAAAAAATGTTGGAAAAAACCTCGAAACAGTTGTAGGATATCGATTAGAAGATTTGAAATTGACAACATATTTTTTTTCCAACTTGACATTTTTTGAAGCCAGTACTTGAGTATAATGACATCCTTGTATTGAGGTAGCAAACATTTATGAATGAAAATAGACAATTATTAGGTAAAATAGGTACGTAGGCCTTTCTGTTAAATAATCTGGTTCCCTGACATGGACAGCTTACTAGGGTTGACAAAAGTTTTGGCTTTGATAATTAATTATATTTTTTACGGGGTATTTTGTAACACGTTGTATGCTAAAGAGATATTCCCAACGAAACCGTAACTTTCCGTGGTAAAAGGTATCCTGTGTGATATTCCAAAACCTAAGACACCTACCTATATACAAAATTTAATCGAAATTTGTTCAGCCCTTTTTGCACGAGGAGATGTGTCATATGCACCTGCATATCTTATAGTAACCAGGCATTTTTCCGGGACAAAAGTAGCCTATGTCACTCCTCGGCCCATAAACTATCACTTTGAAAAAAATGCCGATCAGTTGCTCCGTTTTCGCGTTAGAGAAGTACAAACAAACAGTTACCTATATTTTTGCATTTTATAATATAAGTATATTGTATACTAGCGATCCACCACGGCTTCGCCTGGGTAGGCTCCATTAATGTATCGATATTTATATATTTAAGTTAATAATATCTTTAAGTTAATCAAAGGTCATTTATTTTATCATATTTTAATTTTTTTTCAAATCTAGATTTTCGAATAAAATATGGCCTAGATCACTACTGAGATTGCTTTTTATTTGTGCGTGAAGTCATTACAATCGGTTCAGCCATTCCGAAGTTTAGTAGACAGACATAAATTTTAAAACTGGTTATTCATGTTTTAATGGCATGCAATTAACCGAGGGGGGTTAATTGCATGCCATTAAAACATGAATAACCAGATAAGGAATAAGGTAGTTATTTCGATATTACAGACAGACCTTTCTTTATTTGAAGTAGTATTAACAAAGTAATTAGTACTAATAATAATGTCCTCCAGACCCAATTTCAGTCACGGTTCACGGCGGCCAGTCTCAACGAAGACTAGCCAGGACAGGTTCATAGTGCACAAGTGTGTTCCCCCATACTCATAGTCTGATGGGACGGCAATCCGACACGACAGGACATAGGTGTATTAATTGAATTTATTAAAAATTAATTGAATGCTCTGACGCAGGTGTTGAGTATATTTTCAATGCCTGGTAGAATTCACAAGATGCTTTAGGTATTATTTGTGATCTTTCCAAGGCTTTCGATTGTGTTCATCATGAGATATTAATCAGGTAATTATAACATTACGATGTCAAAAATATGGCGCTTAGACTTATTATTTCATATTTAAATAACAGAACTGAAAAAGTCGTTATCAATGGTAAAGGTTTCTCCGGATCGGTAGTATCAATGGCCTATCCTCAGGGCTCAATTCTTGGCCCATTCTTGTTCTTAATCTATAGTAATGACTTACCTTATCATGTAGGGGACAATCACGATATAGTATTATTTGCTGATGATACCTCTTTAATTTTCAAACTCAAACGACAGTCAATTAATTTTGACAATGTAAATAATGCTCTATCGAAATTAGTGGTTTAACGCCAAACTCTTAAACGGCAATAAGACAATAAGTACCTAATGTTAAACATTCGAATATCAATGCTCTTAAATGGGGAGGAATTAGGTCTTATGGTCACTATTTTTCTTGGTACTATTTTACTATTGACATAAAGTTTCAATAGGACCCCCATATATCTAAATCAACAGGCAGACTTAGTTCTACAGCATATGCTATAAGAAATATTAGAAGTCTCACCAATTTTCAGACAGCTAGATTAGTTTATTTTAGTGACTTTCATAGCATAATGTCCTATGGAATTTCGCTATGGGGTAATGCGACTGACATTGAAGCCATATTTGTTTTGCAAAAGAGAGCCATACGTCCCATATAGAAAAATGTAAAGAAATAAACATATTAACTTTGGCATCGCAATATATTTATGAAAATGTAATGTATGTACATAAAAACATAAATAACTTTGATAAGAATAAAGATGTTTCATACTTTAAACACTAGAAACAAACATAAGCTTGTAATACGAGTTACTAGACTCCACAGAATGAGGGCTAATAATCTTCCGCTCACCAGATGTCGCTAGTTTATACTGAGGTGAAGTTATTTGTTACATAATATATATTATATTGTCAAGAATCAACAAAATAATGTATATTATGTAACAAAACTGTATTTAATTGAGAAGTTAGTTTTAAATAAAAGTTTATCTGTTTTTAGAGTTTTATATTGATACACAAAACAATGCCACAGTGGTATGCTTTTTAATTTTATCCACATTTTTAACTCTTTTTTTTTAATTTTTCTACTTTTATGAATATCTGTGGTTTAGTTTATTTATTTTTAATCTTATTAATATAAAATATAACTAATTGTACAGAAAGAAACATTAACCTTTAAATTTTTCGAAGTTTTTGGCGGGAACTTGACCGGCGGCGGTTTGCTGCTCCTGTATTATTGTTTAAATAATGGTTTAAAGTGGATTTTGATATGTAAAAGTGGTGCGATTTTGTGTATTAAATGTCTGCGCATGTGAACTATTAGTGGAAACGGTGAAACAAGTGCTCTGATGGTGATGTGATTCTCAAGATAATGTGTCTGTCTGCTTAAGCGCCTTGAGATACCATCGCCAACTGTCAGCTGTCTGCTGGCTCAAGTTGCCGTCAAAATCTCCCAAGGGCTGCACAATGTGACGCATCAACATATTGTGAAGCAGTGTACTATGAAGGTTAACTATACATTGAACTTCAGGCTCAGAACCCAAAGCCGTAAAGCCAGTTATAAAAAAAATATTTTGTGTTTTTGTTTACCTGTCAGCCTGTCACTGATCACTCAACTCAATATAAAGAAGACTTGGCTTTAGCCTTTACGATTTTTGAAAATATGAAGAATTAAAGAAAATAAGACTTGGCTTCGGCCTTTATGAATTTTGAAGAGACGGAAAGAAGAAAAATAAGACTTGGTTCCGGCCTTTACACCTTAAAATTCTATATATTTAAAATAAAAAAGACAAGGCTCTCGAGCGAATAATAAAAACAACAACAACAACAATTAAATTTTTCGAACAAATTAACTTCCCCGCCATGAAATCTGTCAAATATTACACCTCATTTTAAGTGGCGCCTCCCTGGTGGCAAAAAAAGTCGTGGATGCCCTCATTAGTAATACATTTATGGGGCAATGTATACGCTTTTACAACAAAACCCCAGAAAATGTACAAAATTTGTCAATAAACAAGTTGAAATGTTTTATTAAAGAAAAATTGTACAAAAAGGGTTATTATAATATCAAAGAATACCTAAATGAAAATAACCCCTGGGAATGAGCTGCTCGCCACCGTGCAGGTTCTATTAAAATTCATGTAAAAATTGTACAAACAAAATTATTGTAAAGTGTACATGTTTAAAAAAAGTCCCGCTGGGTTTCTTGCTGGTTCTTTCCAGGACAGAGGTATTTTCCAAACCAGTGGTAAATAAAATAATGACTTTCAGAAAGTATTATGTAATAATCTATATTGAATAAAAATCCTTCTATTCTATTCTATTCCAAGATTTTCTCCTGTATCGTGGGGGCAGTTTGAATACATAAATTTTACAAACAAACAAACAAACAACCTAATTCTGATTTTATCGCGTTTAATTTTAACTTTTTAATTCCCGACGCCATGGTCACGGGGGAGACTAAGGTTTTTGACGACCCGATGTCATAGTTAGCCCAGCTACCTTCAGTTTTTGAATATTAATTTTTGGTCCGATTGCAAAACAAAACCCGAAAACTACCTGAAACTTCTGGAATTAAGAAGTTAAAATTAAACGCGATAAAATCCGTAAAATGAGTTTCATTTAAAGTGTAGCGTTCGAGTAAATATAAAGAAATCATTATGGTTTTGAAGTGGCAGCGCCATACTTGGAAGCGCGGAGATAGGCGCTCCACTATAGATGATGGATGCACCGATGTAATTGACTCAAGACCGTACTTTGTGACAATCTATGGGAGAGGTCTGTGTTAAGCAGTGGACTTATTCCCTATTCAACCAGAGTTGTGTTGAACGATGCTAGGGAAATGAAGTAATTCTATCGGTAGATTATTTCTCGTGCACAGTTTAGCTATCTCGCACAGCTCTGGTGCAAACGCAGCCTAACTGTTATTTAAAATGAAACACAAAATCGTTAGCAAATAGTTAAACGCAAGTATATCCTTAAAAAGCCGACTCTCGTGCAAAAATTTCTCAGTAATTCTCAGTACTTCTTGCTCTCAACGGGGCTGAGATTTGTTTATAATAATAAAACTTTTAATAGTGTAGTGTGTGATATAAAATAAACAAGATGATAAATTTAAAGGTGCTAATTGTTAGGTATGCATCTATTTCTATGTAATCACATTTTATACTGTTGACTTAATTTTTTGACTAAATCAATGCTACTGGATTGTATTTACTAAATTACCGTTACAGCCTATTAAAACACAATTTTGAACTTAGGCCTCCCCCATACATTGCTTCATAGGGGGGATTTTTGCCATAGTTGTCACGCTTGACAAGCGAGTTGGAAACCATAGTTGTTTTTTTTTATAGAATAAGGGTGACAAACGAGCACACAGCCCATCTGATGGTAAGTGGTTGCTGTGGCCCATAGACATCTACATCTACCTTCGTTTGCGAATTTAAATGCAGATGCGTTGTCAGCCGTGAGGACTAAGATAGAATGCCTCTTTTCCAGTAAAAAGGGTCTCCGGTTCTCTACACTCACCATACGAAACACAGCAGTGTTAAGCTGCTATTTTACGCTGGTATTCTGTGAGAGCGTGGTTTTTATTTTTAGTCGTTATTAGGAAGACGCTGCTGCCCATCTCGTGATTTGTTACCCTCTGTCGCCTCTTACGACACCCACGGGATGATATGTGGTAGTGGATATTCTTACACCGCCACTACACGGTACTAAATTAGTACATTATTAATAATAAATAATGCATCATTTTATAAGCAATCCATCCACCCATTACAGTCTATCCAAAGTCCACTGTTGAACGTAGGCCCACCCCATGGATTTTCTCATAGGGGGCATATTGGCCATAGTTGCCTCGCTTGGCAGGCGGGTTGGGAACAGGAGGTTTTTGTTTCTTTTTTCTTTTTTGAGGCTTCTTTTTGGTTTCAGTTTCCCTCTGTCACCTTTTACGACATTATTTTATAATGTCGTGAAATAAAATAAAATAGTTTATATAAAACCTTTCACTTGAAAGAGTTTTTTTTAATTAATTCGAAAATTTTAAAAATTTAAATTCTTTTCGATTTCGAATTTTTCACACAATAACGGTCCCAATAAAAGTCAGCTTAACCTTGTGATAAGCCTATGCTTATCAGTGGACTTGTAAAGGACTGTAATTGAATATAATATTTTTATTCAATATAATTTATTTAGAGTTCTTTTTGCTTTTACCACTGATTCGGGAAAAATATGTCTGTCCTGAGAAGGACCGCCAAAAACCCAGCACAGCAAGAGACCCTAGATAAATCAGCGCTACAACATTCTCTACATTGTACTCATTGGTCTCTTTTTTGATGTATATAATTCTTGCTTATTAGGGTTCCGTACCCAAAGGGTAAACAACGGGACCCTATTACTAAGCCTCCGCTAACCGTCCGTCCGTCCGTCCGTCTGTCTGACAGGGGCTGTATCTCATGATCCGTAATAGGTAGACAGTTGAAATTTTTACAGAATGTGCTATTTCTGTTGCCGCTATAACAACAAATAATAAAAATAAAAATAAATTAAAAATTAATGGAGGCTTCCCTACTAGAAACGTGTTTTACGATGGTACGGAACCCTTCATGCGCGAGTTCAACTAAAGACTAAGGACTAAGATTGAATATCTCACTGGCTGTAATTACACTGGCTCTCTCTACCCTTCAGACCGGAACAAAGTAGTGAAGTTACAGCTGTTTGGCGGCAGAAAAAGGTAGGAGGATGGTTTCTACCCAGGCGGACTTCTAGGCAGAATATTTGAAAAAAAAATCCAACTCTATAGGTTGTGAACATTTTAATGTAGCTTTTAAACGACATTTTAGTTGTAACCTTGCTCTCTGGTTGTGATATTACTCCGCTAGAAAGACTCTATATCTAAACTTAAAAAAATAAGTAAGTAATGTCCACATAATTTAATAGTTTATACCTGTACTAAGATCCCCTATGTATTATCAAGAAAAATTAGCGTAGTTTCGCCTACTATTAATTTTTAATTGTTGGGAATAAGGGTAAAAAAATAAAATGAAATACAAACCAATGAAGGTATAACGGTAATCTCTCACTAATTGTTCTAGCAGTATAAAGTATCTGGGAGGGATGGAAGGACTGGGAGGCATCAGTCGGTAATTCTACGAGTCTCACTGTCGTTGCTATGCCCGTTGGGGTATTCTACTAGTGTAGGCAAGGAAGTTCGTGCTGCTGAGAGGCTGCCCTGTGTTACATTGAGATGGGTAGTGATGCTGTTGGTTTGCATACTTTGGTGTTAGATCATGTAATTGGTTCCTGATACCGAATACGTTTGTTACCGAGTGGTATTCTTTTATTTAAAATAATTTTGAGAATAATTTCTAACATCAGAAGGGGAGTAATTTATTACAATATTATATCATTTGATATGACACTATATTATATAGTAGGTTTGGCAACTCTTATTCGCTCTTGCCTTGAAGACGTCCAGATTGTAAGAAAGACATGATCTATTGCATAATCACATCAGTATAATAAATTAAGGCATGCAAAAAACCACATGTGTAAAAAGTGACTTTGTCTCTGTCAGTCTTTATATTGCATAACCACGTCATAAAACTTACACACCATATTTTGTTACGGCGAGTAAATAAAGTGCATTTAAAAATTACATATTTCATATTTTTTTCATTTACTGCTATGTAAAAAACTAATGTGTGGTGCAGTAGACCGGTTACGCGAATTTTTCTTACCAGTTCTAGTGTGTGGTCGTTTAATTACTAAATAATTATAATTCACTTTTATTGTTCTTTTGTAAACTAAAAATAGAATTAATATTAAATTCTAATAGCATTTATTTACAACACATATCGTCCGTGAACTTCTGAGATCTCCTAATAAAACTGATTTATTTCCTTTTCATGATGTTTTTTTATAAAACAAAAAAGTACTCGGTTTTTGTCATTTTATTAATTATAATTAAATAAAGTTAGTGATGTTGTTTTTTTTTTGTTTTATGTTAGTTAGGAGTTTTAAGTTTTCGAATTCAATACAAAAGTCAGATAGGAGATATTTCCGTTAGTTACTTAGGAGAAATCAACCCCCAAACTGTGCATCTAACTAAAATTTTGAACTAAGGAAGAACAACAAAATACAGAAATATAATATTTATTTATGTTGCTAAAGGAAAAAAATGTTACAAAATCACAATCAGACATTAATAATAATATGAGAAACAAAACTTACACAAAACAGTCTTGAAAAAGGTTGCTTTAAAAATTAATTAACATTTTTAAAATTATTTAAAATCTTTGAGGGTTTTATAAAACTTAAAATAATCTTAGCAAGTAATTCTCATAATTTATCTAGCATGTTAAATCATATTTTTAATACTAAGGTAACATTAGGAATGTTATTGTTCATTATGAGGCAAACTGTCGTAAAAGGAATGACAGTCCAATGGGATCACAGACTTCAGCTCCTGTAAATGTTTATATTTTTGGTGTGTGATAGGTATTCTATTCCTATGCAGGGGTGCGTACTCTCTTATGATGGCAATTTTATTAACCCTTTGAGGGAGGCTATCGCAATCGGAGTCAAAGTCCAGTTTAAACTTAATCAGGCCTATGTTGTCATAAAAAATAGCCTTTATATCAGTAACTTTTGGGGTCGGCTTTAGTAATCTGCGGCACGATTTAAGTGTTCATTTTAGCTTTAGTTGACAGGCAATGATGCTATTGATTACCATCTAGCTGCTTATGCCGGAAATCTTTAGTTTTCGAGATATCGATAATTATAATTTTGAGGTTATATCCATTTAAAATGATACGAAAACGAAACAACAATATAATTATTAGAAAGAGATAGAAATAGAGCATGGTCTGTATCTGTTTTAAAAATAACACGCAACAACAATATAACAATTAGAAAGATCCTTTTATGGAATTAATTAAAGCAATTAAACATGTTTATAAATAAATGTTTTAATAATATTATATTTGGTCGTTTCTTTTGATCAAACCCTAGTACCAGAAGGTATAAATCACAAAACCGAATCTGTCAACCCCGTCTTCCACGTGGTCTCCGCTCTTACCCCTAGAGTGTATATGAAACCCGGAAGCGCGGAGGAAGCAGCTCGCCCGCTGCACTAAGCGCAGGCAGCATACGAGCCGTAAAGGAGGCTGGTCGCCGAAGGCGACCAAACAGCCGAAGCTGCGCAGGTGAGCTAGGTGCCTGTGCTTAGTTACGCAAGAAGGAACGGGCTGCACTTCCTGCAGCGTGGAGCAGAAGCAGAATCAAAATAGTGTTGATTCGCACGTTTTTTCCTCAAAATCAATTTTGCC
The DNA here is from genome assembly GCA_029286625.1 of Parnassius orleans. Lineage (NCBI taxonomy): Eukaryota > Metazoa > Arthropoda > Insecta > Lepidoptera > Papilionidae > Parnassius > Parnassius orleans. The sequence continues at coordinate 1,341,225 of JAGSMP010000277.1, forward strand.
TCAATAGGTCACAAAACTTTAAAAATCATTAAAAAAGGGGTTTCGGCATTAACCCTTTTAGGAGGCCTCTCCCCCTCCCTGCCCCACTCGGCGCGCATATATTCATGCCGCAGATTACTATTTGCCTCAATAGGTCAAAAACTTTAAAAATCATTAAAAAAGGGGTTTCGGCACTTAATTTTTAGGAGGTTCCCACCTCCTCTCCCCGCCCACTCGGCGACCATATATTCATGCCGCAGATTACTAAAGAAATACTACTTTTGGATCTCCAGCTTTGCGTCCCGGTCGGATCGAAGTGTAGCGCCATGTTTCAGGAGCCGTAAAGTTTCTGAAAAATGTATAGTCTACCATTACAGTTTCGTACTCACAGGGATTTTTGTGAGCTTCTTTGGTAAACGACAGGTAATCACTTGGTAAGTGGATTAGCCTATTTTTCAATTTCCTTTCCATAGCGCTATGTACACAATCTCCTTCCATCTGCGTGTGTCCAACTTCAAGATATTTTTGTATTATAGACACTTCATGTTGCATGGAGAAATTTAATAAAGCATTTGATAATATATTGTTTCGGTTCTGGCTTGTGTAGATGGCTACACAAGCCAGAGTATATTATTATGGGTAGATGTTTGGGAATGCTATGGCGGGTCAAATAATCAATGATAAATGACGCATAGGTAGGTGCTGATAGATCACCATCCGTTTCTGTAAACCAGTAACATGTACACTCATGTGATGCTAAATCATAGATGGTAAAATTATGTACACATAATTTTGTTTTATAGTGAACAGCACTAGCTGTGATAAACGGACACACTTTAACCGATTGTAAATATATTGTTAAAACTATGCAGTTTCCCTAGATCGCCTTTTTTTTTATAGAAATAGGGTGACAAACGAGCACACAGTCCACCTGATGGTAAGTGGTTGCTGTGACATCTACGTCTATCCTCGTTTGCGAATCAAACTGCAGATGCGTTGTCAGCCTTGAGGACTAAGATGGAATGCCTCTTTTCCAGTAAAAAGGGTCTCCGGTTCTCTACACTCACCCTACGTACAAAACACAGCAGCATTAAGCTGCTATTTTACGCTGGTATTCTGTGAGAGCGTGGTCCTTCTCCGGTCGAGCCGACCCATTCGTGCTACAACTATATTATAAATATAGCTGCAGCTTGGCTCTACCACGTAGTAAAATCTAAGAATAAAAGCCTCACTTTTATCCTTAGATTTTTCTTCACGGACTCGATTTTTTCTTCTTAGATGTGTTTGGTAGACATTTTCGCTTACATTATCGCTCTGATGACCTACACAAACATCACACATGTCCTCCTTTATTGTGTGGATAGATATATTCTTCGATTTGATAGTTTGATTGAATTTATTTCTAGCGTAAGGATCTACATTTTTTTCTGAGCAGTATTGTTTATAAGTATTGTATAAGTGAGTGGCGTTGCGATAAATTGGCTCCAAGTAGACTTTGGTAGTGTTAAGACGGTTGTAATGCGACGGCATTTTAGGTAATGCATTCAAAAAGTTATCGAGAATGTCAAGTCTTTGAGAAAGTTGCGCTTTAGGACGACGGTTACGATTATTATTATTTTCAGATAGATGCATGCCACTTATTCCTTTTTTTGCCCAATTTTGAACGGAAAATGTTCCAATACACAAAGTTTGAATAAAAATTTCACGGCGCACACGCTTCTTAGTTGTGGTTCCATCTGCAAAATTAGTCACTGGAAGAAAATAAACGAAAGTACCAGCTCTTCTCGAATTTATTGATGTCTGCCTACCTTTTCCCTGAAAAGTTACGTTGTTAGTTACATACACTTTTCGTTAATGCCAGTCCATGTTGCTCCAGAATTGTCGAAATATCTTCTCACTGTCCTCATCCCCTACTTCATCACATCTCAACTTACTATTTCTACAAAAATCTGAATTGCATCTAGGGCCAAGGGCCCTTTGGTTTCGAATTTGGCTTTGCACTTTCTCACCCTTTTGTCTTCTGTAACCTACATACTCTTTCCTCTCCATCCTTAACCGTTTAGTAATACTTTTTTCCAACTTTCAGGTTGAGCTAGTCTCTGTCTACGTCGGCCTTCAAACATATCTCCAAAGTGAACTACCTCTTCATTCGTTTCCAGAGTCTCTTCATTTGGAGGAATATTTTCTGAATCCGAACTTAAAGCACCGCGATCATTGGGTGGTTCGTAATCGCTGTCGTCATCAGGCGAAAAGTCCTCACAAGCATCTCGCTCAGGTGGTGGTTAAGTTGGCCTCGGAGACGGTGTTTCTAATAGCGACGGTGAGTCAAGCGCCACTAGGTCTTCTAATTGAATGAGGTCATTTTCTGCAGTTAGTAAAATTTCCCCTAACTGAGGTTCAATCCTTTTAAAAGAATGTGGTTCTGTTAGGATATTCTCTACCAAAACAGAAACAGGTGTATGAGACGTGGATGCGATATTCTCTGGTTCAGTTGGATTGCAAATTATATTAACGAGTGCATGTGCCCTGTTTCTTGATGCCATTATGACAAAATCTGAAATAAATAAGTTATCTTTTAACTACACAAAATACCAAATAATTTGTGATCGTACTCCTCAGAGAGGTTAAAATATCGTAGATATTTAAGAAGGTAAAAGTAAGTATTAAACTCTTAAGAAATTTCTTCTAACTGCATTAATTGAAAACATTACTTACCAAATTGAAGTAAAAAGTGTTCAAAGAAATTACTACTATCTAACAAAATTACTTTAACCTAAAATAAATCATAGGTAATAATAATATACGTACCTATTTTATGAAACAAAATCAGTGAAACATCTTCAGTTAGCTATAACACTAAAGTAAATACCAACGAAGTGATAAAAACACCAAAAAATTACTTTTGAATGCCAAACGCCAGAATACTTACTGAATAGCCGTGTACGCGCGCTTCGAGCAAACTGTTAGTTGGAGAAATTTCCATCAAAAATAGGGCGGCAAAATTTGGAAGGTATTTCTCCGAACGGATTGTGACCAAACAAACGAGTATTTTATTTAGGAGGTTAATGCATTCTATTGGTTCTGATCTCTGTCAAACGATGGCGTTAAAAACTGTTTTGCGAAAAAATGCGAGTTAGGAAGTATCAGAAGTTCACGGTCGAAATTTACAATAATAATAAAAAACTATAACTAAACTAAATTAACATAATATATTCCTACTTCCCGCAGTATAGTGCCAAGAACGCTGGCTGCTTCCTCGCCACCGGCCTAGCACTAAACGAGGTACTCCTGAGATAAGAGGCTGCCAAAGTAGCATCCTACACTAGAGCTTTCCCTCTCTCCCAAGGGACCAAGGTCATAAATTCGGGTCTACTGCCAAAGTCTCTAAATAATTCACAAGTTTCTAAAACCGTGAGAACATTTATAGAGACAAGAGTCCTTCGGGTAATGTCGTTCAGAGAACCGTGACAGGACAACCTACCGGCACTTTTCTTACATTAAAGTCTGTGGTTGGGTGCCACTACTCGTCGATACTGCCACAGGGGCTTGAAGTTGGCCGCTCCTATTTGAATTGCTATGGCTATGCGCAAGATTTTCCCCTCAAGTAATGTGCTGTATGATGTACCTATGACCGACGTAACAACTAAGGAAAAAATATCTCCTATGAGGTAATCTATGAGGAAGGCCAATACTGTACTCTGTGCGTGAGTCCTTTGATGATGATGATAAAAGCGTGTAACGAGTGGCCAGATTGTTTTGTCGAAACAGCTTGAAGGCGAGCCTGATCTTGGTCATTATGGAAATTAAGATACAAAACTTTTTGCACATTCTGTACGTACAGATTATCTTACTGTTCCTGTTGTTTGACTTTCTGTGGAACATTGTCGCTATGACCTATGACAGAGTGCATGCCAAGTTTGCATTGCCTCCGCAGCAAAGCACAGGCTTACTTTATTGTACAGAGTGTTGTTAGATGATTTGTTAAATGAAACATTATGCATGGAAGCACTAGGTGTTTTAAGTTTATCTCCTTTGTCCCAAGAAGTTCGTCTAGGAACCTACCAATATCTTACCTATTTACACCGCCAAATACCAGTGCTTGCACTGTTGTTTTCCAGTGTTAAGGGTATAGTGAGTCAGTATAATTACACGCTGTGAGGCATTCCATGTAGTCCAGAGGTGACGACGAATCTGTAACCTTAATTGTTTGAAGTTGGCTACAGGCATCCATGGACCCCCCCCCCCTGAACAGGTTCCCCCGCCTTGTCGTGGCGGGGGGGCTTAGTAGCTGTGGCTTAGTAGCCGTGGCTTAGTAGCCGTGGCTTGGTCACCCGCGGTGAACAAAGAGGAACCCCTTGGCTGCCCTGGGTGGTGGCCGGCCCAGCCACCTGAGGGCTTGGCGAGCCCACTCTGGATGTGTTGGTGGGCTGCGGTGGTGTCCTCTCCGCCTACCGCTGCATTCGAGGTGGAGTCGTGGAGGAAGAGGGGTGTTGGTATGGCGATGCGCCATTCACCCTATCCTCCGCGATTCTGACGGGGCCGCAACGTTGATGCGGTGGAGTTGGGGCCGCGGGGAAGAGGAGTGTCGGTATTGCGAGGCACCGCTCTCACTACCTTCCGCGGCCGAAATTTGGTTGGCGGCGGAGCCAAAGACCAGATGCGCCGCTGAGGTCGGGAAAGCAGGTGCCACCGAGCATTTGATTTTCCTGGCCCCATGGCCTCCACGTATCGGACTCGGGGGGGGGGGGCCGTTACGCAGGTGTAGTTGAAGGCCGTGAAGGAAGGCGTGCCTTGTGTTCCTGGTGCGCCTTGCCTGAGAAGGAGAATGGGGAGGAGAAGTCCTCCCCCGAGGAGGGGCTGCCATGGGGTGGCCGGCGCCGGTGGGGCCGCGGATGTGTGCGAAAGCGTTAACGTGGCCCTGCCAATATGCGGCGAAGATGGAACACCATGGGGTTTTAGTCGGTGCGAGTCCGACATAACCCGTCCTTGCCCCCGCGAGGCGGGAATGCGTAGGCATTTCCCCATGAAAAAAAAGGCATCCATGGACTGCAGTAGCTACTTACCATTAGGTGGACTGTAAGTTTGTTTGTCACTTCAGTTTTATAAAAAGAACAAAGTAGGCGGGCAATGCAACGCTGGAAGGATATACCTCTAAATTTTTCAGGTAAGGTACGTTGATTCCAGGCTGTTGAATTAGAAGATAAAAGTATTTTGGCTATAGCTAACACTAATGTTAATTTCTTTTAAAATATCCGAACATTTAAAAATGGTGACAATTTTTACCACGTTTCAAGTTTTGAGCAAAATTTTAAAGTTTCAAGTCTAGCTAATCGGGAAATTAGTTTAAAACGATTGCAAAATTTGTACGGAACAATCAAACAAAGAAAAAAGACACAAGGAATTGAGTTTATATTGTAGTCCACTTCTTAGCTATATTTAAAGTTTTAAGTGTAACTGATCGGAAAGTTAGTTTAAAATCTATTGCAAAGTTTCTAGAAGCAAAAAGCGAGATAATAAAAAACGTGGTGAAAAATATAAATGGATGCGATTCGGTCTACCTATGTCTAAATTTGACACGACTTCCATTAGGCATTGACTATTTGTAAATTCACTTATTTAATAAAAAAAGGAATCGATTTAATAGAGACGATAGGATCATTTCTTCTCGAGATATATATACAAAAGGCACTGCGGACTCTTTTTCTGCCTAGGATTCCTTATCGGTAGATACCGCCCTCTTACCTGTTTCTGCCGCTGCCGTGTTCTGAAGGGTATAGAGAGCCGGTGTAATTACAGATTGTAAAGCATTCCATCTAAGTACTTAAAGGCGACAACGCATATGTAGCCTTCCTAATTTTACAGTGGTGTTTTACCTTCTTTACCAGTGTTGAAACAGCTAGACTAGTTTAGTTATTTCCATAGCATAATGTCGTATGGTATTTTGCTATGGGGACACGCGACTGACACTGAAATTATATTTGTTTTACAGAAGAGGGCCATAAGAATAAGAGCAATCTATGATTTAAAGCCTAAAGAGTCGATGCTACAAAATTTAATGAAATTACGAGTAATATATTAACATTAGCCTCTCAATACATTTATGAAAATGTAATGTACGTACACAAAAATAAAAGTAGTTTTACAAAAACAAGTGATATTCATTCTGTAAATACTAGGAACCAGTAGTACCAGTTACTCGACTCCACCGAGTCAGTAATTCATTATTGGGGAAATGTAGGTATACTCTTTTACAACAAAAAACTAAGTTTGTTTAAAAATGGTTATTATAATATTAAGGAATTTATGGATGATAATAACCCCTGGGAATGAGGTGGGCGCTACCAAGCTATTTCTAATTTGTTTTATGTTGTGTGTAATAATTGTTAATAGGACCGTGCTTTGTGGCATTCCTTGGGTGAGGCCTATGTTCAGCAGTGGACTTGTGAAGGGCTGTAATGATAATGATGATGATGTTAATTGTGTAACATACATGATTGTAAGCTGTTATTTTTTTTTAAAGTCCTGCTGGGTCTTTTGCTGGTTCTTCCCAAGTTTTTTTCGAACCAGTGGTAATTAAACGAAAGAGTGACTTTCAATAAGTATTATTTATAATCTATATTGAATAAAAAAGTTTCTGTTTGGTTCCGTTTCTGTTTTATTTATTTAATTTAAAAAAAAATCTTCCTGATGGTTGGTAAGTGGCCAACTTAATTAAAATTATTTAATCAAGTTGGCCACTTACCGTCAGGTAGATTATAATTTCGTTTGTCACTTATCTTTATAATATATAAAAACCAATTGCTGTCCGTTAGTCTCGCTAAAACTCAAAAACGGCTGGAGCGACTTTGACGAAAGTTTTTGTGTGTTTAAGTGGGTCTCTGGATGGCTTAAATTCACAATTGGACCCGATAGGTGGCGCTGTGGTCGAGATCCAGAAATCACCCGTACGAAGCCGGGGCGGATCGCTAGTCTCTATAATTAACGTTAGTCTCGCTAAAACCCAAAAATGGCTAGAGCGATTTTGATGAAATTTTTGTATGTGTTTAAGTGGGTCCCTGTATGGTTTTAATTCACAATTGGACCCGGTAGGTGGCGCTGTGGTCGAGATCCAGAAATCGATTTACTACGTGCTTGGCGGTGAAGGTAAACATCGTGAGGAAACCTGCATGTCTGAGAAATAAAAAATATATTTCGAAGACATGTGAAGTCCGCCAACACGCATTGGACGGCGGACATTTCCTTGCCCTAAAACCCTCTCAGAAATGAGAGGAGGCCTGTGCCCAGCTGTGAGAATATAGGCTGTAATTTTACTTTTGTCGAGAAATTGACAGACACGCCTGCCCTATATAGTATATTATCTATGGACACACCCGTGCCTCAGAAAGCACTGTGCGTGCGCACACACTCGTACACTATAATCGTGTCTTGTGAGAACCGGAGACCCTATTTACTGGAAAAGAGGCATTCCATCTTAGTCCTCACGGGTGACAACGCATCTGCATTTTGATTCTTTATTGAGGATATATGTAGAAGTCTATGGGTCACAGCTCACAGCAACCACTTACCATCAGGTGGACTGTGCTCGTTTGTCACCCTATCCTATAAAAAAAAAGTACTTTTTAGTCTTTATAATCTTAATTTTAACGACGCCATAACAGAATACAGATCAATAAAATACAGACTAATATTGTAACACATAAAACTATACTATGCTATTTTCTAGTCTTGGATACGTGGCATTCCGCCACAGGGTGATTGATAGACGCCTGTTGATATACTGTTGTGTAAATGTTATGGACCAAGTGATTAATCAGGGTACTATTCATAATCCCCGCGCAATATGAGTAATGACAAGTCAAATCGGTCAATGTAATTAATACTGATTTAAACTTCATTATTTATCACATTGTCTGGTCATTATGAATATTGCTACATAACTGTTGGACAATTTGATATAACCCAACCTAAGCTAACCTATCTTTTTATTACTTTGCCGAATGTCCCATCCACGACTTTTTCTGCCACCAGGGCGCGCCACTAGAAAGTGAGGTATAATATTTGACAGATTTCATAGCGGAGAAGTTAATTCGTTCGGAAAATGTAAAAGTTATTGTTTCTTTGTGTACTATTAGCTATATTTTGTATTAATAACATTAAAAATAAATAAACCAAACTACAGATATTCATAAAAGTAGAATAATTTAAAAAGAAGTTAAATATGTGCAAAAAATTCAAGAGCAAACCACTGTCGCATTGTTTTGTGTATTAATATAATACTCTAGAAACTGATGAAAAAACAACTTCTCAATTAAATTACATTGTGTAACAAAAAACTTTACCTCAGTGTCAACTAGCGACATCTGGTGAGCAGAAAATTATTAGCCCTCATTACTCCATAACATAAATACTATAAGTTTATTTATTCTGTGCTTATGGCAATCGCGTAATTTGGTTATTATAATATTATTAATTCTAAAAGGTAAATATATTTTAACACTTTTATTAGCTTCGCGTGTATCAATCTATCTAGGAGTATCTATATATTATCTATGTAACGGAATCTTTTAACGTAATTTTCACCAAGTAGACGGCCGATTAACTTGAAAATTTGCATATATCAAGGACCAATGACACTTACAATAATTTAAAAACTTTATCCTAGTATCCTGATCAGGATCACCAGGATAATTCTTTCTAGAATCATCACAGCTCATGATCAATGCGTGTTTTTTAAATTTTCTTAAATTTTAATATTATTGTTAAAAAGCTTTTATTAGCTTCGCGAGTATCTATCTATCTATGTAACGGAATATTTTATGTAATTTTCACCAACTTGTAGACAACATTGCAACATTGACTTCCAGCGATGATCAAAACACGCACTCACCTAAACCTCTTGTGTCAGTTCAGTAGTCATCCATAAACTAACTAGAAACACTCAGTAGCCACCGCTCGAAAACATTTCTCTCACAGTTGCAACTTGTTTTGTTATCGTTATTTATGCAATAAGTAATTATTTTTAAATGTTTCTTCAATTATCATACAAATTAGAAACCAATTACTTACTTTTACTTAACATAATTTGTTATTTGTTATATATTTTCATCTTTAAAAATAAAAATCAATTGCCGTGCGTTAGTCTCGCAAAAACTCGAAAATGACTCTACCTACCGATTTTGATGAAATTTATTCAGTGTGTTTGGGTCCCTGGATGGTTTACATTTACAATTAGACCCGGTAGATGGCGCTGACGCATCATCGTCAATGTCCCGTCACAAGTCCACTGCTAAACATAGTAGAGGTGTAAAAGTAACGAAAAAAAGCGTACCCGTATGTATTCGTTACTATAACAAATAGTACTCGTTACTATAGTATCGTTACGTTACTCGTTATTTCTGATACCTCATAACATGCTATGTTATGTTAGAGCATCGAATCAAGTCGTATTGCGTACGCGTACAGTATGACGTCGCGGCGTCGCAACATTCGTAATTTGTAGAAAACATACTTAAATATTACATACCAAGCTGCGTAAGGTGCATTTTTTCACTTTTCCGTATTTTGAACCAGACTTATAGGTTTAAGTTATTCTAAATTTAGTTTGATTTAATAGGTAAAGTGTAGAACTACAAGTGAACTGTTGAGGTAATCTACTAAATTTGCAATGGATTTACTATTTTGAAAATTTTAACGGTGAGCTTATGTTATATCTCAATAACATCGCAATCCATTATGCATTGATTATAATGAAAAAGCAACAAATAGGTGTCGAAAATTATTTGTAGTTGTGTCAATACACGCATCAACGGTACTTGCGTGAACTGAAACAGTGTAGGTACACATAATACGAAAAATGCGAGTAACGAAATGCATTCGTGTGTAACGTTTCGTTACTCGGTACTAGATGGCGTACCCGTTACTCAGTACCGAATACATACGGTTCGCTACAGCTTTAAAACATAGGCCTCCCCCATAAATTGCCTCAAAAGGGGAATATTTGGCAAAGTTGCTACGCCTGACAGGTGGGTTGGCAATCGCAGTTATTTATTTTAAGTTGTTATTAGGAAGACACTGCTTTCCATCTCCTGGTAGGTTTCCCTCTGTCAACTCTAACGACACCCTGGGGACGATATGGGGTAGTGGATATTCTTACATTGCCACTACACGGTCAAGTTACATATATTCGTAAAAAATATGCGAAACTACTATCTTTATACATTGCAATAACCGGCCAAATGCGTGGTAATGCATTATTTTAACTGATTTTACTACGCACGCACACATTCGTAAGGGTCGATCGGTAGGCAAAAACGTTGTTGCCCATAAATCACATTTAATTTGGGATAATTTCAAATAAAAGTAGAAGCCTTATTTACTCGTATTTTCAAAAAGTGCAAAAACGGTATGTCATTATTTATGTATTTGAACTTAAGTTTAAAATTTGGCTACTCTTTGAAAAATAACCCTGTATATTATTATATTCTTCTGCCCGTGTGTCACATACACTGAACTGAACTCATCCTAAACGGTTGGACCAACTTTGATGAAATTTTGTGTGTGTAATTAAGTTTAATAGATAATGATTTAGATTTACAATTAGAGTCGGTAGGTGGCGCTGATTTTTATTAAGACCGATGCCTGATGCCTGATTCACTCGACTCATACTTTACATAAAACAAAGAAGCAAATCATTTCTATTTGATGTTTTGCTTTGCTTCTTAGTTTTAAACTTTAAAAATAAAATATTAATTTGAACCATACTATACGTTTTTTTTTAAATATAGATATGGTGACAAACGAGCACACAATCCACCTGCTGGTAAGTGGATGCTATAGCCCATATACATCTACATCTATCCTTGATTAAGTTGAGAATTTAAATGTAGATGCATTGTCACCCCTGAGCACTAAGATGGGATGCCTCGTTTCAGTAAGTAGGTTTTTATTCGCCATCTATTATTTTTTTACAGGTAATCGATCTAAATAGGCGAGCTAAATCGCTAGCAGCCCACAGACCCGTGGTTTTAGCACAAATGCTAGAGCTTTTAAGGTTAAGGTACTCTGATCACAAGTTCACATGGTAAAGGCTAGTGAGCACGTGTTGCTTTACTACACTGCGTTTAGTATACGCTTTTATAAAAAAGTCCCATAAAATACCTTGCAAAAAGTTAAAAAAAAAATTAAGCAAAAATTGTTTGATAAGGGTTATTATACCTATTATTAAAGAGTGCATGATTGATAATAACTCCTGGGGACTTACTAATAATGAGATATTCCATCTTATTTCTCAGGGGTTAATGCATATGCATTTTGGTTCTTAATTGAGGATAGATGAAGGTCTCTGGACGGAAATTATTTTATTCTTTTTATTTTTAAAGTCGTTTCTTTTCTTTAATTATTAATTTAATATTCCTTTTTAATAAACAGTGCGCTGCTAAATGCGGTATGGTGTGAGAGTTTTAGAAAATTTCCGGCGGGCTTTAAATTCGGATCAAGTACATCGTCGTATCAGGTTGAAGGGGCATGGAACGCCAGCGGTAAGAGATCTGTCAATTTTTTTTTATGTAAAGGATAACACGATAAGCACACATTCGGTCCATCTACTAATATTATTTTTTTATTTATTATAAGCCGTGGTAGCTCAGTCAGGGGTAAGCCCTCGCTGTAAATTTTAGAGTACGTGACCAACCGGGCTTCGATCCCGCCGGCACGGCACCAATGAAATTATTAATTGCGATTTTAAGTTCTGATTTATCACGTGCTCGGCGGTGAAGGAAAATATCGTAAAAAATACGCATGTTTGAGAATTTTAAAAGGTTTCGAAGACATGTGAAGTCCGCCAACACTTAATGGGGCAATTTCCTTCCTTCCTGTGAAATTTACGGCGAGCGCTTAGGAGAGATAATACATTAAATGAAACTAATTTTTACGCATTATATCGCGTTTAATTTTACTTTTTAATTCCCGACGTTTCGGGTGCTTTACAGCACCCATGGTCACGGGGGGGGACTGGAAACGTCGGGAATTAAAAAGTAAAATTAAACGCGATATAATCCGTAAAAATTAGTTTCATTTAATGTGTAGTCTTCGCGTAAATATAAGTGTGGCGGCGCTCTCGTCGCGCCACAAGCGAAATACATCGAAGCCTAAATCGCGCTATCAAACTTCCGAATTAAAAACAGTATATATAGAATAGCTCCGAACTACCACTTTGAGCGTTGGCCGCTCCCCGGGCAGCACACCTTGCCCGGCGGGAGATATCTCCCCTTTCCACCTACTACATAAGAATACATAATGAATAACTAAAATAATCTTCTCAATATATTTAAAAAGATTGCTATCCGTTAGTCTCGCTAAAACTCAAAAATGGCTCGATTGATTATGATGACATTTTTGTGTTCTTTGAGTGGGTCATTGGATGGTTTACATTCACAATTGGACCCGGTAGGTGACGCTTTTGTCGAGATCTAGAAAGCACCTGTGCGAAGTCAGGGCGGTCGCTAGGAAAAAATAAAATGAAAGTTCAAAATCTAAAACCCGACTACTGAAAAAGCACGCTCTAAAAGTAAAAGTATGAAACAAGAAAATATTCTCATCTGAAATTGTTATGTTACACACTATTCAATATTCGTCTATTAAATAAACAACTTACACGTAATACATTTTGATGTAGTCGGGTAAAAATAGAATAAAATAACTCAATTATATTTATAATATGGTAGAATCTCGTTGTAGCGTATTTCATCATCATTACAGCCCGTCACAGGTCTACAGGTAAACATATGCCACAAAGCACCTAACCCTGACACAGACTTCCTGCATCTTTTACCAGGTTGCCACTACATCCAGTGCAGGGCCGCCCTACTGTTCGCTTACCGGTACGAGGCTGCTACTCGAAAAGCTTTCTTCCCCTTCAGCTTTTCGCTCTTCGAGCTATATACCAGAATACTTTAGCTATAGCTTCACATAGCAGCATAATTTTACTGGTTACGAGGCATTCCATCTTAATCCTCAGGGGTGACAGCGCGCCTGCATTTTGCTCTTAATCAAGGATAGACGCAGCGTGTCTATGGGCCAAATCATTCACTTACCACATTAAAATATAATGTAGTTACAAATCACATATTACTTCAATGGCTTACCATTGGTATAGTTTATGCACCTTCATCATCATCATCATCATTGTCATTACAGCCCTTCATAAGTCCACTGCTGAACATAGGTCTCCGCCAAGGAATGCCACAAATCATGGTCCCGAGCCACCTGCATCGGCTTCCTGCATGTCTTACCAAGTCGTCACTCCATCTAGTAGAGGGACGAGGCTGCCACTAGAGAACCTTCCTTCCCCATCAGCTGTCGGTTCTTCGAGCTATATGGCAGGTCCATTGCCACTTCAGCTTTCTGTTGGACCATGTCGGTTCCTTATGCACCTTTACTTCTAAGAAAAATATAAATAAAGTACATTTCAGATAAAGGCGAAAGCATATGGGATAGGCTGGTTCACACGAACCCAAACATAATCAAGAATGCAGAAAACGGGGACATCGCCGCCGACTCCTTCAACAAATGGAGACAAGACGTCGAGATAGCGGCTGACTTGGGACTGAACTTCTATCGGTACGTGAAAATTAAAGTTAATAGGTATACGAGTATGTACTACTGCGAGTCTGCGAGCTTAGGCCTCTCATTTCTCATGACTGCCTCATTTTCTAATGGACGTAAGTGTTACTGCTGATTATGTGGAAACAAAAAGCCTAAATATTCGAATAGAATAAAATAATTTGGTCTCGGAATAGAATAGAATATAATTATATTTATTCAATATAGGTTACAAGTAATTCTTATTGAAAATCATTTTTATACTTTTACCACTGGTTCGTAAAAGTTCTATGTCCTGGGAAGAACCACTAAGAAATCCATCGGGAATTCGAACCCAGGATTTCATGATCAGCAACCGCTTTAACGACCACTAGAACAACGAGACAGTAGCCACCTACCATCAGAGGAACTATAAGTTTATTTGCCACTTCACTTTTATAAAATAATACAATTTTTCATAAAATTAAAATTTCACCATACATTAAATGGCTCTAAATAGCATATCATCACGTTAGATTTCTTGCAGACAAATATACCAACATAACAAATTTTCAGGTTCTCAATATCATGGCCGCGTCTGCTTCCGAAGGGCTTCACACATGAGACAAGCGAGCACGGGAAGAAGTATTATAACAATCTCATTGACGCACTCTTGGAGAAGGGAATCGAACCTGTAGTCACTCTTTACCACTGGGACATGCCGCAGATATTACAGGACTTGGGTGAGCGTAATTACTTTTGTTGTGACTTGTGATCTACATCGATTATAGATGCACACACGCACACAAATACATCCTTGAAAGCACGTATTGTAATAGCTTAAGGCAGGGCTTTCAGGCAGGCAGGTTTCGCCTTATATACCTAAAAACTTATTTGTTTCGTTTATGTTCGAAAGGAATCATAATAAAAACGTTTAGGAAGAGAACGAAATTTTAAATCGTTCTTCAATAAAACGTTTTTAACCATTTTAAACAGTTTTTTATCATTTTTTGGCCCTGCAATACGAAACAAAAATAATACACATCCAGTCCAGTTGTAATTTTACGGCCGCGCAAATAGGTGTATGGATTATTATATATTTACACTAATTTAATTAAAGTACTGTGACTGATATACATTATACTGTGTGTACGTTATTTTTATCAAAACAAATATCTATTTGTTCCATAAATTTAAAGTATACATTTATGTAAAAACACTAGCATCATCTTTTAAGATATTCATTATTATCAGAAATAAATAAAATTAACGATGCCGATGCCCAATGTAGTTAAACTCATGTGCTTCTGACCCTCATGTCACATGAGTAAAGAAACCGTTTTCTTTACTCATGTGCTCGTGTTGATAGACTAAAGTTTACAATCTACGACAACTACGACATCCTTTCATCTAGGGTTGTCACTTTTTTTTTTTGAACAAATATAGTATTTTTTCCAAAAAAGGTGCATAAATATAGTACTTTTGGGAAATTCAGGAAAAAAGTAAACATTTATTTTTAATCTTTATGTAGTTTTCGCCGTTAAGATTTAACGGCGTCGTAAAATTGAGTAGCGTTTGAGTGTTTGGGCATGAGCAATTTTGATTCATATTAAAACACTTAAATTACAATTCATTTTTAATTAAATGAAAAGAAATAGAGCATGTAGCTCTATTTCTTTCTTCTTTACATTTTACATTGATGCCTGATTCTTTCCGTAAAACTTATTTGTTCCAGACTTCCAGTCACAGTTAATGTAAAAAAGTGCGACAGTGGAATTATGGGTAAAATATAGTATTTTTCGTACTATATTATTTTTCTATAATATATAGTACAATTGACTGAAATATAGTACGATACTATATATTATAGTACGGATGGCAACCCTACTTCTTTCTGACATTTTTATTTGCTAGTTTCATCATTATAGGTGTAATAAGAATAAATAATATTTTTTCTTTTACGTCCCATTTTCGCCGCCGCCCCAGTCACAATTCAAGTCACAAAAAACAATCAGTGCGCTAGCACCAAGTGCATCGGAATTCGGAATTACTGGTGTAATGAAATGAATCCAAACAGCATTAGCTTCCTGTGGAATAAACCGTTTATTTACGTTCTCACATTACGTTCTCATTTCGTTTTTGTTCCGAACAAAATGTTATACAAGGAACCGTTGCAAACGATTTAAAAACGTTATTTTTAATTACGTTTCCGAGCCCTGGCTTAAGGGGGCTACAGGAGCTAAACGCACGTTTTAAAATGCTTTAAAGTATATGATCCACTGCAGTAAACAAAATCATAATAAATAATAGTTTAAAAAAAAAAAACACGCTTTTGTAGATAACCTAACTATAAAGTAGATAATAATTTTCAATAAGTTTAAAATAAGAAAATAGTGACTAACATAAAAAAATTATTTTATTGTAAAAAAGCGTGTACTATTGTATACTATTACGAGTACATTATGAAGAGTGAACACATGCAGTATAGAAGTGAATGACGACTATAGTTAGTACCTGCGACACAAGGGTAGTGCTTGTTGCTCGATTATGTAAACTGCCTGTTCGTCAAAAGAGAAATTAAACTTTAGGGCAATCTATTTTTCTAATTATGTATTTATCTATATCTTTACTCTATACATATAAATAAAATTGAAGTGTGTATCTGTAATATCGGAATAACTGCCTATTGGCAAGTTCAGGAGGTTATTTGCATTCTAAAAGGACATGAATACTCATTTATAAAAAAAATTGTCTGTCCGGGTAATCTTCGAAATGGCGGCTGTGATTGTGATGAAACTTCACGAACAAATAGTGAAATAGTGATCTGGCCTATATTTTATCCGAAAGATTTTCGTAAAATCAAAAATTGATAAAACAGACGGTCATTGATGATTATTTAAAAAAATCTAAATGGCGCCACATTAATATATTACCCTAGCCAGGCGAAGCCGGAGCCGGTCACTAGTTAAAAAAAATTTAAATATGACATAATATGATAACTTATTTCATTTTTTACATGCAAATTGGTGTGGGTCAATAATCCGAACTTAAATCCTTCACCCAGGTGGCTGGACAAATCCATTGATGTCAGACTGGTTCGCGGAGTACGCTCGCTACGCATTCTCCATATTCGGAGACCGCGTCAAGACCTGGATAACGATTAACGAGGCGATCGTGGTGTGCGACTTCGGTTACAACTCCGGTGTTTTAGCGCCCGGCATCAAGGAACCGACTTTGGCTCCGTACCTCTGCAATAAGCATATACTGATCGCCCACGCTAAAGCCTATAGAATTTATGACGAATACTTCAGGCCTAAGCAGAGAGGTAAGTTAATATATCTAAAATAAAAAAAGTAAATAAACTTAAAATTACACACTCTACGTACGTCCCACGGTTGATCACAGGCCTCCCCTTACTAGAGAAGTTTTAAGGTCACTTCAGTTTAATAATTTAAAATTAAAAATTTTGTACAACCGACTTCAATATAAATTATTAAGAATAACTTAAAAACTATTGATCATACCTAGATCAAATTTATATAGGACCACGTGTGAAGCACCAGCTTTCAAATGAAAAAAAGAATCATCGAAATTGGTTCACTCAGAAAGAAGTTATGAGGTAACACACATAAAAAATAAAAATAAAAACATTCGAATTCAGTACCTCCTTTTTGAAGTCGGTAGAGAAAAAACTATTTTCATATTGTAAAGGGGTTTTGGCGTGAACTTGATCGGTGGCGAATTATTGCCCTTGTATTATCGTTAAAATAATGGTTTAAAGTAGATTTTGATACTTACGTATCAGTGGTGCGATTTTGTATATTAAAGGAGAGAACGATGAAAAAAATGCTGTGATAGTGATGTGAAACTCAAGATAATGTGTCTGCTTAGGCTCCTTGAGATACTATCGACTGTCTGCTGGCTCAAGCTGCCGTCAAAATCTCTCAAGAACTTCACAATGTGACGCATTAACAAATTCTCAAGAAGTTTTTAAACAAAATTATAATAAAGGATAAATTCTTAAATATGACACAGGCAAAAGTACAAGAGTACAAGTCCATTACCAAAGAAGAAAAAAATCCATGATTAACTTTTTTAAATGTTATTCCGTTCTTATTAACTATTCATTGATTTTTTCACGCAGGTAGAGTGTCCCTTTCCAATAACCTGTTGTGGATAGAACCGCTCACACCTTCTGATAAAGAACTGGCTGAGCTTGCGAGAGAACATTCCGTAAGTTTCTGTTTTTGATTTAATACTATGTTTGCACCATTAAATCTTAAGGTATGGCCAGAGTGCCGGCTAGGTTGGTGCATTCCTTTTTATATATGGATGACAAACGAGCACACAGTCTACCTGAAGGTAAGTGGATGCTGTGGCCCTTAGACACTGACATCTATCCTCAATTGAGAAACAAAATGCGTTGTCACCTAGATGAATGAAAATTCCCCATCACTATGATGGAATGCCCCATTGTCAGTAGAAAGGATCTCCGGGTCTAGTTACTTACCATACGAAACGTGAGCTACGTCCTTCCTAGGTCGTATCGGCTCATTCTTATTGTTGTCTCAGTAATTTTGCCCACACTCAGAACATTGCATTTGTCAAACGGGTTCGTGAAAGCAGGCCCTTGCACTGATAATGCTGTTTCTCATAACTAGTCTGTAAATTTAGGTTCAACATATTTGGAGGTTTTTTATGCCAAAGCTTCAACCATCATCAACCTGCTTTGTAATTAAGGAAAAAATTGACATATTCCTCCTAGCACCAAAATTTCTATGGTGGGATGCATGGCAAAATAAAATAATTTTTACTCTTGAACTTCTTTTACTGTTTTTAATTTGAAATCACTCATCTTTTAATTCCCCCGTGTTTCTTACACGCATATATCCCGCTCTCATTCTTGCATTTTCTGTCTTCCTTTCTCTCACCTGTCATTCAGTCATCTATCTCACTCTTAATTATTGGAATGAAGTTCCTTATCGCACGTTACGAATTTGACAGATGGGGGCTAGGCGAGAAAAAGTGTAAGATTTTTCCGTCACGGCCCTTTCTATAGTGCGAGCGAAATGGAGTAATATCCATCACCCTCGCACTTTTTCTTATCTTGCCATGAATGAAATATTATTTTAAATGACGCTTCATTTTAATAGACGCGAGTGATTCATTTATTTGTATTTGGTAATCAATAATATAATACGTTTATCAATAATAATATACTACGAAAGGAACTTCGTTCCAACCGAGTGTTCCACGACACTCACGCATATTTTTTTTATAGCTTAACCTATCATTCGTACATTTCTTACGTCGATTCACTTTATTCTTTATTTCAAGGCTGGTCGCTACTCCCATCCAATATTCTCCAAGAAAGGTGGTTGGCCACAGTCCATTGAAAAAGTCATGGCTGAATATAGCCGTAAACAAGGATTCAATGTGTCCACGCTACCCAGTTTCACTAAGGAAGAAATCAAAATGATGAGAGGTTAGATAACTAACTATTTTAACGGACTTCAAAAAAGAGGTTTTCTCTTCTGTTACTATATTTTATTATATTATAGATTTTTCCATCAATCTTAAAGTTATATAAATGCTAAATGTACCTACAACTTTGTTTAATACTATTAATTATTGACCAGTGCACAATTTTAACTTATAATACCGGTGAAAACTATTAGACAATCGCTTTTAGTTTGTTTTTAGGTTATTGTGATATTCATATTTTAATTGTTAATCTCTCCGTATTCCCGTTAGATACGGTAAAACTAATATTACTTTTGTAATCTATAGGTTATAAGAAATAAATCGACATGTATTTCATTAAATTACGCCAGAATTTGTGGTGGGCCCATTCTCCATACAAAAAGAAATTGTCTTCTTTTATTCCACTCAAAACAGTACAGAAATTAACTTTCATTGAAAAGTTAAAACAGACTATATAGAACTAAATAACTAAAATATAACATAAAATCACATTCTATAATCGGTACTTTAATATTTCTATACGCTATGTCTTGTTTTGTTGAATAGACCTCGAAGGTGTTTCCATTTAAATTTGAAGAAAAAATCATCCCTGTAAGTGGATAAATAGGGAATGTAATTTTTAATGTAACTTCATATTATAAAATATATAATTAAAAACGCAGGTAATAGTGATAGGTAGCAACAAACTACTACAGAAAATTACTTGGCATACGCTGCTTTTCATTTGTTTTGAGAATTCTGCTATTCCTTACAGTAAGTATTTAAATCAACTATTAAAATACTTGAAATCTGACACCCTACACGTGTCCCCCGGGTAGTGCTAAACGAGCAGCACCAATTCCGGTGGTAGGTTTCGGCCGCTGGCTTTTAGGTTACCACCCACCAATGCAAAGTCTTGTCGCCAAATGACGTTGTCGTGTTCCGGCATGATGCTTGGTGAAGCCATATGGAGAATGGGTCTGAACAGTAGCGTTGTGTGTGTTAACCGGGTACGAAGCGTCAGTTGTTGCTGTGTCGGGTGCTTGGTCGTGGAGGGTAGCGGGATCCGAAGCACGGTGTTCCGCTGGCCGACCGCAGGTAGTTGGGGGCCCAATTAGTGAATTAGCTACTCATGAAAGGCTGCCCCGCCAACTAGCGAAAAATCCCAGGGTGGCTCCATCGTGCCGGTTAGCGACCGGGCGAGAGGACCGATGGCGATCTCTGGGGGGGTTCGGGCGTCCCCGCAGTCTCCAGATCAAGTTCCCATGGGCACAGTAACTCTGATAGTATCGTTTGGTTGCTAATGCAACGCCTCGTTCAACTGCCATTCTCCATCCTTATTCACTCTCAACAGTTAATATGTCAATTAAAAAGAAAAGTAGTATTAAACAGCGGTTGCACGTCCTCTCACTAATAGTGCACCTCACTAATATTCGAGGATTGCACTCTAGTCTCAGCGCAGTACCTTGACTATCCTGGGTTCTCCTGGAGCACAAATTCCATCCACGTGCCGGAGTATGTGTGTACGTCCGCAATGACATCTGCTTCCAGCTTCTCTGTCACCTTGAAGACCCCACTTTTCGACAATCTGGGTGATGGTAGATACAGATATCGATAAAATCCTTTATGCTTGTGTCTACGATCACACAGCGTGACCAGGAGACAACACGATTATTTGATCATCTTAGTGAGGCTGCTGACGTGGCCTAAATCGGTATCCTACCGCACAGTTAGTCTTACTGGGGACTTTAACCCTTGTCACCAAGACTGGCTGTTCCCATACCAGAAGACCGACCATGCTGGAAGAGAAGCGTGAAATTTTGCTTTGACGCTAGGTCTTTCTCAGCTGGTAAAGGAAGCGACTAGGGTACCCGATGTAGACGCTCACACAGCAAATTACTTGGACCTTCTGCTGACTACCGAACCAGACAGGTATGAAGTACAGGTTACCTCCCCTTTGGGTACATCTGACCACTGTATGGTGAAATCTGTATCGTCATATTCTCCACCTGATTACGAGTCCCAAGGTGTCCGACGAATATGGCGGTATAAGTCAGATGATTGGGATGAGATGCGACACTTTTTTGCATCTTATCCTTGTTGGGAGGCCTGTTTCTCTTCTGCGGATCCGTCGAGCTGCGCGGGTGCGATAACGGATGTGTTGCGTGAAGCTATGGAGTATTTCATCCCCTTCTCTGACGCTCCCACTGGTAGCAAAGCTCGCCCATGGTTTAACGCTGAATGCGCCCAAGCTTGAAAAGCGAAAGCATTTAGCGTACCTATCCTGGGTTGACGCTCGAAACCGCAAAGCTCCGGATATTAGCTCCAAGAAGAGAACTTTCAACCAGACCACCAAGTCCTAGAAAAAAGCATTACGGAAAGTCTCGATCGCATTAAACATATTGGCGCAAAACTCTCTGCCAGACCATCCGGCACTAGAGCTTTTTGGTCTCTCGCTAAAGAGGTGGAGACAAACTTCTGTCGGCCTACACTGCCTCCGCTGGTAAAACCGGATGGCACACTGGCGCATACGGCTAAAGAGAAAGCGGACCTGTTCGCGTCTCTCTTTGCCTACAATACACGTCTGGACAGTGGCAACAACGTTTCACCTAAATTACCTCACTGCGGGACCTCTATGTCGGAGGTTCGAATAACAAATAAGGAGGTTCTTAAAACCTTGCGGTGTCTAGACATGAATAAAGCTAGTGGACCAGATGGTATACCAGGTATATAGTTCTAAAGGCTTGTGCACCTGAGTTGTCTCCTGTGCTGACACGCTTGTTCCGCCTCTCATTTAGGACTGGAATAGTGCCAAAATCCTGGAAGCTGGCCAACGTGCAGCCTGTTCCAAAAAAAGGCAGCCGTGCCGACCCCGCCAGTTTTCGGCCAATCTCAATTACCTCCATACTCTGCAAGATTATGGAGCGTATATTGAACGCCCGCTTAATGGCATACCTAGAACAGAATGACCTCCTTAGTGACCGGTAATATAGGTTTCGCCGAAATCGGTCAGCTGGGGACCTTCTAGCGTATGCCACACACGTATGGGGCGAGGCACTCGAGAACAGTGGGAAAGCAAGTGTTTCACTTGATGTCTCAAAGGCCTTTGACAGAGTTTGGCACACTAGCCTTTTGGGTAGCTTCCAGCGTGCGGCTTATCCCTGGTCTGATTGAATGGATAAAGGACTTTCTGGTGAAAGGTCTCTCGGGTCGTCGTCGATGGCTGCTCATCCGATCCTATGGCGACTAACGCCGGTGTTCCTCAGGGGTCCGTTCTCTCCGCAACTCTCTTCCTGCTGCATATTAATGATCTGCTTATGCCCGGTATCTATGGGTATGCAGACGATAGCACAGTTGTGGAGAGATACCAACCAAGTCCTCGGCCAGTCGGGATCAAATCCAGTCCGAAAAGAAGCTATGGTTGAGTGTGTGAATCTCACACTACAGGCAGTCTCCGAATGGGGCGATGCCAATCTTGTGAAATTCAACGCCTCCAAAACACAAGCGTGTCTCTTCACTGCAAAAAGGAGCCAGCTCACCTTGGCTCCTTCTTTCCGAAATGTATCACTGGAATATACCGACCGCCTTCAGTTGTTGGGGGTTGAGATATCCTCACACCTGAACTTCGGGCGGTTCATTGAGTCCTAGGCCAGAGCAGCTGCAAGGAAGCTAGGAGTCCTTGCAAAGGTGCGGCGGTACTTCACGCCGGGGCAGCTGCTTACTTCATGGAGTACTGCTGCCATATATTGGCTGGTGCTGCAAAATGCCACCTAGCAGCTTTGGACTCAATGGAAAGGCGTGCTAAGAGGCTTATTGGTGACCCGAATTTGGTTAAAACCAATCTTACCAGCCTCGAACACAGACGCAAAGTAGCCAGCCTTTCGGTTTCCTGTATCCTGTAGATGCATTTCGGAAAGTGTGCTCAGGAATTGCACAATTTAATTCCTCCCTCTCCCTTCCACCATCGGACAACCAGACGTTCGGCCAGTCTCCACCCTTTCGTTGTTGACTTACCACGCATTCGAACCAAACGGTTCGCTACGTCGTTCATCATGCGTACAGCAAAGGAGTGGAATAAGTTGCCAGCATCTGTCTATCCATCCGATTACAGTGTCTTCAAGGCAAGAGTGAATAGGCTTTTGTTATCATGGGATCGTAGATAAGCGCTGGCTTAGTAGAATATAAAAAAAAGGTTGTAAAAAATGTAGGGGTTCTAATTGACAGTAAAATGTCTTGGGCGCCTCAAATTGAACAGATAAGTACCTAAGAAAATGTTTGAGCTTGTGGAAGTCTTAAAAGACTTCCTGCCCATTCTACCGAAATTGCGTTAGCAATTCTATTTTGTTGCCTATTTTAGTC
The DNA here is from genome assembly GCA_029286625.1 of Parnassius orleans. Taxonomy (NCBI): domain Eukaryota; kingdom Metazoa; phylum Arthropoda; class Insecta; order Lepidoptera; family Papilionidae; genus Parnassius; species Parnassius orleans. Next base: position 1,364,604 of record JAGSMP010000277.1, read on the forward strand.
TTATTTAGCTTGGCTTTAAATACTCCTTGCAGCGTAACTTCTTTTATAATAAGTCATTTACTTCACAAGCAACCCGATTTTGGAATTCTTTCTCTATCTTTATAGACGTTTAAAAACAACTTATGGAGTATTATTTGAATTTCCATCATAATCATAAATTATATGTATTTCCTTTTTCATTAATACTTCTTTTTGTTTATATATTATGTGTGTTTGAATGTATATGTATGTACGTATGTATGTATGTATATGTATTTATTTAATATATGTTCATTAAATATTATATTATTCATATATTTATATAAATCTTATTTAATAATAGGTTTTTTCCTCAGTTTATTTTATGTTGCACCTATCCGTCAAAATATAAAATTACAATGTCCTTTAATAATGTAAATTTATTTACATAACATAATATACAATATCTTATTATATACAACATTAAAAACTATAATTAAAAAAAACTAAAACTAGTAACTTAATTATCATACAGTCCTATTCCCCGCGGTATCGTGGCAAGAACGCTGGCTGCGTCTTCCCGCTGAATGGCTATACTTAGCCTTTGAGCGAGAAAAGAACCAGCCCTCTTATCACCAGCAGCAACGACCAGTTGCGGATGAAGTCGCGGATGGAGTTCCTTTGGGAACTTCATCCGCGACTTATGTCCTTTTACGTTCGGTTTGTAGTTTATAAGTTTTCCGTTACTGTAACCACTTTGTTTAAATGCAATAAAGAGTTATCTATAAAGAATTATCTAAAGTCGACGTACCAGTAATCACCTTGAGCTTACGTTGTAGGGTTTATTTGTATGTATTAGTGTGTTGCGATGAACCCCCCCCCTTCCCCCTCCTAGCTCCTGAAGTCGATTATAAATTTTTTAATACACTTTTACTTTGTCACACATTGTTACATTTTCACTTTTAGAAAATTGCTTAGTAATTCTTCCTCAATAGCTTGACCGATGTTGATGGGGTACTGATAGGGTCACCTGGATTGTTCTTAGCTATAATTGGACCCGGTAGGTGGCGCTGTTGTCGCGATCCAGAATTCACCCGTGCAAAGTGGGGGCGGATTGCTAGTATTATAAAAAAATCTCCAAACCAGTGACGGGAAACAGCGTTACAGGTTCGAGACCTTTGTTACTGCGATCACCCATCCGCTTGCCACACGTGGTGATGAAGAAAAATCTGTGAAAATGTCAATAAAATGTCCTCACATCTCCTGTTTAGTCAATCATCATCAGAAAATACATCTATACTTTTCAGGTGCCTATGACTTCTACGCTCTTAACCACTATACAACTCGCTTGATCAGACCCGCGAAACCAGGTGAGGACCCCGGAACATGGTTCATAACTGGCTCACCCGAGATCAATGGCGTATTAGTGGTTGACCCTGCTTGGCCTTATGGAGAGTCAAGATTATTGCCGGTGAGTAAATATGGCGGTAAATATTTAAGGTATTATACACTAGGGTGGAATAGAAAATATTCAAAATTGATATTGAGATGAGATTTTATTATTATATGAGATTTTATTGATACATTTTAGATAACATAATATACAATATTTATTACAACAAAAAACCTAAGATTTTACAGTCCTACTGTTACAATAGGATTGTTTGATAATTTTTCCTCTCCCCGCGGTTTAATGCAAAGAATACTGGCAGCGTTTCCTTACTGAATGGCTTTGCTTAGCCTTTTGGGCGAGTAAGAAACCAGCTCTCAAGTCTCAAGTTGTTACGACCAGTCGCGGATACAGTGCGTTTAGAAACATCACCGCGCGCGCTCTCCACGGACCGATAGTTTCTACTGCAAATGACATAAATATATAGTCATCTCTCAGAGACTCTGTGAGAAGCCTTTTGCAAAAAAGTTGGAGAATCGAGGAGAACTGACCTCGGCATGACCACTAATAATACTTTGCGGCTAAATCGCAATTCCTGGCTTCGAATCTAGACCGGAATCATTTATAGATCCAAATCGTAAATGTGTACTTTTGGATCTGACTGCGATTATCAATTTAGCATTGGGTTGATTATGTATAACTTTCGTTTTATAGAAGTAATGACGACAAATACGAGGGTGACACTGAAAGTTCTTAGAAAATCAAAAACTGAACAAACTAGCAAGTTATTAGTTTTATTATATCTTTTCAAAATAGTGTCCATTTACATCAATACATCGCTGCATCCGATGGAACTACTGAGAAAAGCACTTTGCCCACTCGTCCTTAGGGGGTCTCTTCGATGGCATTTTGAAACGCAGCCACTGCTTCCTCAGCGTCCATAAAACGTTTTCCTCGAAGTTTTTCCTTTTATTTTCGGAAATAAATAAAAATCGCAACGTGCGAGGTCGGGGCTATATGGCAGGTGACCCAGTAATTCCACGTCTGTCGTCGCCAAGTAGTCGATTGTTTGCTTGGCGGTGTGCGACTAGGCGTTGTCGTGGTGAAGGAGGATCCTACTGTGAGGTCGTTTCTCCCGAACTTTTTCCACGACAAGTGGCAAACAATTGTTAGTGTACCACTCTGCAGTAACTGTTTTTAGATCCTCTAAAACAATTGTTGCGTAATAACCTGTCCTTCCGAAGAACGAGGCCACCATCTTTTTTCCCCACGCTTCGACCTCTCTTCACTTTAGTTGGCAACTCCTCGGAAGGAAACACCCAGACAGCAGACTGTCTCTTAGTTTCAGGATCATAACAATAAATAATCCAGCTTTCGTCACCCGTAAGTATGTCGAACACAGCATTTGAGTCACCTCCGTTAAATTTTTGAACCATTTCACGACACCAATCAACATGACGGAGTTTTTGGATTAGTGCGACCACGTATAAACTCATTAAACCAGTTGTAAACAGTGGCACGAGATAGGGCTTCATCGTGAAAGGCCAATCCAAGTCTTTCATAACTTTCTTGTTGACTTAAATGACATCGAAAGTCATAAAAAATCATTGTACGAAATTTTCTCGCGTTAACCCTTAAATGCATAATGTAGGATGCAGCCTACATAATATTCAGAAGGCTGTATGTTGGAATCCTTTGCCTTAAAATAAAAGTCATGTCACATTTGCATAGAGAACAGACTTATTTTTAATATTCTTATGTTGGCAATAGTGAAACGTTTTTAATATTTTGAGGTAACCATAAAAACTTTTTGGCAACAAGTGACTTGTGAAAATTTGTTGGTGAAGTGATTTAGTAAAAGAATTTTCTTTAATTTTCAAGGTGAGTTGTACTGTTTTAATTTCGGTTCTGAAACTTGTAAATTTTGGGGCGAGTAAATAGAAGATGCAATCAGACTCAATATCAACACGATTTTTCAATATTTCTTTACGTAGGATATAGCCTACACTATGCATTCAGTACATAAACATTGTGTTTCGTATGATATATATTTACAAAAGTTTTAACTGTTATTTTTAGATGGCTAACCGAAGGTGGAGGGTACTGATGACCAAATAAGCGACTATCTAGCCAGCTTAGATGGAAATGAATCAGAAGATGGCGTTGAAGATGATGAAAGGAGGAAATTGATGAAGAGGTCCAAGTTTACAGGAACGTGCAGATCTTTTACGAGTTCTAGAAAACGAACATGAAGAAGTTGAAGAAGACCCTGCTTTGGAGGATGGAGATCCTGGTGCTGATGCTGGCCATGCTGAAGAAGATTCACCATTAATAGTTGACCCACCAGCTGAGCGGAATCTGCTGGTTATAGTTTCAAGATCGGCGTCAAGGTATGAGAAGATTATTGTGGAAAAGCAAAGCATGAGAATGCCTGAAGATAGTGGCTTTTTAGGCACTTTAGATTATGGTGAGCTGAAGTCTATAGACACAAAGTATGGCTTTTTATCGTTCTTCCTATCTGACGACATCTTAGAGAAAATAGTTGAAGAAACCAACTTGTATGCTATACAGAAAGAACCTAATTCCACTTTCAAAACTAGCATTACAGAGATAAGGAATTACATTGGTATATTATGTTTTATGTCAGTCACAAAAATATCCAATGTGAGGATGTATTGGTCCCTAAATATGGATTTCATACATTTATAACTGCATGACAATAAACAGGTTTGAAAAAATAAAGCAAGTGCTGCATTTCAACAATAATGATCTACTGCTTCCAAATAATCATCCGCAACATGACAAATTATATAAGATAAGACCACTCATAGATCATTTCAATAGGCGATTTGTCTTTTTCCTATGGAACAACGTTTGTCGATAGATGAGCAGATGTGCCACAAAAATAGCACACTATTTGAAACAATATCTTCCAAAAACCTCATATGGGGATTCAAATTATTTTTGTTATGCAGCATTTTTGGGTATGCTCATAAATTTGAAGTTTATGTTGGAGAAAATAAAATTCAACAACCCAGTGAACCAGACTTGGGCGTAACAGGAAATGTTGTGGTGAGACTTGTAAGGAGGTACCCAAACATAAACCATATTATTTACTTTGACAATTATTATACATCCATTCCATTAGCTTGCTATTTAAAAAAGCAAAATATTCTTTGCTTAGGCACTGTGCAAACAAACAGATTACCCAATAATAAGTTACCAAATCAAAAAGCTTTCATGAAGAAGAATGTACCAAGAGGATCTTTTGAAGAAAATATGACAACTTATGATGGGACTGATGTATCTGTAACTATGTGGAAAGATAACAAAGTTGTAACTTTGCTATCAACCTATGTGGGAGCTGAGCCAGTACAAAAAATAAACAGATATGATAAAACTAAAAAAGAAAAAATTCAAATTGACTGTCCACAGATAGTCAAAGACTATAACTCCCACATGGGTGGTGTCGATCTTATGGATAGTTACATAGGAAGATACCATATCTGTGAAGAGTAGAAAATGGTATATGCGCTTGTTCCACCACATTTTGGACCTGGCCATAATTAATTCATGGTTAGCTTACAAGAAAATTTTGTCACAAAAACTGAACCTCGTGAGAAGCCATGCAACCTCAGGCCTTTCGTCTAGAAGTAGCTGAAACTCTTTGCCGTCTGGGAAAATAAACGAAGTTAAAGAGGAAGACCAAGTTCAGCTTTAGAGCTGGAAATTCAGGCGAAAAAGAAGAAGGCGTTTCCCAAGTTGCACCAGCAAAAGATGTTCGACTAGACCAAGTGGCCACTGGCCAGTTTTTGTGACAAAAGTAACCGATGCAAGATGCCTAGGTGCAATGGTTTTACCAAACCTTATGTGAAAAATGTAATGTGTCGCTTTGTTATAATAAACGTAATAATTGTTTTAAAGATTATCATAATAAATAAGTAGTATTCACTATGTAAGTTTCTTTAATTTCGAGTAATATGTCACTGCACAAAGAGACCCCTACACACAAACACATTTTGTATGGAGTGCATAATGTAGGCTGCATCCTACAGAACCAAAAACCTGATAAAAACAGGTTGAACCTTCCCAGATATTTTTTTAATTATTTTTCCCGCTATCCTCTCACCCCAAGACATACCTACCTATTTTTTTTGTTAGTAAAAAAAAAATCATACATTTAAGGGTTAAACGCGTGCTGACGTGACACAGACACAGACAATTTTCAATTTGCCGCCAAATCGTAAACAAATCACAAATTAATAAAATACATACACAATAATATTGGCAAAGAGTTCAATTTTCAAAATTTGAACTTATTTTTTTATTATATCGTTTACAAGTGGCCAGTTCTAAAAACTTTCAGTGTCGCCCTCGTAAGCCCACAGTCCACCTGATGGTAAGTGAATGATGTGGCCCGTAGACAAACACATTTAACCTCGATTCAGAATCAAAATGCAGATGTATTGTTAACCTCTGAGAACTAAGATGTGCCTCGTTACCAATACAAAGGGTCTCTACCTCGTCACTCACTTTTCGAAACACGGCAGCATTATGCTGCTATTTCACGCTGGCATTCTGTGAGAGCGTGATCTTTCGCCGGTTAAGCCGACCCATTCATACTACGACCATAATATAACTGTAGCGTGACTCTACCACGTATAATTGTATGATAATAAATGTATAAAAAAGTTGCTTTTGATCATATACGCTTACAGAATAGGCGCTTATTATTAGGATAGCTACCTATTTTTAGGTAACAATTTTTACCCGACTTTTCTTTTATAAAACTGAAGTGACAATGAATTTATAGTCCACGTGATGGTTAGTGGCGACTGCAGCCAATGTACATCGTGAACTAAATTTAAACAAAGAGGGCTAGAGATACGTGCAAGCACTGCTATTTCGTTTCTTGCTTTTCTTTTCTTTTAAAAAACGATAACTTCCACACTAGGATTTTCTCCTGTATCGCGGAAGCAGTTTACATACATAGATTTCACAAGGACAAACATCCAGACCCAGAACAATAATTTGTAGGCCATACAAATACTTGTTCCGTGCGGGATTCGAATCCGCGGCCCTTAGCGCTGCAACTCATTGCTAAGCCACTGCGCCACGGAGCCGTCAAAATATTTGTCAGCAGAAGTAGGTAAAAGGGACCTACCCTAACGGATTTCTAGGCAGAAAAGAAGTCCTACCACTTAGTAAACGCTGCAACTTCAGTAAAAGAAGGAGGTTTACAATTCGACTTTATGTTTTATTTGTATGAATGTTACGCGATATCTTCGCCATTTATAATCCACTTTTAATGATTCATTTTTATTAAGTAGCTTAAATAATTAGCCTTATATAAATATACTTCAGGAATTGTCAGTCTCGATAAAACACGAAAATGGCTTGACTGATTTTGATGAAATTTTTTCGTGTGTGTTTTAGTGGGTCCCTGGTTGGTTTAGATTTACTATTGGATCCGGTAGGTGGCGCTGTTGTCGAGATCCAGAAATCACCCGTGCGAAGCCGGGGCGGATAGCTAGTAGTTAATAAAAATCAGCAGTTCCAATCTGCCTGCCAAGCGTGGGAATTATGGCAAATAATTCCCACGCTTGGCAGGCAACTTTTGAGGAAGGCCTATGTTCAGTAGTGGACTTTTGTTATGTTGTAATGAATGGACGAATGAATGAAAATATCAATAAATTCTTACATTTAATTTCAATATGATTCCATTTTGAAAACTTATTTCCAGCTAGAACACAACAAATGCGCATGCGTTACTAATCTAATATATAAAAATAAAATTTTTGTTTGTTCGTATTTTATGCGCTGCCATACTGTTGATCAGATTGCGCTAAAACTTCATCAACTTATTGCTTAGGTACACTTTTGTGAAGGTTATAGGCATAGTATAATTAACTTACAGTAGGTGGCGCGCGTGTCGTACTGACAAATTTATTTGAAAGTTATATATTGAATGAGTGTATTATCATTCCTTATGAAACAATATAACTCTTCCAAATTTAAAATCACATTTTCACAATTATTTCTTCTGTGGCAGCAAAGCCACATGAGTAAAGAAACCGTAACGTTTTCTTCACTCATGTGGCAACGCGCCGGGTACCGGCTAGTTTGTAATAAATAAAATTGTATAGAAAACGTTATATCGTCCGCGTTCCGTCACAGTCTAACTTATTCTTCGTGTTACTGTACTCCGTGGTCCCGTGCTTTACTGAGTGTCAGCGTACACCGCGTGTGAAAGCAGGTGGCGTAATGTCTTCAATGCAGTTTTATAATATAAAACTGGTATCGTAATATTTTGACTCCTATGATTAATTGACAATACACATCAAAAAGCATAATTTTTTGGACGGACAAATCGTTCTTGTTACTAAAACATTAACCGTGTAGTGGTGGTGTAAGAATATACACTACCCCATATAGTGCCGTGGGCGTCGTAAGTGGCGTCAGACGGAAACAAACCAAGAGATGGACAGCAGCGTCTTCCTAATCACAACTAAAAATAAAAATAAAAACTGCAGTTGGCAACCCGCCTGCTAAGTGTGGCAACTATGGCAAATATACCCCTATGAGACAATCTATGTGGGAGGCCTATGTTCAGCAGTGGACTTTTGATAGGCTATAACGGTATATAAAACCTTAACCTCTTAAAGTTATAATGTAATCAGGATTAAAATTTCGTTTCTCAATTGCAATCGTGTCTCGAAATTACATATTATAATAACCCGACCTAAAATTACTGCGGTCCGACCTTGATAAAAATAGCCACTAACGTAATATTCACACCTGACGACAAACAGTAAAGGAGTGGGCGACGCTCCACAGGTCGTGGTTACCCGATCGGTGACCACGACAAGACTTCGGTTCGTTTCGCTTGAGGCGCAACGAGAGCAAAACCAATTAAAATATGTCCTTGTGAACTCTCGGTAAAGGAAGCCTTAAAAATATCACTGCTTTTTTGTCATGTGAGAGTAATAATAATACATACCCTAAACTGAATTAGTACATGTATATCACAAAAAATACGTTGTAAAAATTCTATATTCGTTGGAAAACTCATAGGCTCTAATGGGTCTAATATGGATTTTTCAATCTTTTGTTATGTTTATGTAACATAATGATAAAGGACTTAAATTTTGACACTGTGGAGTTTAAGTTTAAGCTCCAGTTTGTTTCTGACTTAGTCACGAAATTATTAAGCTCTGTTATTGTTAAATAAGTAAATCAAGTTTTAAAGTCCATCTACCAACCAACCAAAATCGCACCTATTTCTGCCGCCAAATAGCAGTGTTTGCACTTCTGTGTTCCGGTCCGAAGGGTATAGACAATAGAGAGTTAGTATTACAGGCTGTGAGGTATTCCATCTTATTTCTCATAGGTCAGAGGCCTTCATCTAAAGTATTCATGTGAACAGAGCATAACAAAATTTTAATAATAAACGTTTCAGTTTTGAAGTTGTTATGAATTATGATGCGCGCGCACACCGAAACCTAAAAGCAACAACTTCAGTTGGTAATTGTCTGTCAACTGTCAAGTTTTCGTGAGAACTCATAACTATATTCAAGGTAGTTATTCAAATATATATGAATCTATAAAACGTGTTTTATTTTAGTTATTTTTGTTTTGGTTACTCTAAAGAAGTATAACTTCTTTCGTGCGTACATAAGTACTCACACACGTTTTTTATGAATGTTATCGGTTAAAGTAAGTTGTGAATCGTACCTTAATCGCTCTACGCTGGCATATTTTAGTACCCGATGGATGATGTCACTTTTTGTCTACTGTTGCTTTATTTCAAACTCTATGCAACAAGACTCGTTAGCTCAGTAGGTAAGAGCGCCGATATAAACTAAAGCTTGATCATCGGAGGGCGGAGGTTCAAATCCTTCACGAGTCAGCTTATTATAATTTTTTACACGAAAATCTTGAATGATAATAAAAGTGATAGACTAAGAGCCCGTGATCGCCAGACCTTTCTTATTTTATTGAAGATGAAAGTTTCTCAGCGCATGCTCCCAACATAGGTAGGAACGATGGGCTACTACAAAGTTTGCATCATCGTGGCTTAAGCAGGTAACCAGGTAGTAAAGGTGTATAAAATAGCAACTTATATTTGTCAAAGTACAAAGCGTAATTTTCTCATATTTTTATTGTTATATATTATATTGTTTTATTTCAGACGTTAGTCCATATTTTTAGTGGCAAAAAAGAGCTATTACAAGATGTTTCCGCAGTAGCCAGACAGTTTCGACAGTTCCAACACCTGTCCAGACAAACATTTATATAGGTTAGCTGTAGGTGCGTCACTGTAGCCGAAGGACATCCACATTTGCACCTGCGGGTTAACACTCTATGCTTAACAACCTGTACTCATTCCGTTACTCTCTCTCCCTCTCTCTCTCTCTCTCTCTCTCTCTCTCTCACTCTGCCTCCCTCTGTCTATCTCTCATAATCCATCACCATGACCATCAACCACATCCTTCGCTTGTCAGCTCAGCCAAGTGACTTTATATAATAACGATAATAGAACATTCATTATATACATACATAGATTTACTACATTTATACATATTACATAGATACATAGATTTATCCTCGATATAATGCAGAATCAAATGCAGACGCCTTGACAACCCTGCAGACTAAAGCCATACGAAAGACGGCAGTATTAATCTGCTATTTCACGTTGGTATTCTGTGCGACTATGGTCCTCTCCTGGTGATACGTACGAACTGTAAACTCGTTTGTGAGGAAATATGTATGTATATCTATTTCTCTGGCATGCTTTGTAGCCTAACCGCCTAAATGCATTTTAACATAATTATGGGATGTCGTTAGATTCGTCTTAGTGAGAGTGACATAGGGTATAAAATATTATATATAAGTTTTTTTTATCAGTAAACATTTTTACGCAGTCGGGTATTTTCTTATTATTATTTTACGAATTTTAAATCGTGTTTTCTACCGACTTCAAACAGGAGGTACTTACTCAATTCGACTGTATGATTTTTTTATGTGTGTTACCTTATAACTCTTTTCTGAGTGAACCGATTTCGATGATTCTTTTTTTATTTGAAAGCTGGTGCTACTCATGTGGTCCCATATAAATTTGATCACGGTATGACCAATAGTTTTTGAGTTGTTCTTAATAATTTATATTGAAGTCGGTTGTACAAAATTTTTAATTTTTAATTATTGGACCAAAATCGTTTCTTTGGATTGAAATGTCTAAGTATATCATTTAGCGCTTTTGTAAAAACATGATAAAAGGCTGACTCGTGAAGGATTTGAACCTCCGCCCTCCGATGATCAAGCTTTAGTTTATATCGGCGCTCTTACCTACTGAGCTAACGAGTCTTACTGTAAGTCGTTGGAAATACACCTTGAATAGCCAAAACTTGACGTCATTCATCAATTGCTAAAAATGAATCAGCATAAAACGATTAAGGTACGATTCAAAACCTGCGTAGGTTGTGAATCGTACCTTAATCGTTTTGAATCGTACCTAATATGAATTCACTTTCCTCTTCTTTATCCGCTCGTAAAAGTCCTCTGCTCGACATTGGCCTCTACCGTTGTAGGAAAACATGTGTAATTAATGTGTATACGTGTGCGTAAGAGCACGCTTCACAGGCAATTTGTTGAAACCGGGGGTAACAATGGTAACAATTCGTAATAATGTTTAAACGGAACAAAGTTTTAACATCAAGCATTCATACTGTCATTCAAATATTCCTAAATGTTAAGACTATATTTAATAACTACAGTTCTTTTAATTAATTAGTGCACCGTAATAAATCAACAACGCAACCCAGTTTTATGGGTTGCGTTTTTCACTCATACTATATTTTCAAAATAGGTATTTATTATTTAACATTGTTTAAATGATAATAATATTATCTAACAATAGATTGACATCTCACCCTAGTAATAAATAACCGGCCAAGTGCGAGTCGGACTCGTGCATGAAAGGTTTCGTACCATCATAAAACAGGTTTCTAGAAGGGGAGCCCCTTTAATTTTGAATTTTTTTTTATTTTTATTATTTGTTGTTATAGCGGCAACAGAAATACACATTCTGTGAAACTTTCAACTGTCTACCTACTACGGATGATGAGATATAGCCCGCTGACAGACAGACGGACGGACGGACGGACGGATGGATGGGCGAACGGACGAACGGACAGCGGAGGCTTAGTAATAGGGTCCCGTTGGTTACCCTTCGGGTACGGAATTCCAAAAATGGTCATTATCCATTATGATTTTATTTTAAAAATGCAAATAACTTATTTAACCCCCAGATACTTCAACTGTCATTCGAAAATATTTTGACAGCCCTTAATAGGCATCAAGCATTGAGGGGGAAAAAAGCTCTATTAAGCACTTTTATGATTGTTATCGAAGTAGTATTTATTATGAATAGTACCTTAATAGGTCCTTGCTGGCTCATTTCCAGTAATCGTTGAATGACGTCAATTTTTATCTACTGTTGGAAACTTCATGCAACAAGACTCGATAGCTCAGTAGGTAAGAGCGCCGATATAAAATAAACCTTGATCATCGGAGGGCAGAGCTTCAAATCCTTCACGAATCATCTTTTTATCTTTTTTTCCATGATAATACAGGTGCAGTGGCTAAGCGTTTGGCGTGTCCCCTTGTATTTTCCATTTATTGACCCAATTGGTAGGTGGGACGTATTTTACGTCTGAGTTAAATGAAAAGAAAAGCCATAAAAACCTTAAGATTTTTTGGGCATTTCCCGTAGACGTCTCTTACGACATCTATGGGATCATTTCCTTACGCGGCCACTATACGACATGTTTATTTTATCTTAATTATAAATACGCATATGCGTAATAATGTTCTTTATACGGTACAAAATTATAACATCAAGGTATTCTTATTGCCAGCCAAACATTCCTAGATGATAAGTCTGTATGTAATAACTACAGTTCTTATAGTATATGTGATCCATATTATATAAGTAAGACACAACCCAGCTTAACACGATCGCGCGCGGTACGCGGTCCTGGATTCTCATAAAAATGCACTAAATTTTCCATACAAATTTTGGATGCCGCTATATACGTACAGTCACACATACTTATCGACTCACCCAGGCAACAAGGCCGTTACGGGTAAACCGTAGTATCTATATCTAAGGCAGGCTTCATTTTCGCAACTGGCGTAAACAGTTGTAGATTTTAGTAAAAGTAAAGTATTTTCAAAGTTGGAACAGTTTCCATTGGTTGTTGTTGTGGTTCTTCCTCCTTGTCATCTTCATGAATTTGGGTTTGATGAATGGTCACTTTCGCGTCGCGTTCGGCGTGCCACTGTTCCCCTCACTCCGCAGGCGTTCACATTTGCAACGGTATATGCCGTACGTGCCGTACGTATGCTACGCTTGTGTTTGTGCGACCTTCGAGAATGAACAATGAACTAATTTTCGGTAATTGTGTGACAGTCGGACTTTGACTGAGCTACTCGGAATGACACAAATTCTGTCCTACAATCTCGTACATTTTGCACGACGATAACGGTAGCAACTTTTAAAGCAATTTATGTAATCACTGGTCGATGTCACTTTTTATGAGCTCAGTCTAACGAGATATCCCGTTACCGCGCGCGAACGGGTTAGGTAGGCTATATTTTTAAAATATTTTATCTATTATTATACATTGTTTACCGGACCGATAGTTTCTACTGCAAATGACATAAATATATAGTCATCTCTCAGATACTCTATGAGAAGCCTTTTGCAAAAAAGTTGGAGAATCGAGGAGAACTGACCTCGGCATGACCACTAGTAATACTTTGTGGCTAAATCGCAATTCCTGGGTTCGAATCTAGACCGGAATCATTTATAGATCCAAATCGTAAATGTGTACTTTTGGATCTGACTGCGATTATCAATTTAGCATTGGGTTAGTTATGTATAACTTTCGGTTTATAGAAGTAATGACGACAAATACGAGGGTGACACTGAAAGTTCTTAGAAAATCAAAAACTGAACAAACTAGCAAGTTATTAGTTTTATTATATTTTTTCAAAATAGTGTCCATTTACATCAATACGCGTACATCGTTGCATCCGATAGAACCACTGAGAAAAGCACTTTGCCCACTCGTCCTTAGGGGGTCTCTTCGATGGCATTGTGAAACGCAGCCACTGCTTCCTCGGCGTCCATAAAACGTTTTCCTCGAAGTTTTTCCTTTTATTTTCGGAAATAAATAAAAATCGAAGGTATAAATGCGAGGTCGGGGCTATAGGGCGGGTGACCCAGTAATTCCACGTCTGACGTCGCCAAGTAGTCGATTATTTGCTTGGCGGTGTGCGACGAGGCGTTGTCGTGGTGAAGGAGGATCCTACTGCGAGGTCGTTTCTCCCGAACTTTTTCCACGACAAGTGGCAAACAATTGTTAGTGTACCACTCTGCAGTAACTGTTTTTCGATCCTCTAAAACAATTGTTGCGTAATAACCTGTCCTTCCGAAGAACGAGGCTACCATCTTTTTTCCCACGCTTCGACCTCTCTTCACTTTAGTTGGCAACTCCTCGGAAGGAAACACCCAGACAGCAGACTGTCTCTTAGTTTCAGGATCATAACAATAAATCCAGCTTTCGTCACCCGTAAGTATGTCGAACACAGCATTTGAGTCACCTCCGTTAAATCTTTGAACCATTTCACGACAGCAATCAACATGACGGAGTTTTTGGATTAGTGCAACCACGTTTAAACTCATTAAACCTGTTGTAAACAGTGGCACAAGATGGGGCTTCATCGTGATAGGCCAATCGAAGTCTCTCATAACTTTCTTGTTGACTTAAATGACATCGAAAGTCATAAAAAATCATTGTACGAAATTTTCTCGCGTTAAATTCATGCTGACGTGACACAGACACAGACAATTTTCAATTAGCCGCCAAATCGTAAACAAATCACAAATTAATAAAATACATACACAATAATATTGGCAAAGAGTTCAATTTTCAAAATTTGAACTTATTTTTTTATTATATCGTTTACAAGTGGCCAGTTCTAAAAACTTTCAGTGTCGCCCTCGTAAGCCCACAGTCCACCTGATGGTAAATGAATGATGTGGCCCGTAGACAACCACATTTAACCTCGAATCAGAATCAAAATGCAGATGTATTGTTAACCTCTGAGAACTAAGATTTACTTACTAAGATTTATTTACTTACTCAATTCGACTGTATGATTTTTTTATGTGTGTTACCTTATAACTTTTTCTAAGTGAACCGATTTCGATGATTCTTTTTTTATTTGAAAGCTGGTGCTTTTCATGTGGTCCCCTATAAATTTGATCACGGTCCGATCTATAGTTTTTGAGTTATTCTTAATAATTTATATTGAAGTCGGTTGTACAAAATTTTAAATTTTAAATTATTGGACCAAAAATCGTTTCTTTGGATCAAAATGTCTAAGTATCTCATTTAGCGCTTTTGTAAAAACATGATAAAAGGCTGACTCGTGAAGGATTTGAACCTCCGCCCTCCGATGATCAAGCTTTAGTTTATATCGGCGCTCTTACCTACTGAGCTAACGAGTCTTACTGTAAGTCGTTGGAAATACACCTTGAATAGCCAAAACTTGACGTCATTCATCAATTGCTAAAAATGAATCAGCATAAAACGATTAAGGTACGATTCACAACCTACGCACTATTATGAATTCACTTTCCTCTTCTTTATCCGCTCGTAAAAGTCCTCTGCTTGACATTGGCCTCTACCGTTGTAGGAAAACATGTGTAATTAATGTGTATATGTGTGCGTAAGAGCACGCTTCACAGGCAATTTGTTGAAACCGGGGGTAACAATGGTAACAATTCGTAATAATGTTTAAGCGGAACAAAGTTTTAATATCAAGCATTCATATTGTCAGCCAAATATTCCTAAATGTTAAGACTATATTTAATAACTACAGTCTTTTAATTAATTAGTGATCCGTAATAAATGAGTCATAATCCGTAATAAAAGCAACCCAGTTTTATGGGTTGCGTTTTTGACTCATACTATATTTTCAAAATAGTTATTTATTATTTAACATTGTTTAAATGATAATAATATTATCTAACAATAGATTGACATCTCACCATAGTAATAAATAACCGGCCAAGTGCGAGTCGGACTCGTGCATGAAAGGTTCCGTAATAATAAAACAGGTTTCTAGAAGGAGAGTCCCTTTAATTTTTAATTTGTTTTATTTTTATTATTTGTTGTTATAGCGGCAACAGAAATACACATTCTGTGAAACTTTCAACTGTCTACCTACTACGGATGATGAGATATAGCCCGCTGACAGACAGACGGACGGACGGACTTACGGATGGATGGGCGAACGGACGAACGGACAGCGGAGGCTTAGTAATAGGGTCCTGTTAGTTACCCTTCGGGTACGGAATTCCAAAAATATTTTGACAGCCCTTAATAGGCATCAAGCATTGAGGGGGAAAAAAGCTCTATTAAGCACTTTTATGATTGTTATCGAAGTAGTATTTATTATGAATAGTACCTTGCTGGCTCATTTCCAGTAATCGTTGAATGACGTAAATTTTTATCCACTGTTGGAAACTTCATGCCACAAGACTCGTTAGCTCAGTAGGTAAGAGCGCCGATATAAAATAAACCTTGATCATTGGAGGGCAGAGGTTCAAATCCTACACGAATCAGCTTTTTATCCTTTTTTCCATGATAATACAAGTGCAGTGGCTAAGCGTTTGGCCTCTCCCCTTGTAGGGAGGATTTTCCATTTATTGACCCATTTGGTAGGTGGGATGTATTTTACGTCTGAGTTAAATGAAACGAAAAGCCATAAAAACCTTAAGATTTTTTGGGCATTTCCCGTAGACGTCTCTTACGACATCTATGGGATCATTTCCTTACGCGGCCACTATACGACATGTTTATTTTATCTCAATTATAAATACGCATATGCGTAATAATGTTCTTTATACGGTACAAAATTATAACATCAAGGTATTCTTATTGCCAGCCACAAATTCCTAGATGATAAATCTGTATGTAATATCTACAGTTCATCAGTATTATATAAGTAAGACACAACCCAGCTTAACACGATCGCGCGCGGTACGCGATCCTGGATTCTCATAAAAATGCACTAAATTTTCCATACAAATTTTGGATGCCGCTATATACGTAGAGTCACACATACTTATCGTCTCACCCAGGCAACAAGGCCGTTACGGGCATAACCGTAGTATCTAAGGCAGGCTTCATTTTCGCAACTGACGTAAACAGTTGTAGATTTTAGTAAAAGTAAAGTATATTCAAAGTTGGAACAGTTTCCATTGGTTGTTGTTGTGGTTCTTCCTCCTTGTCATCTTCATGAATTTGGGTTTGATGAATGGTCACTTTCGCATCGCGTTCGGCGTGCCACTGTACCCCTCACCCCGCAGGCGTTCAACATTTGCAACGGGATATGCCGTACGTGCCGTACGTATGCTACGCTTGTGTTTGTGCGACCTTCGAGAATGAACAATGAACGAATTTTCGGTAATTGTGTGACAGTCGGACTTTGGCTGAGCTACTCGGAATGACACAAATTCTGTCCTACAATCTCGTACATTTTGCACGAAGATAACGGTAGCAACTTTTAAAGCAATTTTGGTAATCACTGGTCGATGTCACTTTGTACGAGCTCAGTCTATCGAGATATCCCGTTACCGCGCGCGAACGGGTTAGGTGGGCTATATTTTTAAAATATTTTATCTATTATTAAACATTGTTTAAATGATAATAAAAATGTCTAACATTAGCATCTCACCCTCATAAAAAATAGACATTATCCATTATAATGTTATTTTCAAAGTTACAAAAATAACTTATTTCATTCCCAAATATGGAAAAAACACTAATTTTACGGATTTTATCACGTTTAATTTTAACTTTTCAATCTTCCCAACGTGACAATGTTTTTAAATTTTGTGTTCAATGTTTTTAAATTATGCGTAAATTTCCAGATACTTTAACTGCCATTCAATAATATTTTGACAGCCTTAACAGTCATGATACATTGAGCGGGAAAAACAGTTCTAGTAATCTTAACCCGTTAGCGGACTTTACATGTCGTCGAAAGTTGCGGGTTTCATTACGATATTTTCTGTCACTGCCGTAAATGTGCACGTAATAAAATATCCACCTGCAAAGTATTCATGTGAACGGGGCATAACAAAATTTGAATTATTAAGTTTTCCACTTTTTATTGTTATCAACGTACCTAATATTGCGTAAGTTGTGAATCGTACCTTAATAGCTTTTGCTGGCTCATTTTTGCGAACGATGAATGACGTCAAGTTTTGGCTACTGTTGCTTTATTTCAAACTCTATGCAACAAGACTCGTTAGCTCAGTAGGTAAGAGCGCCGATATAAACTAAAGCTTGATCATCGGAGGCGGAGGTTCAAATCCTTCACGAGTCAGCTTTTATCATTTTTTCATGAAAATCCTGAAAGGCATTCGGTGAGCGTTTGGTTGCAGCGCTGCAGGGCCGCGGGCAGGAATACCGCATTGAACAAATGCTTTTACAAATAATGGTTTGGAGGATGTTTGTCCATGTACAATCTAAATATGTAAATTGCTACCACGATAAAGGAGTAAATCCTAGGAGTTAAGTTTATTTAAAAAAAATGTTAACAATAAAATTACGGATGATTTAAGAATTTTGTAAGTTTTTATTACAAACTCATTTCTACATATTGCTTCTAGTGAAGGTATTGCTTCAATAAAGGTACATGCATAATAGAGTGGAAAACATTACATTTGCATCTGCGGCTTAACATTCAATACCAAACAACGTGCTTTTATTCCGTTATTCTCTCTCTCTCTCTCACTCACACATACTCTCTCTCCCTCTCACACACAATCTCTCTTCCTCTCATATACAATTTATATGTCTCTCTTTCACACACACACACTCTATCTCCCTCTGTCTATCTCTCATGAATCATAATTCATTAAAGATTAAATCTTTGTAATCTATCACCAAAATCTTAAGTTCTCAAGGCTCCATTCTACAAGCGGCACGCAGAAGACTAGCTTGTTCTTCGCTTGTCTGCTCAGTGTCATTAACCAAGTTGACTTTCTATAATCGTTGACGCTACTAGGCATACATTACATATACATACACTGCTACCGTTATCTTCGTGCAAAATGTACGAGATTGTAGGACAGAATTTGTGTCATTCCGAGTAGCTCAGCCAAAGTCCGACTGTCACACAATTACCGAAAATTCGTTCATTGTTCATTCTCGAAGGTCGCACAAACACACAAGCGTAGCATACGTAGCGGCACGTACGGCATATCGTTACAAATTTTGAACGCCTGCGGGGTGAGGGGTACAGTGGCACGCCGAACGCGATGCGAAAGTGACCATTCATCAAACCCAAATTCATGAAGATGACAAGGAGGAAGAACCACAACAACAACCAATGAAACTGTTCCAACTTTGAATATACTTTACTTTTACTAAAATCTACAACTGTTTACGTCAGTTGCGAAAATGAAGCCTGCCTTAGATACTACGGTTATGCCCGTAACGGCCTTGTTGCCTGGGTGAGACGATAAGTATGTGTGACTCTATATATGGCATCAAAATTTGTATGGAAAATTTAGTGCATTTTATAAGAATCCAGGATCGCGTACCGCGCGCGATCGTGTTAAGCTGGGTTGTGTCTTACTTATATAATACTGATGAACTGTAGATATTACATACAGATTTATCATCTAGAAATTTGTGGCTGGCAATAAGAATACCTTGATGTTATAATTTTGCCGTATAAACAACATTATTACGCATATGCGTATTTATAATTAAGATAAAATAAACATGTCGTATAGTGGCCGCGAAAGGAAATGTAAATGATCGTAGTAAGGACGTCTATTTTTATTATTTATAGAATAAGGCTGACAAACGAGCACACAGTCCACCTGATGGTAAGTGGTTGCTGGCCCATAGACATCTACATCTATATTCGTTTGCGAATTTAAATGCAGATGCGTTGTCAGCCGTGAGGACTAAGGTGGAATGCCTCGTTTCCAGTAAAAGGGTCTCCGGTTCACTCACCATACGAAAACAGCAGCATTAAGCTGCTATTTTACGCTGGTATTCTGTGAGCGTGTCGTCCTTTCCCTGTCGAGCCGACCCATTCGTGCTACAACTATACTATTAATATAGCTGCAGCATGGCTTTACCACGTAAAAAAAGCTATTATATTATATTTCTATGGGAAATGCCCAAAAAATCTTAAGGTTTTTATGGCTTTTCGTTTCATTTAACTCAGACGTAAAATAGGTCCCACCTACCAAATGGGTCAATAAATGGTAAATCCTCCCTACAAGGGGAGAGGCCAAACGCTTAGCCACTGCACCTGTATTATCATGGAAAAAAAGATAAAAATCTGACTCGTGAAAGATTTGAACGTCTGCCCTCCGATGATCAAGGTTTATTTTATATCGGCGCTCTTACCTACGCTCTTACCTACGAATGACAGTTGAAGTATCTGGGGGTTAAATAAGTTATTCGCATTTTTAAAATAAAATCATAATGGATAATGACCATTTTTGGAGTTCCGTACCCGAAGGGTAACCAACGGGACCCTATTACTAAGCCTCCGCTGTCCGTTCGTCCGTCCGCCCGTCCGTCCGTCCCTCCGTCCGTCCGTCCGTCCGTCTGTCTGTCAGCGGGCTATATCTCATGATCCGTAATAGGTAGACAGTTGAAATTTTCACAGAATGTTTATTTCTGTTGCCGCTATAACAACAAATAATAAAAATAAAAATAAATTAAAAATTAAAGAGGCTCCCCTACTAGAAACCTGTTTTACGATGGTACGGAACCTTTCATGCGCGAGTCCGACTCGCACTTGGCCGGTTATTTATTACTAGGGTGAGATGTCAATCTATTGTTAGATAATATTATTATCATTTAAACAATGTTAAATAATAAATAACTATTTTGAAAATATACTATGAGTGAAAAAACACCCATAAAACTGGGTTGCGTTGTTGATTTATTACGGATCACTAATTAATTAAAAGACTGTAGTTATTAAATATAGTCTTAACATTTAGGAATATTTGGCTGACAATATGATGCTTGATGTTAAAACTTTGTTCCGTTTAAACATTATTACGAATTGTTACCATTGTTACCCCGGTTTCAACAAATTGCCTGTGAAGCGTGTCTTACGCACACATATACACATTAATACATGTTTTCTTACAACGGTAGATGCCAATGTCGAGCAGAGGACTTTACGAGCGGATAAAGAAGAGTAAAGTGAATTCATAATAGTGCGTAGGTTGTGAATCGTACCTTAATCGTTTAGCAATTGATTAATGACGTCAAGTTTTGGCTATTCAAGGGATTTCAACGACTTACAGTAAGACTCGTTAGCTCAGTAGGTGAGCGCCGATATAAACTTAAGCTTGATCATCGGAGGCGGAGGTTCAAATCCTTCACGAGTCAGCCTTTTATCATGTTTTACAAGCGCTAAATGAGATACTTAGACATTTTAATCCAAAGAAACGATTTTTGGTACAATAATTAAAAATTAAAATTTACAACTGACTTCAATATAAATTATTAAGAATAACTCAAAACTATTGCTCAGACCATGATCAAATTCATATGGGACCATGAGAAGCACCAGCTCAAATAAAAAAAGAATCATCGAAATCGGTTCACTCAGAAAAAGTTGTGAGGTAACACATAAAAATCATACAGTCGAATTGAGTAAATACCTCCTGTTTGAAGTCGGTGAAAACACGATTTAAAATTCGTAAAATAATAATAAGAAAATACCCGACTGCGTAAAAATGTTTACTGATAAAAAACTTATATATAATATTTTATACCCTATGTCACTCTCACTAAGACGAATCTAACGACATCCCATAATTATGTTAAAATGCATTTAGCGGTTAGGCTACAAAGCACGCCAGAGAAATAGATATACATACATATTTCCTCACAAACGAGTTTACAGTTCATACGTATCACCGGGAAGGATCATGTCGCACAGAATACCAACGTGAAATAGCAGATTAATACTGCTGTCTTTCGTATGGCTTTAGTCTGCAGGGTTGTCAAGACGTCTGCATTTGATTCTGCATTATATCGAGGATAAATCTATGTATCTATGTACGAGGGTGATCAAAAGTAATGATAATCGGTTACTGGGTCATATAAAATCCAAAAAATATTTTTGCTTGCTTATATACTCTACGTCAGCCAAAAAATCGTATAAATAGATCACGATTTCCGAGGACATTCATTTGAATACGAACTATCAAAGAGATAACATCAACATGGAGAAAACGAAATTAGAGCTGTCATCAAGTACCTCTGTTTGAAAAAAATGTCTTCAAAAGACATACACAGTGACTTAGTGGAAATATTGGGGGACTCTGCTCCTCCATATTCTACAGTTGCACGCTGGGCCAAGGAGTTTAAACTGGGCAGAACATCCACTGAAGATGAACATCGCGAAGGACGCCCATCCACGTCCCTCACTGAAGACAACGTGAAAAAAGTCGAAGATGTTGTGATGACCATCAGGCATGTAGCTGAGGTCACAGGGATCTCATATGGCAGCGTTCAAAGAATCCTTGCGAACGAGTTGCATATGAAAAAGGTCTCTGCGCGTTGGTACCCAGAATGTTAACCGATGAGCAAAAGAAAAATCGAGTTGACATTTCGAGGGTCAATCACGAAAAGTTCCAAGCAGATCAAGAAAATTTTTTGTTCCGTATTGTAACTATGGACGAGACCTGGATCCACCATTTTGATCCTGAAACGAAACAACAATCGATGACTTGGAAGCGAGCCTCCTCACCGACGACAAAGAAATTCAAAGTTTCAAGTTCGGCGGGAAAGGTTATGGCATCTGTTTTTTGGGACGCTTTTGGGATGATGATGATGATGAATTTGAAAATTGGTGCATATACTCTGAAATTAAAACTAATAAGATTCACATTTTTAATTTCTTCAAAAATCTACCCTTAGGGTCTTAAAAAGGGAGTGCAAAATTTGTATGTATTAAGACGCACAGACCAAAAAACTAGACGTAGAAATCTGAAATTTGAGCTGTAGCTGCCTTTAATGACGTAGACATCCTCTAAGATATAATTTTGGAAAATTCAACTCTTAAGACTGGTTTCCCCCTAACATGTAACAGTTTATATAAAACTTTTTATTTTACGAGGCGACTTCCTCGAGACTTACTGAAAGTACTCTGTAAATAAAACAAAAAAAAAACGTATTTTTAGATTTTTCAAGATGTTCAAATTTGTATAGGAAAAAAATGATTAAAGTATTTTTTCAATTTGAAAGTTGATGCATATACTCTGAATTAAAACAATATTTTTTTTTTAGTTTTTCAAATTGTAACCGGTTTTTAAACGAGGTTGCAAGTTATATATAAAAAATATTTGTATGACGCACAGCTCAAACCGCTGGAATGAAATTGTAACAATATATAGCCACAAAATAAATAATCCTTTTATTACTGACTACGTAACATAGGCTCGTATTAATAAACGTTACTCAACGACGAACTCAAGTGCGTAATCATTTGATACGCCCTCATTACGAAATCAGCATTTCAAAATCGTTGCTAATTAATAAACACATAAAAACAGAATCTCAAAACGCTGTACTTAGGAATACTGTTCTGTGACTTGCACTCAAGTATGCACACTTGAGAGTCGAGTTTCGTTTATTAATCAGTGTGGCACTCAGCTGATATCGTAAACCTAAACCGCATCTTGAGATATGTTTATTAATAAGATCATAACCTCAAGATTGCACTCAAGTGCGTGTACTTGAGCTGAGTAACGTTTATTAATACGGGCCATAGACTAAGAACTAAGATAGGATTTTGAAAAATTCTAACCCTCAGAGGATGAAATAAGGTGTAACAGTTTGTACAACACGTTTTATTTTACGGGGTGATTTCATATTTGTATCATCATCATCAATACAGCCCATCACAAGTCCACTGCTGAACGTTGGCCTCCCCCAAGGAATGCTACAATGGCTACAAAGCACGGTATTTGTATGGTGTAAAATTATTAAATGATTTTTGTAACTTGAAAAATGGTACAATTACTTTTATATTAAAATAATGAAATACGCATTTTTTAATTTTTCGTAAACCTAATTAAGGTACCTGCGGGTAATAAGGCCTAGCTAAGGGAAAATCGAAAATAAAATCAGAAGTATCTAATTTGATCCACAGATTTTAATAAAAATCATTAGTTTAGTACAGTTTCTATAAAGTATGAAAGAATAATTGTAACATTTGCCATAAAGAAAAACAAAATTAAACATTTCTAAAAACCTTGCTTCCTTTAAATTTTACTATGGTAGGATAATAAGGCCTACTGCTTTAACGAACTCAAATGATCAATTTATACGTAATATATTTAATATTTGTGATCAATAATCACATGAATGCAACAATTAAGACTTAAAATTCTAAAAAAATATATAAATTGCCTCGCCTAAGAGTACTTAAAGTCATTAGTATAATGATGAACATACTGACAACCAAACTCACTTCTCGTGATTATCATCAGTGCGTCGGCTAAGTCTCGAGTTGAGTTGAGTGTTAGGTTGAGTTGAAAGTAGGGTTTATTGTTGAGTTGAGTGTCCTCCCAACCAAATTTCTGTCACATCGGCCAGTCTCAACGGAGACTAGCCCATCAGCACAGTACAGAATTATAGTATCCAATGTATACGCAAGCACAGGTCACAGGTGCACTCTCTATTCCCTCACAATCATTAGATCGCAATCCGACACGGTCCGAGAGATCTTAAGCGCAGGACTAATAATTTACACATGATTTAAAAGCTTCTAATATCAAAGCCTTAATTCTTCGACACACTTTGTCTTTGCACTGTTTGGAAAGCTGAAACCAGGCCTTTTCCTGACTTCGACATTAGTTTAATAATAAAAGCGTACGATTTATTTGCATTTATAACATTTTAAAAGTGATATAAAATTTACAGTAAAACAAAAAAACTACACAAGAAAAAGGAGTATAATAAGGCCTATGGTGAAATTTAGTAGGCCATAATAACCGCCGACCAAGTATTTAAGAAAAACCAAATCAAAAAAAAATTTTACCACGATACGTTACTAAAATCTTCAAGATCAATAAAGTATTTATTCATAAATATAAAGATTACGATTTGAGATAGCTAAGTGCAATATTACAAAACATACCTACGATTTATTTGGACTGATTTTTATTATTGGTGCAGTGCGGTCGTATCTTATGATAGATAATGCAACTCTGGTGACAGGACGCGGGGCAGCGCGTCTCTGTAAACTTGTAGCGACATTATTGTGCAATAGGAGTCTGATATTATCTGCTTAAGCGAGTGCGGTTATTATAAATACGATTTTTGTTACTTTGGCCTTATTAGCCGACAGGCCTTATTACCCGCAGGCACCTTATCAAATGTTTGTGTGGAGGAAAAAAATTGCTTTCTAACTTGCATGGCGGTGAAGATATATTTAAAACGAAATGGGGGTAGTTATGGATAATACATATTTTCGAACTTTACAAAATCTGCCCGTATTCATCCTTAAAATGTGGATCGATAAAAATTTGTATTGAGGCTTGAGATTAAAATCTAAGAAACAAGTGTTTCAGTATTTTTGAAAATTCTATCCAAAGTGAGATATAATTAAAGATGAAATATTGTTTAAAATTCTGCCCTGTTTTAATTATATCTTTGACAACACTATTATAAGCTTTCGATTAGAAACTTAGTAATACGTATTTAAAGATTTTTGGATATTCTACGTCTAACGGTCAAATAGAGGATGTAAGCTATTCTAAAATTATTAACTATTTTGATGCGATTTGTTCCAGTCAACTTTATGACGCAAAGAATTGATCACAACAAATGACTAGGAGGAAGGTTAACATAACTTATTGTGTAATTAAGTTAAAATAGTAATAATAATAAAAACACAATATGATGACACGAAGTATGATGGGAGTTATAAGAGTTCCAAGTAATAAGCTTTGAGTAGATTTTGAAGGAAAAGAAAGGTTGAGCACAACGAATATGCAGGGGAGGACTTCCACACGTAATTGTTTAATTACCACTGGTTCGGAAAAAAACTGGAAAACACCCAGACAGCAGAGTTTTTGGATTAGTGCGACCACGTTTAAACTCATTAAACCAGTTGTAAACAGTGGCACGAGATGGGATTTCATCGTGAAAGGCCAATCGAAGTCTCTCATAACTTTCTTGTTGACTTAAATGACATCGAAAGTCATAAAAAATCATTGTACGAAATTTTCTCGCGTTAAATTCATGCTGACGTGACACAGACACAGACAATTTTTCAATTTGCCGCCAAATCGTAAACAAATGACAAATTAATAAAATACATACACAATAATATTGACAGAGTTCAATTTTCAAAATTTGAACTTATTTTTTTATTATATCGTTTACAAGTGGCCAGTTCCAAAAACTTTCAGTGTCGCCCTCGTAAGCCCATAGTCCACCTGATGGTAAGTGAATGATGTGGCCCGTAGACAACCACATTTAACCTCGAATCAGAATCAAAATGCAGATGTATTGTTAACCTCTGAGAACTAAGATGTGTCTCGTTACCAATACAAAGGGTCTCTACCTCGTCACTCACTTTTCGAAACACGGTAGGATTATGCTGCTATTTCACGCTGGTATTCTGTGAGAGCGTGATCTTTCACCGGTTAAGCCGACCCATTCATACTACGACCATAATATAACTGTAGCGTGACTCTACCACGTATATTTGTATGATAATAAATGTATAAAAAAGTTGCTTTTGATCATATATGCTATTTTTAAGATAGCTACCTATTTTTAGGTAAGAATTTTTACCCGACTTTTCTTTTATAAAACTGAAATGACAAATGAATTTACAGTCCACGTGATGGTAAGTGGCGACTGCAGCCAATGGACATCGTGAACTAACTTTAAACAAAGAAGGCTAGAGATACGTGCAAGCACTGGTATTTCTTTTCTTTCTTTTCTTTTCTTTTAAATAACGGTAACTTCCACACTAGGATTTTCTCCTGTATCGCGGAAGCAGTTTACATACATAGATTTCACAAGAACAATAATTTGTAGGCCTATTTGTATGGCTTATAAGCCGGGATTCGAACCCGCGGCCCTTAGCGCTGCAACTCATTGCTAAGCCACTGCGCCACGGAGCCGTCAAAATATTTGTCAGCAGAAGTAGGTAAAAGCTGCAACTTCAGTAAAAGAAGGAGGTTTACAATTCGACTTTATGTTTTATTTGTATGAATGTTACGCGATATCTTCGCCAATTATAATCCACTCTTAATGATTCATTTTTATTAAGTAGCTTAAATAATTAGCCTTATATAAATATACTTCAGGAATTGTCAGTCTCGCTAAAACACGAAAATGGCTCGAATGATTTTGATGAAATTTTTTCTTGTGTGTTTTAGTGGGTCCCTGGATGGTTTAGATTTACTATTGGATCCGGTAGGTGGCGCTGT
Organism: Parnassius orleans; assembly: GCA_029286625.1. Taxonomy (NCBI): domain Eukaryota; kingdom Metazoa; phylum Arthropoda; class Insecta; order Lepidoptera; family Papilionidae; genus Parnassius; species Parnassius orleans. Next base: position 1,391,540 of record JAGSMP010000277.1, read on the forward strand.
TGTCGAGATCCAGAAATCACCCGTGCGAAGCCGGGGCGGATAGCTAGTAGTTAATAAAATCAGCAGTTCAATCTGCCTAAGCGTGGGAATTATGGCAAATATCCCCCTTATGAGGCAACTTTTGAGGAAAGCCTATGTTCAGCAGTGGACTTTTGTTATGTTGTAATGAATGGACGAATGAATGAAAATATCAATAAATTGTTACATTTAATTTCAATATGATTCCATTTTGAAAACTTATTTCCAGCTAGAACACAACAAATGCGCATGCGATACTAATCTAATATATAAAAATTAATTTTTGTTTGTTCGTATTTTATGCGCTGCCATACCGTTCATCAGATTGCGTTAAAACTTCATCAACTTATTGCTTAGGTACACTTTCGTGAAGGTTATAGGCATAGTATAATTAACTTACAGTAGGTGGCTCGCGTGTCGTACTGACAAATTTATTTGAAAGTTATATATTGAATGAGTGTATTATCATTCCTAATGAAACAATATAACTCTTCCAAATTTAAAATCACATTTTTACAATTATTTCTTCTGCGGCAGCAACGCGCCGTGTACCGGCTAATTTGTAATAAATAAAATTGTATAGAAAACGTTATATCGTCCGCGTTCCGTCACAGTCTAACTTATTCTTCGTGCTACTGTATTCCGTGGTTTTTATGGGAGAGGGCAAACAGCATACGGCTCACCTGATGGTAGTGATTACCGCCGCCCATGAACAACTGCAACACCAGGAATCGCAGATGCGTTGCCGGCCTTTTAAAAGGTACGCTCTTTTCTGAAGGTCCCTAAGTCGTATCGGTCCGGAAAATCTCTGGTGGTGGTCCCGTGCTTTACTGAGTCGGCACACAGTCGGCGTACAGCGCGTGTGAGCAGGTGGTGTAACGTCTTCAATGCAGTTTTATAATATAAAACTGGTATCGTATTTTGACTCCTCAATACACATCAAAAGTATATAGTTTTGGACGGATAAATCGTTCTTGTTACTAAAACATTAACCGTGTAGTGGCGGTGTAAGTATCCACTACCCCATATAGTGCCGTGGGCATCGTAAGTGACGTCAGACGGAAACAAACCAAGAGATGGACAGCAGCGTCTTCCTAATCACAACTAAAATAAAAATAAAACTGCAGTTAACCCGCCCGCTAAGTGTGGCAACTATGGCAAATATAAACATAGAGGATCTATGAGACAATCTATGTGGGAGGCCTATGTTCAACAATGGACTTTTAATAGGCTATATAACTAAAACCTTGACCTCTTAAAGTTATAATGTAATCAGGATTAAAATTTCGTTTTCAATTGCAATCTTGCCTTGAAATTACAACCTGACCTAAAATTACTACGGTCCGACCATGATAAAAATAGCCACTAACGTAATATTCACACCTGACGACAAACAATAAAGGTGGGCGACGCTCCCCGGGTCGTGGTCGTGTCGTGGTTACAAAAGTTACTCTGTGGTGGTTAGCTGATCGGTGACCACGATAAGACTTCAGTTCGTTTCGCTTGAGGCGCAACGAGCATCCCCACCAATTAAAATATGTCCGTGTGAACTCTCGGTAAAGGAAGCAAAAATATCACCGCTTTATGCCATGTGAGGTAATAATAATAATACATACCTAAACTGAATTAGTATTTATATATCACAAAATACGTTGTAAAAATTCTATATTCGTTGAAAACTCATAGGCTCTAATGGGTCTAATATGGATTTTCAATCTTTTGTTATGTTATGATGCGCGCACACCGAAACCTAAGCAACAACTTCAGTTGGTAATTGTCTGTCAACTGTCAAGATTTCGTGAGAACTCATAACTATATTCAAGGTAGTTATTCAAATATATATGAATCTATAAAACGTTTTTATTGAATATGGGTGACAAACGAGCACACAGTCCACCTGATGGTAAGTGGCTACTGCGGCCCATAGATATCTACATCTATCATCGAGGACTAAGATAGAATGCCTCTTTTCCAGTAAAAAGGGTCTCCGATTCTCTACACTCACCATACGGAACACAGCATTAAGCTGCTATTTTAAGCTGGTATTCTGTGAGAGCGTGGTCCCCGGTCCCCGGTCGAGCCGACCCATTCGTGCTACAACTATACAATTAATATACACTCTACCACGTAAAACGTGTTTTATTTTAGTTATTTTTGTTTTGGTTACGCTAAAGAAGTATAACTTCTTACGTGCGTACATAAGTACACACACACGTTTTTTATGAATGTTATAGGCTAAAGTAAGTTGTGAATCGTACCTTAATCGCTCTACGCTGGCTTATTTTAGTACCCGATGGATGACGTCACTTTTTGTCTACTGTTGCTTTATTTCAAACTCTATGCAACGAGACTCGTTAGCTCAGTAGGTAGGAGCGCCGATATAAACTAAAGCTTGATCATCGGAGGGCGGAGGTTCAAATCCTTCACGAGTCAGCTTATTATAATTTTTTACACGAAAATCTTGAATGATAATCAACGTGATAGACAGACCTTTCTTATTTTATTGAAGATGAAAGTTTCTCAGCGCATGCTCCCAACATAGGTAGGAACGATAGGCTACTACAAAGTTTGCATCATCGTGGCTTTAGCAGGTAACCAGGTAGCAAAGGTGTATAAAACATCAACTTATATTTGTCAAAGTACAAAGCGTAATTTTCTCATATTTTTATTATTATATATTATATTGTTTTATTTCAGACGTTAGTCCATATTATTAGTGGCAAAAAAGAGCTATTACAAGATGTTTCCGCAGTAGCCAGACAGTTTCGACAGTTCCAACACCTGTCCAGACAAACATTTACGTAGGTTAGCTGTAGGTGCGTCACTGTAGCCGAAGGACATCCACATTTGCACCTGCGGGTTAACACTCTATACTTAACAACCTGTACTCATTCCGTTACTCTCTCTCTCTCTCTCTCACTCTGTCTCCCTCTGTCTATATCTCATAATCCATCACCATGACCATCAACCACATCCTTCGCTTGTCAGCTCAGCCAAGTGACTTTATATAATAACGTTAATAGAACATTCATTATATACATACATTGATTTACTACATTTATACATATTACATAGATACATAGATTTATCCTCGATATAATGCAGAATCAAATGCAGACGCCTTGACAACCCTGCAGACTAAGATGGAATGCTTCCTTACCAGTAAGAAGCCATACGAAAGACAGCAGTATTAATCTGCTATTTCACGCTGGTATTCTGTGCGATTATGGTCCTCTCCCGGTGATACGTATGAACTGTAAACTCGTTTGTGAGGAAATATGTATGTATATCTATTTCTCTGGCATGCTTTGTAGCCTAACCGCCTAAATGCATTTTAACATATGGGATGTCGTTAGATTCGTCTTAGTGAGAGTGACATAGGGTATAAAATATTATTATATAAGATTTTTTTATCAATAAACATTTTTACGCAGTCGGGTATTTTATTATTATTTTACGAATTTTAAATCGTGTTTTCTACCGACTTCAAACAAGAGGTACTTACTCAATTCGACTGTATGATTTTTTTATGTGTGTTACCTTATAACTTTTTTCTGAGAGAACCGATTTCGATGATTCTTTTTTTATTTAAAAGCTGGTGTTTCTCATGTGGTTCCTTATAAATTTGATCACGGTCTGACCAATAGTTTTTTAAATATTCTTAATAATTTATATTGAAGTCGGTTGTACAAAATTTTTAATTTTAAATTATTGGACCAAAAATCGTTTCTTTGGATCAAAATGTCTAAGTATCTCATTTAGCGCTTTTGTAAAAACATGAAAAAAGGCTGACTCGTGAAGGATTTGAACCTCCGCCCTCCGATGATCAAGCTTTAGTTTATATCGGCGCTCTCACTTACTGAGCTAACGAGTCTTACTGTAAGTCGTTGGAAATACACTTTGAATAGCCAAAACTTGACGTCATTCATCAATTGCTAAAAATGAATCAGCATAAAACGATTAAGGTACGATTCACAACCTACGCACTATTATGAATTCACTTTCCTCTTCTTTATCCGCTCGTAAAAGTCCTCTGCTCGACATTGGCCTCTACCGTTGTAAGAAAACATGTGTAATTAATGTGTATATGTGTGCGTAGAGCACGCTTCATAGGCAATTTGTTGAAACCGGGGGTAACAATGGTAACAGTTCGTAATAATGTTTAGGAACAAAGTTTTAACATCAAGCATTAATATTGTCAGCCAAATATTCCTAAATGTTAAGATTATATTTAATAACTACAGTCTTTTAATTAATTAGTGATCCGTAATAAATGAGTCAACAACGCAACCCAGTTTTATGGGTTGCGTTTTTCACTCATACTATATTTTAAAAATAGTTATTTATTATTTAAAATTGTTTAAATGATAATAATATTATCTAACAATAGATTGACATCTCACCCTAGTAATAAATTACCGGCCAAGTGCGAGTCGGACTCGCGCATGAAAGGTTCCGTACCATCGTAAAACAGGTTTCTAGTAGGGGAGCCCCTTTAATTTTTAATTTGTTTTTATTTTTATTATTTGTTATTATAGCGGCAGCAGAAATAAACATTCTGTGAAAATTTCAACTGTCTACCTATTACGGATCATAATAGGTATAATATAGCCCGCTGACAGACAGACGGACGGACGGACGGACGGACGGGCGAACGGACAGCGGAGGCTTAGTAATAGGGTCCCGTTGGTTACCCTTCGGGTACGGAACTCCAAAAATGGTCATTATCCATTATGATTTTATTTTAAAAATGCAAATAACTTATTTAACCCCCAGATACTTCAACTGTCATTCGAAAATATTTTGACAGCCCTTAATAGGCATCAAGCATTGAGACGGAAAAAAGCTCTAACCACTTTTTTGATTGTTATCAAAGTAGTATTTATTATGAATAGTACCTTAATAGGTCCTTGCTGGCTCATTTCCAGTAATCGTTGAATGACGTCAATTTTTATCTCTACTGTTGGAAACTTCATGCAACAAGACTCGTTAGCTCAGTAGGTTAGAGTGCCGATATAAAATAAACCTTAATCATCGGAGGGCAGAGGTTCAAATCCTTCACGAGTCAGCTTTTTATCTTTTTTTCCATGATAATACAAGTGCAGTGGCTAAGTGTTTGGCCTCTCCCCTTGTGGGGAGGATTTCCCATTTATTGATCCATTTGGTAGGTGGGACGTATTTTACGTCTGAGTTAAATGAAACGAAAAGCCATAAAAACCTTAAGATTTTTTGGACCTTAACGTCTCTTACGACCTTAAGACGTCTCTTACAACATCTACGGGATCATTTCCTTACGCGGCCACTATACGACATGTTTATTTTATCTTAATTATAAATACGCATATGCGTAATAATGTTCTTTATACGGTACAAAATTATAACATCAAGGTATTCTTATTGCCAGCCAAACATTACTAGATGATAAGTCTGTATGTAATAACTACAGTTCTTATAAATATGTGATCCATATTATATAAGTAAGACACAACCCAGCTTAACACGATCGCGCGCGGTACGCGATCCTGGATTCTCATAAAAATGCACTAAATTTTCCATACAAATTTTGGATGCCGCTATATACGTAGAGTCACACATACTTATCGACTCACCCAGGCAACAAGGCCGTTACGGGCATAACCGTAGTATCTAAGGCAGGCTTCATTTTCGCAACTGACGTAAACAGTTGTAGATTTTAGTAAAAGTAAAGTATTTTCAAAGTTGGAACAGTTTCCTTTGGTTGTTGTTGTGGTTCTTCCTCCATGTCATCTTCATGAATTTGGGTTTGATGAATGGTCACTTTCGCATCGCGTTCGGCGTGTCACTGTGCCCCTCACCCCGCAGGCGTTCAACATTTGCAACGGGATATGCCTCCTACCTACTGAGCTAACACAAGCGTTAGCATACGTACGTGCCGTACGTATACTACGCTTGTGTTTGTGCGACCTTCGAGAATGAACAATTAACAAATTTTCGGTAATTGTGTGACAGTCGGACTTTGGCTGAGCTACTCGGAATGACACAAATTCTGTCCTACAATCTCGAACATTTTGCACGACGATAACGGTAGCAACTTTTAAAGCAATTTTGGTAATCACGGGTCGATGTCACATTGTATGAGCTCAGTCTGTCGGGATATCCCGTTACCGCGCGCGAACGGGTTAGGTGGGCTATATTTTTAAAATATTTTATCTATTATTAACATTGTTTAAATGATAATAAAAATGTCTAACATTAGTATCTCACCCTCATAAAAAATAGACATTATCCATTATAATGTTATTTTCAAAGTTACAAAAATAACTTATTTCATTCCCAAATATGGAAAAAACACTAATTTTACGGATTTTATCACGTTTAATTTTAACTTTTCAATCTTCCCAACGTGACAATGTTTTTAAATTTTGTGTTCAATGTTTTGAAATTATTAGCGTAAATTTCCAAATACTTTAAGTGCCATTCAATAATATGTATTTTGACAGCCTTAACAGTCATGATACATTGAGCGGGAAAAAAGTTCTAGTAATCTTAACCCGTTAGCGGACTTTACATGTCGTCGAAAGTTGCGGGTTTCATTACGATATTTTCTGTCACTGCCGTAAATGTGCACGTGGTAATAAAATATCCACCTGCAAAGTATTCATGTGAACGGGGCATAACAAAATTTGAATTATTAAGTTTTCCACTTTTTTTATTGTTATCAACGTACCTAATATTGCGTAAGTTGTGAATCGTACCTTAATAGCTTTTTGCTGGCTCATTTTTAGCGAACGATGAATGACGTCAAGTTTTGGCTACTGTTGCTTTATTTCAAACTCTATGCAACAAGACTCGTTAGCTCAGTAGGTAAGAGCGCCGATATAAACTAAAGCTTGATCATCGGAGGGCGGAGGTTCAAATCCTTCACGAGTCAGCTTTTTATCATTTTTTTTTCATGAAAATCCTGAAAGGCATTCGGTGAGCGTTTGGTTGCAGCGCTGCAGGGCCGCGGGCAGGAATACCGCATTGAACAAATGCTTTTACAAATAATGGTTTGGAGGATGTTTGTCCATGTACAATCTAAATATGTAAATTGCTACCACGATAAAGGAGTAAATCCTAGGAGTTAAGTTTATTTAAAAAAAATGTTAACAATAAAATTACGGATGATTTAAGAATTTTGTAAGTTTTTATTACAAACTCATTTCTACATATTGCTTCTAGTGAAGGTATTGCTTCAATAAAGGTACATGCATAATAGAGTGGAAAACATTACATTTGCATCTGCGGCTTAACATTCAATACCAAACAACGTGCTTTTATTCCGTTATTCTCTCTCTCTCACTCACATACTCTCTCTCCCTCACACACACAATCTCTCTTCCTCTCATATACAATTTATATGTCTCTCTTTCACACACACACACTCTATCTCCCTCTGTCTATCTCTCATGAATCATAATTCATTAAAGATTAAATCTTTGTAATCTATCACCAAAATCTTAAGTTCTCAAGGCTCCATTCTACAAGCGGCACGCAGAAGACTAGCTTGTTCTTCGCTTGTCTGCTCAGTGTCATTAACCAAGTTGACTTTCTATAATCGTTGACGCTACTAGGCATACATTACATATACATACACTGCTACCGTTATCTTCGTGCAAAATGTACGAGATTGTAGGACAGAATTTGTGTCATTCCGAGTAGCTCAGCCAAAGTCCGACTGTCACACAATTACCGAAAATTCGTTCATTGTTCATTCTCGAAGGTCGCACAAACACAAGCGTAGCATACGTACGGCACGTACGGCATATCCCGTTGCAAATTTTGAACGCCTGCGGGGTGAGGGGTACAGTGGCACGCCGAACGCGATGCGAAAGTGACCATTCATCAAACCCAAATTCATGAAGATGACAAGGAGGAAGAACCACAACAACAACCAATGGAAACTGTTCCAACTTTGAATATACTTTACTTTTACTAAAATCTACAACTGTTTACGTCAGTTGCGAAAATGAAGCCTGCCTTAGATACTACGGTTATGCCCGTAACGGCCTTGTTGCCTGGGTGAGACGATAAGTATGTGTGACTCTACGTATATAGCGGCATCCAAAATTTGTATGGAAAATTTAGTGCATTTTTATGAGAATCCAGGATCGCGTACCGCGCGCGATCGTGTTAAGCTGGGTTGTGTCTTACTTATATAATACTGATGAACTGTAGATATTACATACAGATTTATCATCTAGGAATTTGTGGCTGGCAATAAGAATACCTTGATGTTATAATTTTGTACCGTATAAACAACATTATTACGCATATGCGTATTTAAAATTAAGATAAAATAAACATGTCGTATAGTGGCCGCGTAAGGAAATGATCCCGTAGATGTCGTAAGAGACGTCTATTTTTTATTTATTTATAGAATAAGGCTGACAAACGAGCACACAGTCCACCTGATGGTAAGTGGTTGCTGTGGCCCATAGACATCTACATCTATATTCGTTTGCGAATTTAAATGCAGATGCGTTGTCAGCCGTGAGGACTAAGATAGAATGCCTCTTTTACAGTAAAAAGGGTCTCCGGTTCACACTCACCATACGAAAAACAGCAGCATTAAGCTGCTATTTTACGCTGGTATTCTGTGAGAGCGTGGTCCTTTTCCGGTCGAGCCGACCCATTCGTGCTACAACTATACTATTAATATAGCTGCAGCATGGCTTTACCACGTAAAAAAAGCTATTATATTATATTTCTATGGGAAATGCCCAAAAAATCTTAAGGTTTTTATGGCTTTTCGTTTCATTTAACTCAGACGTAAAATAGGTCCCACCTACCAAATGGGTCAATAAATGGTAAATCCTCCCTACAAGGGGAGAGGCCAAACGCTTAGCCACTGCACCTGTATTATCATGGAAAAAAAGATAAAAATCTGACTCGTGAAAGATTTGAACGTCTGCTCCGATGATCAAGGTTTATTTTATATCGGCGCTCTACCTACGCTCTCTTACCACGAATGACAGTTGAAGTATCTGGGGTTAAATAAGTTATTCGCATTTTTAAAATAAAATCATAATGGATAATGACCATTTTTGAGTTCCGTACCCGAAGGGTAACCAACAGGACCTATTATTGCCTCCGCTGTCCGTTCGTCCGTCCGCCCGTCCGTCCGTCCTCCGTCCGTCCGTCCGTCCGTCTGTCTGTCAAGGGCTATATCTCATGATCCGTAATAGGTAGACAGTTGAAATTTTCACAGAATGTTTATTTCTGTTGCCGCTATAACAACAAATAATAAAAATAAAAACAAAATTAAAAATTAAAGAGGCCCCACTAGAAACCTGTTTTACGATGGTATGAACTTTCATGCGCGAGTCCGACTCGCACTTGGCCGGTTATTTATTACTAGTGAGATGTCAATCTATTGTTAGATATATATTATCATTTAAACAATGTTAAATAATAAATCTATTTTGAAAATATAGTATGAGTGAAAACCGCAACCCATAAAACTGGGTTGCGTTGTTGACTCATTTATTACGGATCACTAATTAATTAAAAGACTGTAGTTATTAAATATAGTCTTAACATTTAGGAATATTTGGCTGACAATATGAATGCTTGATGTTAAAACTTTGTTCCGTTTAAACATTATTACGAATTGTTACCATTGTTACCCCCGGTTTCAACAAATTGCCTGTGAAGCGTGCTCTTACGCACACATATACACATTAATTACACATGTTTTCTTACAACGGTAGATGCCAATGTCGAGCAGAGGACTTTTACGAGCGGATAAAGAAGAGTAAAGTGAATTCATAATAGTGCGTAGGTTGTGAATCGTACCTTAATCGTTTAGCAATTGATTAATGACGTCAAGTTTTGGCTATTCAAGGGATATTTCCAACGACTTACAGTAAGACTCGTTAGCTCAGTAGGTAAGAGCGCCGATATAAACTAAAGCTTGATCATCGGAGGGCGGAGGTTCAAATCCTTCACGAGTCAGCCTTTTATCATGTTTTTACAAAAGCGCTAAATGAGATACTTAGACATTTTAATCCAAAGAAACGATTTTTGGTACAATAATTAAAAATTAAAAATTTTGTACAACCGACTTCAATATAAATTATTAAGAATAACTCAAAAACTATTGCTCAGACCATGATCAAATTCATATGGGACCACATGAGAAGCACCAGCTTTCAAATAAAAAAAGAATCATCGAAATCGGTTCACTCAGAAAAAGGTTATGAGGTAACACACATAAAAAATCATACAGTCGAATTGAGTAAATACCTCCTGTTTGAAGTCGGTAGAAAACACGATTTAAAATTCGTAAAATAATAATAAGAAAATACCCGACTGCGTAAAAATGTTTACTGATAAAAAAAATCTTATATAATTTATACCCTATGTCACTCTCACTAAGACGAATCTAACGACATCTTATATGTTAAAATGCATTTAGGCGGTTAGGCTACAAAGCACGCCAGAGAAATAGATATACATACATATTTCCTCACAAACGAGTTTACAGTTCATACGTATCACCGGGAGAGGATCATAGTCGCACAGAATACCAACGTGAAATAGCAGATTAATACTGCTGTCTTTCGTATGGCTTTAGTCTGCAGGGTTGTCAAGACGTCTGCATTTGATTCTGCATTATATCGAGGATAAATCTATGTATCTATGTACGAGGGGTGATCCAAAAGTAATGATAATCAGTTGGTCCAGGTACATAAAATCAAAAAAATATTTTTGCTTGCTTATATACTCACTACGTCAGCCAAAAAAAATCGTATAAATAGATCACGATTTCCGGGAGATACATTCATTTGAATACGAACTATCAAAGAGATAACATCAACATGGAGAAAAACGAAATTAGAGCTGTCATCAAGTACCTCTGTTTGAAAAAATGTCTTCAAAAGACATACACAGTGACTTAGTGGAAATATTGGGGACTCTGCTCCTCCATATTCTACAGTTGCACGCTGGGCCAAGGAGTTTAAACTGGGCAGAACATCCACTGAAGATGAACATCGCGAAGGACGCCCATCCACGTCCTCACTGAAGACAACGTGAAAAAGTCGAAGATGTTGTGATGACCATCAGGCATGTAGCTGAGGTCACAGGGATCTCTATGGCAGCGTTCAAAGAATCCTTGCGAACGAGTTGCATATGAAAAGGTCTCGCGCGTTGGGTACCCAGAATGTTAACCGATGAGCAAAAAGAAAAATCGAGTTGACATTTCGAGGTCAATCACGAAAAGTTCCAAGCAGATCAAGAAAATTTTTGTTCCGTATTGTAACTATGGACGAGACCTGGATCCACCATTTGATCCTGAAACGAAACAACAATCGATGACTTGGGCGAGCCTCCTCACCGACATAAAGAAATTCAAAGTTTCAAGTTCGGCGGAAAGGTTATGGCATCTGTTTTTTGGGACGCTTTTGGGATGATGATGATGATGAATTTGAAAATTGGTGCATATACTCTGAAATTAAAACTAATAAGATTCACATTTTTAATTTCTTCAAAAATCTACCCTTAGGGTCTTAAAAAGGGAGTGCAAAATTTGTATGTATTAAGACGCACAGACCAAAAAACTAGACGTAGAAATCTGAAATTTGAGCTGTAGCTGCCTTTAATGACGTAGACATCCTCTAAGATATAATTTTGGAAAATTCAACTCTTAAGACTGGTTTCCCCCTAACATGTAACAGTTTATATAAAACTTTTTATTTTACGAGGCGACTTCCTCGAGACTTACTGAAAGTACTCTGTAAATAAAACAAAAAAAAAACGTATTTTTAGATTTTTCAAGATGTTCAAATTTGTATAGGAAAAAAATGATTAAAGTATTTTTTCAATTTGAAAGTTGATGCATATACTCTGAATTAAAACAATATTTTTTTTTTAGTTTTTCAAATTGTAACCGGTTTTTAAACGAGGTTGCAAGTTATATATAAAAAATATTTGTATGACGCACAGCTCAAACCGCTGGAATGAAATTGTAACAATATATATAGCCAAATAAATAATCCTTTTATTACTGACTACGTAACATAGGCTCGTATTAATAAACGTTACTCAACGACGAACTCAAGTGCGTAATCATTTGATACGCCCTCATTACGAAATCAGCATTTCAAAATCGTTGCTAATTAATAAACACATAAAAACAGAATCTCAAAACGCTGTACTTAGGAATACTGTTCTGTGACTTGCACTCAAGTATGCACACTTGAGAGTCGAGTTTCGTTTATTAATCAGTGTGGCACTCAGCTGATATCGTAAACCTAAACCGCATCTTGAGATATGTTTATTAATAAGATCATAACCTCAAGATTGCACTCAAGTGCGTGTACTTGAGCTGAGTAACGTTTATTAATACGGGCCATAGACTAAGAACTAAGATAGGATTTTGAAAAATTCTAACCCTCAGAGGATGAAATAAGGTGTAACAGTTTGTACAACACGTTTTATTTTACGGGGTGATTTCATATTTGTATCATCAATACACCTCATCACAAGTCCACTGCTGAACGTTGGCCTCCCCCAAGGAATGCTACAATGGCTACAAAGCACGGTATTTGTATGGTGTAAAATTATTAAATGATTTTTGTAACTTGAAAAATGGTACAATTACTTTTATATTAAAATAATGAAATACGCATTTTTTAATTTTTCGTAAACCTAATTAAAAACCTGGGTAATAAGGCCTAGCTAAGGAAAATCGAAAATAAAATCAGAAATATCTAATTTGATCCACAGATTTTAATAAAAATCATTAGTTTAGTACAGTTTCTATAAAGTATCAAAGAATAATTGTAACATTTTCCATAAAGAAAAACAAAATTAAACATTTCTAAAAACCTTGCTAGTAGTCCTTATTTTACTATGGTAGGATTATAAGGCCTACTGCTTTAACGAACTCAAATGATCAATTTATACGTAATATATTTAATATTTGTGATCAATAATCACATGAATGTAACAATTAAGACTTAAAATTCTAAAAAAATATATAAATTACCTCGCCTAAGAGTACTTAAAGTCATTAGTATAATGATGAACAAACTGACAACCAAACTCACTCCTCGTGATTATCATCAGTGCGTCGGTTAAGTCTTAGAGTTGAGTTGAGTGTTCGGTTGAGTTGAAAGTAGGGTTTATTGTTGGTTTAAGTGTCCTCCCAACCAAATTTCTGTCACATCGGCCAGTCTCAACGGAGACTAACCCATCAGCACAGTACAGAATTATAGTATCCAATGTATACGCAAGCACAGGTGCACTCTCTATTCCCTCACAATCATTAAATCGCAATCCGACACGGTCCAGAGATCTTAAGCGCAGGACTAATAATTTTACATGATTTAAAAGCTTCTAATGTCAAAGCCTTAATTCTTCGACACACTTTGTCTTTGCACTGTTTGGAAAGCTGAAACCAGGCCTTTTCCTGACTACGACATTAGTTTAATAATAAAAGCGTACGATTTATTTGCATTTATAACATTTTAAAAGTGATATAAAATTTACAGTAAAACAAAAAACTACACAAGAAAAGAGTATAATAAGGCCTATGGTGAAATTTAGTAGGCATAATCCGCCGACCAAGTATTTAAGAAAAACCAAATCAAAAAAAAATTTTACCACGATACGTTACTAAAATCTTCAAGATCAATAAAGTATTTATTCATAAATATAAAGATTACGATTTGAGATAGCTAAGTGCAATATTACAAAACATACCTACGATTTATTTGGACTGATTTTTTATTATTGGTGCAGTGCGGTCGTATCTTATGATAGATAATGCAACTCTGGTGACAGGACGCGGGGCAGCGCGTCTCTGTAAACTTGTAGCGACATTATTGTGCAATAGGAGTCTGATATTATCTGCTTAAGCGAGTGCGGTTATTATAAATACGATTTTTGTTACTTTGGCCTTATTAGCCGACAGGCCTTATTACCCGCAGGCACCTTATCAAATGTGTGTGGAGAAAAAAATTTCTAACTTGCATGGCGGTGAAGATATATTTAAAACGAAATGGGGGTAGTTATGGATAATACATATTTTCGAACTTTACAAAATCTGCCCGTATTCATCCTTAAAATGTGGATCGATAAAAATTTGTATTTATGCTTAAGATTAAAATCTAAGAAACACGTGTTTCAGTATCTTTGACAATTCTATCCTTAAGTGAGATATAATTAAAGATGAAATATTGTTTGAAATTTTGCCATGTTTTAATAATATCTTTAACAACACTATTATAAGCTTTCGATTAGAAACTTAGTAATACGTATTTAAAGATTTTTGATTATTTCACCCCTAACGGCAAATAGAGGATGTAAGCTGTTATGAAATTGTAAACTATTTTGATGCGATTTGTTCCAGTCAACCTTATTACGCTAAGAATTGTTCACAACAAATGCCTAGGATGAATTATTAATAATAAGAATAGATTAGAATAGAAATAAATTATTGTACAATTAAGTTAAAATAATAATGATAAAAACACAATATGATGACACAAAGTATGATGGGAATTATAAAAGTTCCAAGTAATAAGCTTTGAGTAGATTTTTGAAGGAAAAGAAAGGTTGAGCACAACGAATATGCAGAGGGGAGGACTTCAACAAGCGTAATTGTTTAATTACCACTGGTTCGGAAAAAAAACTGAAGGAAACACCCAGACAGCAGAGTTTTTGGATTAGTGCGACCACGTTTAAACTCATTAAACCAGTTGTAAACAGTGGCACGAGATGGGATTTCATCGTGAAAGGCCAATCGAAGTCTCTCATAACTTTCTTGTTGACTTAAATGACATCGAAAGTCATAAAAAATCATTGTACGAAATTTTCTCGCGTTAAATTCATGCTGACGTGACACAGACACAGACAATTTTCAATTTGCCGCCAAATCGTAAACAAATGACAAATTAATAAAATACATACATAATATTGACAGAGTTCAATTTTCAAAATTTGAACTTATTTTTTATTATATCGTTTACAAGTGGCCAGTCCAAAAACTTTCAGTGTCGCCCCTGTAAGCCCATAGTCCACCTGATGGTAAGTGAATGATGTGGCCCGTAGACAACCACATTTAACCTCGAATCAGAATCAAAATGCAGATGTATTGTTAACCTCTGAGAACTAAGATGTGTCTCGTTACCAATACAAAGGGTCTCTACCTCGTCACTCACTTTTCGAAACACGGTAGGATTATGCTGCTATTTCACGCTGGTATTCTGTGAGAGCGTGATCTTTCACCGGTTAAGCCGACCCATTCATACTACGACCATAATATAACTGTAGCGTGACTCTACCACGTATATTTGTATGATAATAAATGTATAAAAAAGTTGCTTTTGATCATATATGCTATTTTTAAGATAGCTACCTATTTTTAGGTAAGAATTTTTACCCGACTTTTCTTTTATAAAACTGAAATGACAAATGAATTTACAGTCCACGTGATGGTAAGTGGCGACTGCAGCCAATGGACATCGTGAACTAACTTTAAACAAAGAAGGCTAGAGATACGTGCAAGCACTGCTATTTCTTTTCTTTTCTTTTCTTTTCTTTTAATAACGGTAACTTCCACACTAGGATTTTCTCCTATCGCGGAAGCAGTTTACATACATAGATTTCACAAGAACAATAATTTGTAGGCCTATTTGTATGGCTTATGCCGGGATTCGAACCCAGGCCCTTAGCGCTGCAACTCATTGCTAAGCCACTGCGCCACGGAGCCGTCAAAATATTTGTCAGCAGAAGTAGGTAAAGGGACCTACCTAACGGATTTCTAGGCAGAAAAGAAGTCCTACCACTTAGTAAGCGCTGCAACTTCAGTAAAAGAAGGAGGTTTACAATTCGACTTTATGTTTTATTTGTATGAATGTTACGCGATATCTTCGCCAATTATAATCCACTCTTAATGATTCATTTTTATTAAGTAGCTTAAATAATTAGCCTTATATAAATATACTTCAGGAATTGTCAGTCTCGCTAAAACACGAAAATGGCTCGAATGATTTTGATGAAATTTTTTCTTGTGTGTTTTAGTGGGTCCCTGGATGGTTTAGATTTACTATTGGATCCGGTAGGTGGCGCTGTTGTCGAGATCCAGAAATCACCCGTGCGAAGCCGGGGCGGATAGCTAGTAGTTAATAAAAATCAGCAGTTCCAATCTGCCTGCCAAGCGTGGGAATTATGGCAAATATCCCCCTTATGAGGCAACTTTTGAGGAAAGCCTATGTTCAGCAGTGGACTTTTGTTATGTTGTAATGAATGGACGAATGAATGAAAATATCAATAAATTGTTACATTTAATTTCAATATGATTCCATTTTGAAAACTTATTTCCAGCTAGAACACAACAAATGCGCATGCGTTACTAATGTAATATATAAAAATTAATTTTTGTTTGTTCGTATTTTATGCGCTGCCATACTGTTCATCAGATTGCGCTAAAACTTCATCAACTTATTGCTTAGGTACACTTTCGTGAAGGTTATAGGCATAGTATAATTAACTTACAGTAGGTGGCTCGCGTGTCGTACTGACAAATTTATTTGAAAGTTATATATTGAATGAGTGTATTATCATTCCTAATGAAACAATATAACTCTTCCAAATTTAAAATCACATTTTTACAATTATTTCTTCTGCGGCAGCAACGCGCCGTGTACCGGCTAATTTGTAATAAATAAAATTGTATAGAAAACGTTATATCGTCCGCGTTCCGTCACAGTCTAACTTATTCTTCGTGCTACTGTATTCCGTGGTTTTTTTTATAGGAGAGGGGGCAAACGAGCATACGGCTCACCTGATGGTAAGTGATTACCGCCGCCCATGAACAACTGCAACACCAGGGGAATCGCAGATGCGTTGCCGGCCTTTTAAAAAGGAGTACGCTCTTTTCTTGAAGGTCCCTAAGTCGTATCGGTCCGGAAAAATCTCTGGTGGTGGTCCCGTGCTTTACTGAGTCGGCACACAGTCGGCGTACAGCGCGTGTGAGAGCAGGTGGTGTAACGTCTTCAATGCAGTTTTATAATATAAAACTGGTATCGTAATATTTTGACTCCTCAATACACATCAAAAAGTATATAGTTTTGGACGGATAAATCGTTCTTGTTACTAAAACATTAACCGTGTAGTGGCGGTGTAAGAATATCCACTACCCCATATAGTGCCGTGGGCATCGTAAGTGACGTCAGACGGAAACAAACCAAGAGATGGACAGCAGCGTCTTCCTAATCACAACTAAAAATAAAAATAAAAACTGCAGTTGGCAACCCGCCCGCTAAGTGTGGCAACTATGGCAAATATAAACATAGAGAGGATCTATGAGACAATCTATGTGGGAGGCCTATGTTCAACAATGGACTTTTAATAGGCTATATAACTAAAACCTTGACCTCTTAAAGTTATAATGTAATCAGGATTAAAATTTCGTTTTTCAATTGCAATCTTGCCTTGAAATTACAACCTGACCTAAAATTACTACGGTCCGACCATGATAAAAATAGCCACTAACGTAATATTCACACCTGACGACAAACAATAAAGGAGTGGGCGACGCTCCCCGGGTCGTGGTCGTGTCGTGGTTACCAAAAGTTACTCTGTGGTGGTTAGCTGATCGGTGACCACGATAAGACTTCGGTTCGTTTCGCTTGAGGCGCAACGAGAGCATCCCCACCAATTAAAATATGTCCGTGTGAACTCTCGGTAAAGGAAGCCTTAAAAATATCACCGCTTTTATGCCATGTGAGAGTAATAATAATACATACCCTAAACTGAATTAGTATTTATATATCACAAAAAATACGTTGTAAAAATTCTATATTCGTTGGAAAACTCATAGGCTCTAATGGGTCTAATATGGATTTTTCAATCTTTTGTTATGTTTATGTAACATAATGATAAAGGACTTTTGACACTGTGGAGTTTAAGTTTAAGCTCCAGTTTGTTTCTGACTTAGTCACGAAATTATTAAGCTCTGTTATTGTTAAATAAGTAAATCAAGTTTTAAAGTCCATCTACCAACCAACCAAAATCGCACCTATTTCTGCCGCCAAATAGCAGTGTTTGCACTTCTGTGTTCCCGTCCGAAGGGTATAGACAATAGAGAGTTAGTATTACAGGCTGTGAGGTATTCCATCTTATTTCTCACAGGTCAGAGGCCTTCATCTAAAGTATTCATGTGAACAGAGCATAACAAAATTTTAATAATAAACGTTTCAGTTTTGAAGTTGTTATGATGCGCGCACACACCGAAACCTAAAAGCAACAACTTCAGTTGGTAATTGTCTGTCAACTGTCAAGATTTCGTGAGAACTCATAACTATATTCAAGGTAGTTATTCAAATATATATGAATCTATAAAACGTTTTTTTTTTATTGAATATGGGTGACAAACGAGCACACAGTCCACCTGATGGTAAGTGGCTACTGCGGCCCATAGATATCTACATCTATCATCGAGGACTAAGATAGAATGCCTCTTTTCCAGTAAAAAGGGTCTCCGATTCTCTACACTCACCATACGGAACACAGCAGCATTAAGCTGCTATTTTAAGCTGGTATTCTGTGAGAGCGTGGTCCCCGGTCCCCGGTCGAGCCGACCCATTCGTGCTACAACTATACAATTAATATACACTCTACCACGTAAAACGTGTTTTATTTTAGTTATTTTTGTTTTGGTTACGCTAAAGAAGTATAACTTCTTACGTGCGTACATAAGTACACACACACGTTTTTTATGAATGTTATAGGCTAAAGTAAGTTGTGAATCGTACCTTAATCGCTCTACGCTGGCTTATTTTAGTACCCGATGGATGACGTCACTTTTTTGTCACTGTTGCTTTATTTCAAACTCTATGCAACGAGACTCGTTAGCTCAGTAGGTAGGAGCGCCGATATAAACTAAAGCTTGATCATCGGAGGCGGAGGTTCAAATCCTTCACGAGTCAGCTTATTATAATTTTTACACGAAAATCTTGAATGATAATCAACGTGATAGACAGACCTTTCTTATTTTATTGAAGATGAAAGTTTTCAGCGCATGCTCCCAACATAGGTGGGAACGATAGGCTACTACAGTTTGCATCATCGTGGCTTTAGCAGGTAACCAGGTAACAAAGGTGTATAAAACATCAACTTATATTTGTCAAAGCAAAGCGTAATTTTCTCATATTTTTATTATTATATATTATATTGTTTTATTTCAGACGTTAGTCCATATTATTAGTGGCAAAAAGAGCTATTACAAGATGTTTCCGCAGTAGCCAGACAGTTTCGACAGTTCCAACACCTGTCCAGACAAACATTTACGTAGGTTAGCTGTAGGTGCGTCACTGTAGCCGAAGGACATCCACATTTGCACCTGCGGGTTAACACTCTACTTAACAACCTGTACTCATTCCGTTACTCTCTCTCTCTCTCACTCTGTCTCCTCTGTCTATATCTCATAATCCATCACCATGACCATCAACCACATCCTTCGCTTGTCAGCTCAGCCAAGTGACTTTATATAATAACGTTAATAGAACATTCATTATATACATACATTGATTTACTATATTTATACATATATTACATAGATACATAGATTTATCCTCGATATAATGCAGAATCAAATGCTGCATTTTCCTGACAACCCTGCAGACTAAGATGGAATGCTTCCTTACCAGTAAAAGCCATACGAAAGACAGCAGTATTAATCTGCTATTTCACGCTGGTATTCTGTGCGATTATGGTCCTCCCTGTGATACGTATGAACTGTAAACTCGTTTGTGAGGAAATATGTATATATCTATTTCTCTGGCATGCTTTGTAGCCTAACCGCCTAAATGCATTTTAACATATGGGATGTCGTTAGATTCGTCTTAGTGAGAGTGACATAGGTATAAAATATTATTATATAAGATTTTTTATCAATAAACATTTTACGCAGTCGGGTATTTTATTATTATTTTACGAATTTTAAATCGTGTTTTCTACCGACTTCAAACAGGAGGTACTTACCAATCGACTGTATGATTTTTATGTTACCTTATAACTTTTTCTGAGAGAACCGATTTCGATGATTCTTTTTATTTAAAAGCTGGTGTTTCTCATGTGGTCCTTATAAATTTGATCACGGTCTGACCAATAGTTTTTTAAATATTCTTAATAATTTATATTGAAGTCGGTTGTACAAAATTTTTAATTTTAAATTATTGGACCAAAATCGTTTCTTTGGATCAAAATGTCTAAGTATCTCATTTAGCGCTTTTGTAAAACATGAAAAAGGCTGACTCGTGAAGGATTTGAACCTCCGCCCTCCGATGATCAAGCTTTAGTTTATATCGGCGCTCTCACTTACTGAGCTAACGAGTCTTACTGTAAGTCGTTGGAAATACACTTTGAATAGCCAAAACTTGACGTCATTCATCAATTGCTAAAAATGAATCAGCATAAAACGATTAAGGTACGATTCACAACCTACGCACTATTATGAATTCACTTTCCTCTTCTTTATCCGCTCGTAAAAGTCCTCTGCTCGACATTGGCCTCTACCGTTGTAAGAAAACATGTGTAATTAATGTGTATATGTGTGCGTAAGAGCACGCTTCATAGGCAATTTGTTGAAACCGGGGGTAACAATGGTAACAGTTCGTAATAATGTTTAAACGGAACAAAGTTTTAACATCAAGCATTAATATTGTCAGCCAAATATTCCTAAATGTTAAGATTATATTTAATAACTACAGTCTTTTAATTAATTAGTGATCCGTAATAAATGAGTCAACAACGCAACCCAGTTTTATGGGTTGCGTTTTTCACTCATACTATATTTTAAAAATAGTTATTTATTATTTAAAATTGTTTAAATGATAATAATATTATCTAACAATAGATTGACATCTCACCCTAGTAATAAATTACCGGCCAAGTGCGAGTCGGACTCGCGCATGAAAGGTTCCGTACCATCGTAAAACAGGTTTCTAGTAGGGGAGCCCCTTTAATTTTTAATTTGTTTTTATTTTTATTATTTGTTATTATAGCGGCAGCAGAAATAAACATTCTGTGAAAATTTCAACTGTCTACCTATTACGGATCATAATAGGTATAATATAGCCCGCTGACAGACAGACGGACGGACGGACGGACGGACGGGCGAACGGACAGCGGAGGCTTAGTAATAGGGTCCCGTTGGTTACCCTTCGGGTACGGAACTCCAAAAATGGTCATTATCCATTATGATTTTATTTTAAAAATGCAAATAACTTATTTAACCCCCAGATACTTCAACTGTCATTCGAAAATATTTTGACAGCCCTTAATAGGCATCAAGCATTGAGACGGAAAAAAGCTCTAACCACTTTTTTGATTGTTGTCAAAAAGTATTTATTATGAATAGTACCTTAATAGGTCCTTGCTGGCTCATTTCCAGTAATCGTTGAATGACGTCAATTTTTATCTACTGTTGGAAACTTCATGCAACAAGACTCGTTAGCTCAGTAGGTTAGAGTGCCGATATAAAATAAACCTTAATCATCGGAGGGCAGAGGTTCAAATCCTTCACGAGTCAGCTTTTTATCTTTTTTTCCATGATAATACAAGTGCAGTGGCTTGTTTGGCTCTCCTTGTGGGAGGATTTCCCATTTATTGATCCATTTGGTAGGTGGGACGTATTTTACGTCTGAGTTAAATGAAACGAAAAGCCATAAAAACCTTAAGATTTTTTGGACCTTAACGTCTCTTACGACCTTAAGACGTCTCTTACAACATCTACGGGATCATTTCCTTACGCGGCCACTATACGACATGTTTATTTTATCTTAATTATAAATACGCATATGCGTAATAATGTTCTTTATACGGTACAAAATTATAACATCAAGGTATTCTTATTGCCAGCCAAACATTACTAGATGATAAGTCTGTATAATAACTACAGTTCTTATAAATATGTGATCCATATTATATAAGTAAGACACAACCCAGCTTAACACGATCGCGCGCGCGCGGTACGCGATCCTGATTCTATAAAATGCACTAAATTTTCCATACAAATTTTGGATGCCGCTATATACGTAGAGTCACATACTTATCGACTCACCCAGGCAAAAGGCTACGGGCATAACCGTAGTATCTAAGGCAGGCTTCATTTCGCAACTGACGTAAACAGTTGTAGATTTTAGTAAAAGTATTTTCAAAGTTGGAACAGTTTCCTTTGGTTGTTGTTGTGGTTCCTCCATGTCATCTTCATGAATTTGGGTTTGATGAATGGTCACTTTCGCATCGCGTTCGGCGTGTCACTGTGCCCCTCACCCGCAGGCGTTCAACATTTGCAACGGGATATGCCTCCTACTACTGAGCTAACACAAGCGTTAGCATACGTACGTGCCGTACGTATACTACGTGTTTGTGCGACCTTCGAGAATGAACAATTAACAAATTTTCGGTAATTGTGTGACAGTCGGACTTTGGCTGAGCTACTGAATGACACAAATTCTGTCCTACAATCTCGAACATTTTGCACGACGATAACGGTAGCAACTTTTAAAGCAATTTTGGTAATCACGGGTCGATGTCATTGTATGAGCTCAGTCCTGTCAGATATCCCGTTACGCGCGAACGGGTTAGGTGGGCTATATTTTTAAAATATTTTATCTATTATTAACATTGTTTAAATGATAATAAAAATGTCTAACATTAGTATCTCACCCTCATAAAAAATAGACATTATCCATTATAATGTTATTTTCAAAGTTACAAAAATAACTTATTTAATTCCCAAATATGGAAAAAACACTAATTTTACGGATTTTATCACGTTTAATTTTAACTTTTCAATCTTCCCAACGTGACAATGTTTTTAAATATTGTGTTCAAAGTTTTGAAATTATTCGCGTAAATTTCCAGATACTTTAAGTGCCATTCAATAATATTTTGACCGCCTTAACAATCATGATACATTGAGCAGGAAAAAAGTTCTAGTAACCTTAAACCGTTAGCGGACTTTACATGTCTTTGAAAGAGTTGCGGATTTCATTACGATATTTTCTGTCACTGCCGTAAATGTGCACGTGGTAATAACATATCCACCTGCAAAGTATTCATGTGACCGGGGCATAACAAAATTTGAATTATTAAGTTTTCCACTTTTTTAATTGTTATCAACGTACCTAGTATTGCGTAAGTTGTGAATCGTACCTTAATAGCTTTTTGCTGGCTCATTTTTAGCCAACGATGAATGACGTCAAGTTTTGGCTACTGTTGCATTATTTCAAACTCTATGCAACAAGACTCGTTAGCTCAGTAGGTAAGAGCGCCGATATAAACTAAAGCTTGATCATCGGAGGGCGGAGGTTCAAATCCTTCACGAGTCAGTTTTTTATCTTTTTTTTTCATGAAAATCCTGAAAGGCATTCGGTGAGCGTTTGGTTGCAGTGCTGCAGGGCCGCGGGCAGGAATCCCGCATTGAACTTCTACAAATAATGGTTTGGAGGATGTTTGTCCATGTGCAATCTAAATATGTAAATTGCTACCACGATAAAGGAGTAAATCCTAGGAGTTAAGTTTATTTAAAAAAAAATGTTAACAATAAAATTACGGATGATTTAACAATTTTGTAAGTTTTTATTACAAACCCATTTCTACATATAGCTTCTAGTGAAGATATTGCTTCAATAAAGGTACATGCTTAATAGAGTGGAAAACCATCTGATGATGAATGGACACTGTAGCCGAAGGAGACATTACATTTGCATCTGCGGCTTAACATTCAATACCAAACAACGTGCTTTTATTCCGTTATTCTCTCTCTCTCTCTCTCTCTCACTCACACATACTCTTTCTCCCTCTCACACACAATCTCTCTTCCTCTCACACACAATTTATATGTCTCTCTTTCACACATACACACTCTCTCTATCTCCCTCTGTCTATCTCTCATGAATCATAATCCATCACCAAAATCTCAAGTTCTCAAGGCTTCCATTCTACAAGCGGCACGCAGAAGACTTACTTGTTCTTCGCTTGTCTGCTCAGTGTCGTTAACCAAGTTGACTTTCTATAATTGTTGACGCTACTAGGCATACATTACATATACGAGTACATACATAGAATACATTTATCCTGGATGCAATGTAGAATCAAATGCAGACGCGTTGACACCTCTGCGGACTAAGATGGAATACCTCGTTACCAGCATAAAGGTTGTCCGGTTCTCAATTTCCACCTTCAGATCTATTTGTTGGGAGACACTCTTTGATGCATGAATGACTACATAGTCGGCAAATCAAGGGTAGGTGATGAGCTTGGTAAATTTGGATCCCTACCCTCTTTTATTTTATCCGATAGGCATGTTTCCATAAGACGGTTACCTTCACGAACGGACACATGATCGATTAGACCTTAAAATCATACGATTAAGAACAATATATTGTAGCCCTTGATCAGAGGCGTATTGAATGATGACAGCGCCCTAGGCTAGCACCTCAGCCTAGCGGCCATATATTATAAATTATAACATGTCATTTTGCAAATATACTATATTATATATATATAAAAGATGATATCTTGAGTGACTGACTCATCTATCAACGCACAGCCCAAACCGCTAGATGTAGAAATCTGAAATTTGGAAAGTAGCTGCCTAACATAGGTATCCATTAAGAAAGGATTTTGGAAAATCCAACCCCTACTGGGGTGAATAGGGTGTTACAGTTTGTATGAAACTAATTTTTTTTACGGAGCGATTGACACGAAACTTACTAAAGGTACTCTGTATCATTTCGAATTTAGCGATTTTTCAAAACAACTTCATACGGAGAGGCCAGAGGATATTCAAAAATGAATTATTGTTTTTTTATTTGAAAATTGGTGCATATACTCTAAAATTAAAACTAATAAGATTCACATTTTTAATTTCTTCAAAAATCTACCCTTAGGGTCTTAAAACGGGAGTGCAAAGTATGTATGTATTAAGACGCACAGACCAAAAAACTAGACGTAGAAATCTGAAATTTGAGCTTTAGCTGCCTTTAATGACGTAGACATTATATAATTTTGGAAAATTCAACCCTTAAGACGGGTTTCTCCCTAACATGTTACAGTTTCTATAAAACTTTTTATTTTACGAAGCGTTTACTCGAGACTTACTGAAAGTACTCTGTAAATAAAACAAAAAAAAACGTATTTTAAGATTTTTCAAGATGTTCAAATTTGTGTGGGAAAAAATTGATTAAAGTATTTTTTCAATTTGAAAGTTGATGCATATACTCTGAATTAAAATAATATATTTTTTTTAGTTTTTCAAATTGTAACCGGTTTTTAAACGAAGTTGCAAGTTATATATAAAAAATATTGGTATGACGCACAGCTCAAACCGCTAGAATGAAATTGAAACAATACATTTTTACGTGGTAGAGCCATGCTGCAGCTATATTAGTAGTATAGTTGTAGTACGAATGGGTCGGCTCGACCGGAGAAGGACCACGCTCTCACAGAATACCAGCGTAAAATAGCAGCTTAACACTGCTGTGTTTCGTATGGTGAGTGTAGAGAACCGGAGACCCTTTTTACTGGAAAAGAGGCATTCCATCTTAGTCCTCACGGGTGACAACGCATCTGCATTGATTCTTTATTGAAGATAGGTGTAGAAGTCTATGGGTCACAGCAACCACTTACCATCAGGTGGACTGTGTGCTCGTTTGTCACCCTATCCTATAAAAAAAATATAGCCACAGAATAAATAATCCTTTTATTACTGACTACGTAACATAGACTAAGAACTAAGATAGGATTTTGAAAAATTCTAACCCTCAGAGGATGAAATAAGGTGTAACAATTTGTACAACACGTTATATTTTACGGGGTGATTTCATATTTGTATCATCATCATCATCATCAATACAGCCCATCACAAGTCCACTGCTGAACGTAGGCCTCCCCCAAGGAATGCCACAAAGCACGTATGGTGAAAAATTATTAAACGATTTTTGTAACTTGAAAATTGGTACAATTACTTTTATCTTAAAATAATGAAATACGCATTTTTTTAATTTTTCGAAAACCTAATTACTTATCAAATGTTTGTGTGGAGGAAAAAAATTGCTTTCTAACTTACATGGCGGTAAAGATATATTTAAAACGAAATTGGGGTAGTCATGGATAATACATATTTTCGAACTTTACAAAATCTGCCCCTATTCATCCTTAAAATGTGGATCGATAAAAATTTGTATTTATGCTTAAGATTAAAATCTAAGAAACACGTGTTTCAGTACCTTTGACAATTCTATCCTTAAGTGAGTGATATAATTAAAGATGAAATATTGTTTGAAATTTTGCCATGTTTTAATAATATCTTTAAGAACACTATTATAAGCTTTCGATTAGAAACTTAGTAATACGTATTTAAAGATTTTTGACTATTTCACCCCTAACGGTAAATAGAGGATGTAAGCTGTTATGAAATTATAAACTATTTTGATGCGATTTGTTCCAGTCAACCTTATTACGCTAAGAATTGTTCACAACAAATGCCTAGAATGGTATAAATAAATTATTGTACAATTAAGTTAAAATAATAACGATAAAAACACAATATGATGACACAAAGTATGATGGGAATTATAAAAGTTGCAAGTCGAGTAGATTTTTGGAGGATCTTTGAGTAGATTTTTGGAGGAAAAGAAAGGTTGAGCACAACGAATACGCAGAGGGGAGGAGTTCCACAAGCGTACAGCTGTATAGCTACTCCCGAGCGCCGCAGCCTACGCACACTAACACAATGTGTATGTGCACGGCTAACACCAACCAAAGTCAAAACTTCATCGTGAAATAGAATAACTATAACAGAATATAACTCATTGAAGAAGGAGGATGAATATACGGGAATTGGTACGAAGAGGAAGATTGTTAGAGCTATTTTCACTATTCGAAAAGCCTTAGTCTAACCACAGAATAAATAATAGTACAACTAAAAATCTGCGATCATTATCATTCCGAAATATGAGAAAGTTTAAGTTTGAGCTCTTCGTATTATGCGATCTCATAATAAGTGTGGGTCATGACTGTCTGGACGTTATAACGTGGTCGCCGGTAACAACGCGGCGCGGGATTAGTTGCAAAATAATTAGGAAACGAGTACCCTTAACAGGTGGATGTGAATGAAAAATGTGATGAGAGAGTGAGGGCGATGTAGAAGTAACCAAATAGACGAATTTCTTTTGGTTTAAAAACTTCCGCGCGCGACCCTTTTTAACCTTGCGCCCCTAAGCACTTGCCTAGTTTGCCTTAGGGATAATTCGCCACTGCTCTTGATTTACAAGGGTGTAGGAATACTAATTTGGTTTTCGTGGGGGAAAAAATTATAATTTACTGACTCGTGAAGAATTTGAACGCCGCCCTCCGATGATCAAGGTTTATTTTATATCGGCGCTTTTACCTACTGAGCGAACGAGTTTGGTATATGCCGTTGTAAATAAAGCATCAGTAGCCAAAATCAGCGTAGCTATCACTGCCACATACGTACGGATTTTAAACTCGTTTGTAAGTCGAATACGAAAATAAAACGTACCTTTCAGGTGGAAAATATTTTTAAAGTTTTTAACTTGGCTGATGTTTTTGGAGAGTTTGTATATATATTTAAAAACGTTACCCCCATACTAGGATTTTCTCCAGTATCGTGGAGGTAGTTTACGTACATAAATTGCAGAAGGACCAATATCCAGACCCGGAACAATTGCTTGTAGGCCATACGAATAACTGTTTCATGCGAGATTCGAACCCGCGACCCTCAGCGCCTTAACTCATTGCTAAGCCAGTGCGCCACGGAGCCGTCTATATTTTAGACACGCTCTGTAACCTAAACGGACTGATGGATTTAACATTTACATTTTTCATTTTTAACATATGGGATGTCGTTAGATTCGTCTTAATGAGAGATTGACAAGAGTAATATTAGAATGTTTCTTTACTGTTAACATTTTTATGCAGTCGTGTATTTTTAATTATTCTTTCAATTTATTACCTTCACGAAATTCAAATCGTGTTTTTGTATCAAAAATTGTTTCTTAGGATCAAAATGTCTAAGTATCTCATTTAGAAATATTGTAAAATCAAGCTTTAGTTTATATCGGCGCTCTTACCTGCTGAGCTAATGAGTCTTGTTCTCAGTCGTTAGAAATAAAGCATCAATAGCCAAACCTTGATGACGACATTCATGATTTCTAAAAATGGATCAGCGTATAGTGATTAAGGTACGATTCACAACCTACTACAACGGTGTTTTTCATGCAAAACAGAAACAGAAACTGTTTTATTCAATGTAGATTATAAATTATACTTATTTAAAGTCACTGTTTTGTTTAATTACCACTGGTTCGGAAAAAAACCTCCGTCTTAGGAAGAACCAGCAAGAAACCCAGCGGGACTTTTTTTAATTACAGCTTACACAATTAACAACACAAAACAAATTACAAATAGCTTGGTAGCGATCATCTCATTCCCAGCGGTTATTATCATCCATAAATTCCTTAATATTATAATAACCCTTTTTATACAAACTTAATTTAATAAAGTTTTTGAACTTTGAGCAGGTCAAATTTTATATATTTTCTGGGATTTTGGTGTAAAAGCGTGTATATCGCCCCAAGAATGAATTACTGAATCGTTTGAGTCGAGTAACTGGTACTACTAGCTTGAATACCTTTTCTTTATCTGCACGTAAAAGTTCTCTGCTGGTCACGGGCCTCTCCCATTGTGGAGAGGATTTTCCATTTATTGTCAAGTTTGGTAGGCGGGTGATGATTTCGTCATTAGTGTGGGTATTTTACGTTTGAGCTAAATGAAACGAAAAACCATAAATACAAGATTTTTCGGGCATTTCCCATAGTCGTCTCTTACGACATCTACGGGACAAAACGAGGCGATGCTTTTCCTTACGTAGGCACCAACGACATGTTTATTTTTTCTTAATTATAAATACGCATATATGCGTATAATTGTTCTTTAAACGGTACAAAATTATAACATCAAGGTATTCATATTGCCAGCCAAATATTCCGAGATGGTAAGTCTGTACCTACGTAATAAGTACAGTTCTTATAAACTTGAGATCCATATTACAGGTATAAGTAAGACATAACCCAGCTATAACATTGTTTAAATGATAATAAAAATATCTAACAATAGGTACATTTAACACCCTCATAAAAAATAGACATTATCCATTATAATGTTATTTCCAAAGTTACAAAAATAACTTATTTTATTCCCAGATATGGAAAAAAAAACTAATTTTACAGATTTTATCACGTTTAATTTTAACTTTTTAATTCCCGCCGTGACTTTGTTTTTAAATTATTCGCGTAAATTTCCAGGTACTATAACTGCCATTCAATAATATTTTGACAGCTTTAATGCCTATTAACTATACCATAAGCGGGAAAAAAACTCTAGTAATCTTAACCCGTTAGCGGATATTACATGTCTTCGAAAGAGTTGCGGGTTTCATTACGATATTTTATGTCATTGGCGTATACGTGCCCGTGGTAATAACATAACCGCCTGTAAAATATTCATGTGAACAAAATTTTAATCATTAAGATTTTCACTTTTTTATTGTTATCGACGTACCTAGTATTGCGGAAGTTGTGAATCGTACCTTAATAGATCTTTGCTGGCTCATTTTGAACGACGTCAAGTTTTGGTTACTAATGCCACATACAGTTTCTTTACTCATGTGCTGTGATGCTTTATTTTAACCTCCATGTAACAAGACTCGTTAACTCAGTAGGTAAGAGCGCCGATATAAACTAAAACTTGATCATTGGAGGGCGGAGGTTCAAATCCTTCACGAGTCAGCTTTTATCACGTTTTTTCATAAAAATCATGGAAGCGGAGTAGCTGAGCGTTAGGTTGCAGCGCTGCAGGGCTCTTACCTACTGAGCTAACGAGTCTTATTCTGTGCCGTTAGAAATAGAACATCAATAGCCAAACCTTGACGATATCACGATTTCTAAAAATGGATCAGCGTAGAGCGATTAAGGTACGATTCACAACTTACGCCTTATTGTGTTTTATCATATCTCGTCTTTATATGCTCGTAAAAGTCCTCTGCTAGTCATGGGCCTCTCCCGTTGTAGGGAGGATTTTCCATTTATTGTCATGTTTGGTAGGCGGGTAATGATTTCGTCAATAGTTTGGGTTTTTTACGTTTGAGGTAAATAAGACGAAAAGCCATAGAAACAATAAGATTTTTCAGGCATTTCCCATTGTCGTCTCTTACGACATCTACGGGACAAAACGGGATAATGCATTTCTTTACGTAGTCACCATATGACATGTTTATTTTATTATTATGTTTATTACTTATCGAGAAAGCGAAAACGTTTATAATTAAGAAGTACGAGTATATGCGGTAATGCTTAATAATGTTTAAACTTTAAATGGTACAAAATTATAACATAAAGGTATTTATATTCTCAACCAAACGTTCCCAGATGATAAGTCTGTCTGTAATAAGTACAGTTCTTATAAATTTGTGATCCGTATTATATAAGTAATACACAACCCAGATTAAGTGGGCTATATTTTAAAATATTTTATCTATTATTAAACAGTGTTTAAATGGTAATAAAATGTCTAACATTGGTATCTCACCTTCATAAAAATAGATATTATCCATTATATTGTTATTTTCAAACTTACAAAAATTACTTATTTATTTCCCAGATATAGGAAAAAACCAATTTTACCGATTTTATCGCGTTTAATTTTAACTTTTTATATTCTCGACGTAACAATGTTTTTAGATTTGTGTGTTCAATGTTTTGAAATTATTCGCGCAAATTCCCAGATACTTTAACTGCCATTCAATAATATTTTGACAGCCTTAATAGGCATGATACCTTGAGCGGGAAAAAAGCTCTAGTAATCTTAACCCGTTAGCGGACTTTCACATGTCTTCGAAAGAGTTGCGGGTTTCATTACGATATTTTATGTCACTGACGTATACGTGCACGTGGTAATAACATATACACCTGTAAAATATTCATGTGAACGGGGTGTAACAAAATTTTAATCATTAAGATTTTCACTTTTTTATTGTTATCGACGTACCTAGTATTGCGTAAGTTGTGAATCGTACCTTAATAGATCTTTGCTGGCTCATTTTGAATGACGTCAAGTTTTGGCTACTGATGCTTTATTTTAACCTCCACGCAACAAGACTCGTTAGCTCAGTAGGTAAGAGCGCCGATATAAACTAAAGCTTGATCATCGGAGGGCGGAGGTTCAAATCCTTCACGAGTCAGCTTTTTATGACGTTTTTTCATGAAAATCATGGAAGTGGAGTGGCTGAGCGTTTGGTTGCAGCGCTACAGGGCCGCGGGCAGGAATCCCGCATTGAACAAGTGCTTCTACAAATAAAGGTCCAGAGGATGTGTGTCTATGTACAATTTAAATATGTAAAATGCTTCTACAATAAATGAGTAAATTCTAATATAGGAGCTACATTTATTTTAAAAAAAGTAACAAGAAAATTACGAATGATTTTTCAGAAACGCATTAAAAATTTTATAACTTTCTTATTACAAAATGCACAACATGTACATATTGCTTGTAACGAAAGTATTAGAACCCCCGCCCTCCGATGATCAAGCTTTAGTTTCACGGCGCTTTTACCTACTGAGCTAACGAGTCTTATAATAAACATTTTGAAATAAAGCCTCAGTAGTTTTCAAATTGTCTGGCCATTATGAATAATGCCTTATTAATAATTTGGTCCATAACATAATATATCTTTAAAAACAACTTCCATACTAGGATTTTGTTCTGTATCGTGGATGCAGTTTACATACATACATACATTGCACAAGGACAAATATCCAGACCTGGAACAATTACTTGTATGCCATACAAATACTTGTTCCGCGCGGGATTCAAACCCGCGGTCCTTAGCTCCTTAACTCATCGCCAAGCCAGTGCGCCGCGGAACCGTCTAAGTCTTTCGCACGCTCTGTAGCTTAAACGGCTTGATGGATTTTAGCATATGAGGTGTCATTCGATTCGTCTTATCGAGTATGTAACACAGGGTATTAATATTTTAATTTTTCTTTGCAGAAAACATTTTTACGCAGTCGAGTATTTTTAATTACTGTTTTAACGTATCTTTTACGAAGTTTAAATCGTGTTTTTGGATCAAAAATCGATTCTTTGGATTAAAGTGTTTAAGTATCTCAATTAAAACTTTTGTAAAAACATAATAAAAGGATGACTCGTGAAGGATTTGAACCTCCGCCCTCCGATGATCAAGCTTTAGTTTATATCGGCGCTCTTACCTACTGAGCTAACGAGTCTTATTCTGTGCCGTTAGAAATATAACATCAATAGCCAAACCTTGACGATATTCACGGTTTCTAAAAATGGATCAGCGTAGAGCGATTAAGGTACGATTCACAACTTACGCCTTATTGTGTTTTTTCATATTTCGTCTTTATATGCTCGTAAAAGTCCTCTGCTAGTCATGGGCCTCTTCCGTTGTAGGGAGGATTTTCCATTTATAGTCATGTTTGGTAGGCGGGTAATGATTTCGTCAATAGTTTGGGTTTTTTACGTTTGAGGTAAATAAGACGAAAAGCCATACAAACAATAAGATTTTTCAGGTATTTCCCATTGTCGTCTCTTACGAAATCTACGGGACAAAACGGGATGATGCATTTCTTTACGTAGTCACCATACGACATGTTTATTTTATTATTATGTTTATTACCTATCGAGAAAGCGAAAACGTTTATAATTAAGAAGTACGAGTATATGCGGTAATGCTTAATAATGTTTAAACTTTAAATGGTACAAAATTATAACATCAAGGTATTTATATTCTCAACCAAACATTCCCAGATGATAAGTCTGTCTGTAATAAGTACAGTTCTTATAAATTTGTGATCCGTGTAATATAAGTAAGACACAACCCAGATTAAGTGGGCTATATTTTAAAATATTTTATCTATTATTAAACATTGTTTAAATGGTAATAAAATGACTAACATTGGTATCTCACCTTCATAAAAATAGATATTATCCATTACATTGTTATTTTCAAAGTTACAAAAAATACTTATTTATTTCCCAAATATAGGAAAAAACTAATTTTACCGATTTTATCGCGTTTAATTTTAACTTTTAATATTCCCGACGTGACAATGTTTTTAAATTTGTGTGTTCAATGTTTTGAAATTATTCGCGCAAATTCCCAGTTACTTTAACTGCCATTCAATAATATTTTGACAGCCTTAATAGGCATGATACCTTGAGCGGGAAAAAAGCTCTAGTAATCTTAACCCGTTAGCGGACTTTCACATGTCTTCGAAAGAGTTGCGGGTTTCATTACGATATTTTATGTCACTGGCGTATACGTGCACGTGGTAATAACATAACCACCTGTAAAATATTCATGTGAACGGGGTATAACAAAATTTTTATCATTAAGATTTTCACTTTTTTATTGATATCGATTTACCTAGTATTGCGTAAGTTGTGAATCGTACTTTAATAGATCTTTGTTGTCTCATTTTCAATGACGTCAAGTTTTGGCTACTGATGCTTTATTTTAACCTCCATGTAACAAGACTCGTTAGCTCAGTAGGTAAGAGCGCCGATATAAACTAAAGCTTGATCATCGGAGGGCGGAGGTTCAAATCCTTCACGAGTCGGCTATTTATCACGTTTTTTCATGAAAATCATGGAAGCGGAGTAGCTGAGCGTTTGTTTGCAGCGCTGCAGGGCCGCGGGCAGGAATCTCGCATTGAACAAGTGCTTCTACAAATAATGGTCCAGAGGATGTGTGTCCGTGTACTTGAGCTGAGTAACGTTTATTAATACGGGCCATAGACTAAGAACTAAGATAGGATTTTGGAAAATTCTAACCTCAGAGGATGAAATAAGGTGTAACAGTTTGTACAACACGTTTTATTTTACGGATTGATTTCATATTTGTATCATCATCATCATCATCAATACAGCCCATCAAGTCCACTGCTGAACGTTGGCCTTCCAAGGAATGCTACAATGGCTACAAAGCACGGTATTTGTATGGTGTAAAATTATTAAATGATTTTTGTAACTTGAAAATGGTACAATTACTTATATTAAAATAATGAAATACGCATTTTTAATTTTTCTTAAACCAAATTAAGGTACCTGCGGGTAATAAGGCCTAGCTAAGGAAAATCGAAAATAAAATCAGAAATAATTTGATCCACAGATTTTAATAAAAATCATTAGTTTAGTACAGTTTCTATAAAGTAAAAGAATAATTGTAACATTTGCCATAAAGAAAACAAAATTAAACATTTCTAAAAACCTTGCTTCCTTTAAATTTTACTATGGTAGGATAATAGGCCTACTGCTTTAACGAACTCAAATGATCAATTTATACGTAATATATTTAATATTTGTGATCAATAATCACATGAATGCAACAATTAAGACTTAAAATTCTAAAAATATATAAATTTGCCTCGCCTAAGAGTACAAAGTCATTAGTATAATGATGAACATACTGACAACCAAACTCACTTCTCGTGATTATCATCAGTGCGTCGGCTAAGTCTCTCGAGTTGAGTTGAGTGTTAGTTGAGTTGAAAGTAGGTTTATTGTTGAGTTGAGTGTCCTCCCAACCAAATTTCTGTCACATCGGCCAGTCTCAACGGAGACTAGCCCATCAGCACAGTACAGAATTATAGTATCCAATGTATACGCAAGCACAGGTCACAGGTGCACTCTCTATTCCCTCACAATCATTAGATCGCAATCCGACACGGTCCAGAGATCTTAAGCGCAAGACTAAAAATTTACACATGATTTAAAAGCTTCTAATGTCAAAGCCTTAATTCTTCGACACACTTTGTCTTTGCACTGTTTGGAAAGCTGAAACCAGGCCTTTTCCTGACTACGACATTAGTTTAATAATAAAAGCGTACGATTTATTTGCATTTATAACATTTTAAAAGTGATATAAAATTTATAGTAAAACAAAAAAAACTACACAGGAAAAAGGAGTATAATAAGGCCTGTGGTGAAATTTAGTAGGCCTTAATAACCGCCGACCAAGTATTTAAGAAAAACCAAATCAAAAAAAAAATTACCACGATACGTTACTCAAATCTTCAAGACCAACAAAGTATTTATTCATAAATATAAAGATTACGATTTGAGATAGCTAAGTGTAATATTACAAAACATACCTACGATTTATTTGGACTGATTTTTATTATTGGTGCAGTGCGGTCGTATCTTATGATAGATAATGCAACTCTGGTGGCAGGACGCGGGGCAGCGCGTCTCTAAACTTGTAGCGACATTATTGTGCAATAGGAGTCTGATATTATCTGCTTGCGAGTGCGGTTATTATAAATACGATTTTGTTACTTAGGCCTTATTAGCCATATTTAAAACGAAATGGGGGTAGTTATGATATTACATATTTTCGAACTTTACAAAATCTGCCCGTATTCATCCTTAAAATGTGATCGATAAAATTTGTATTTATGCTTAAGATTAAAATCTAAGAAACACGTGTTTCAGTATCTTTGACAATTCTATCCTTAGTGAGATATAATTAAAGATGAAATATTGTTTGAAATTTCACATGTTTTAATAATATCTTTAACAACACTATTATAAGCTTTCGATTAGAAACTTAGTAATACGTATTTAAAGATTTTGATTATTTCACCTAACGGCAAATAGAGGATGTAAGCTGTTATGAAATTGTAAACTATTTTGATGCGATTTGTTCCAGTCAACCTTATTACGCTAAGAATTGTTCACAACAAATGCCTAGGATGAAAGAAATAAATTATTGTACAATTAAGTTAAAATAATAATGATAAAACACAATATGATGACACAAAGTATAATGGGAATTATAAAAGTTCCAAGTAATAAGCTTTGAATAGATTTTGAAGGAAAAGAAAGGTTGAGCACAACGAATATGCAGAGGGGAGGACTTCAACAAGCGTAATTGTTTAATTACCACTGGTTCGGAAAAAAAACTGAAGGAAACACCCAGACAGCAGAGTTTTTGGATTAGTGCGACCACGTTTAAACTCATTAAACCAGTTGTAAACAGTGGCACGAGATGGGATTTCATCGTGAAAGGCCAATCGAAGTCTCTCATAACTTTCTTGTTGACTTAAATGACATCGAAAGTCATAAAAATCGTACGAAATTTTCTCGCGTTAAATTTGCTGACGTGACACAGACACAGACAATTTTCAATTTGCCGCCAAATCGTAAACAAATGACAAATTAATAAAATACATACACAATAACATTGGCAAAGAGTTCAATTTTCAAAATTTGAACTTATTTTTTTATTATATAGTTTACAAGTGGCCAGTTCTAAAACTTTCAGTGTCGCCCTCGTAAGCCCAGTCCACCTGATGGTAAGTGAATGATGTGGCCCGTAGACAACCACATTTAACCTCGAATCAGAATCAAAATGCAGATGTATTGTTAACCTCTGAGAACTAAGATGTGTCTCGTTACCAATACAAAGGGTCTCTACCTCGTCACTCACTTTTCGAAACACGGCAGGATTATGCTGCTATTTCACGCTGGTATTCTGTGAGAGCGTGATCTTTCACCGGTTGCCGACCCATTCATACTACGACCATAATATAACTGTAGCGTGACTCTACCACGTATTTGTATGATAATAAATGTATAAAAAAGTTGCTTTTGATCATATACGCTTACAGAATAGGCGCTTATTTTTAAGATAGCTACCTATTTTTAGGTAACAATTTTTACACGACTTTTCTTTTATAAAACTAAAGTGACAAATGAATTTACAGTCCACGTGATGGTAAGTGGCGACTGCAGCCAATGGACATCGTGAACTAACTTTAAACAAAGAAGGCTAGAGATACGTGCAAGCACTGCTATTTCTTTTCTTTTCTTTTAAAAAACAATAACTTCCACACTAGGATTTTCCTTTTCCAGGCCCAGAACAATAATTTGTAGGCCATAAATACTTGTTTAAAAGGAGATTCGAACCATGCGCCCTTAGCGCTGCAACTCATTGCTAAGCCACTGCGCCACGGAGCCGTCAAAATATTTGTCAGCAGAAGTAGGTAAAGGGACCTACTAACGGATTTCTAGGCAGAAAAGAAGTCCTACCACTTAGTAAACGCTGCAACTTCAGTAAAAGAAGGAGGTTTACAATTCGACTTTATGTTTTATTTGTATGAATGTTACGATATCTTCGCCAATTATAATCCACTTTAATGATTCATTTTTATTAAGTAGCTTAAATAATTAGCCTTATATAAATATACTTCAGGAATTGTAATATAAATAAAATAAAAATACGAAATGGCTCGACTGATTTTGATGAAATTTTTCGTGTGTGTTTTAGTGGGTCCCTGGATGGTTTAGATTTACTATTGGATCCGGTAGGTGGCGCTGTTGTCGAGATCCAGAAATCACCTGTGCGAAGCCGGGCGGATAGCTAGTTAATAAAATCAGCAGTTTCAATCTGCCTGCCAAGCGTGGGAATTATGGCAAATATTCCTACGCTTGCACTTTTGAGGAAGGCCTATGTTCAGCAGTGGACTTTTGTTATGTTGTAATGAATGGACGAATGAATGAAAATATCAATAATTCTTACATTTAATTTCAATATGATTCCATTTTGAAAACTTATTTCCAGCTAGAACACACCAAATGCTACTACTAATCTAATATATAAAATTAATTTTGTTTGTTCGTATTTTATGCGCCCATACTGTTCATCAGATTGCGCTAAAACTTCATCAACTTATTGCTTAGGTACACTTTCGTGAAGGTTAGGCATAGTATAATTAACTTACAGTAGGTGGCTCGCGTGTCGTACTGACAAATTTATTTGAAAGATATATTGAATGAGTGTATTATCATTCCTGATGAAACAATATAACTCTTCCAAATTTAAAATCACATTTTCACAATTATTTTCTTCTGCGGCAGCAAAGCGGTACATGCTGCAATTATTAGTATAGTTGTAGCAGAACACGAATGTCGATAAGGACCACGTCACAAAATACCAGCCAAAATAGTAGCTTAATGCTGCTGTGTTTCGTATGGTAGTGTGAGAACCGAGAACCTTACTGGAAACGAGGGCATTAACTTAGTTCACGGGTGACAACATCTGCATGATTCGTAATCGAGGATAGATGTAGATGTCTATGGCCACAGAACCACTTA
Source organism: Parnassius orleans (assembly GCA_029286625.1). Classification (NCBI taxonomy): domain Eukaryota; kingdom Metazoa; phylum Arthropoda; class Insecta; order Lepidoptera; family Papilionidae; genus Parnassius; species Parnassius orleans. The sequence goes on from JAGSMP010000277.1 coordinate 1,429,796, forward strand.
CCACTGGTGGACAGTGCGTTGTCACCCTATCCAGTTACATGAGTAAAAACCGTTACGGTTTCTTTTCTTGGCAAGGTACCAGCTAGTTTGTAATAAATAAAATTGTATAGAAAACGTTATATGTCGCGTCCGTCAGGTCTAACTTATTCTTCGTGCTACTGTAAGTGGTCCCATGCTTTACTGAGTGTTGGCGTACAGCGCGTGTGAAAGCAGGTGGTGTAACGTCTTCAATGCAGTTTTATAATATAAAACTGGTATCGTAATATTTGACTCCTCAAAACACATCAAAAGTATAATGTTTTGGACGGATAAATCGTTCTTGTTACTAAAACATTAACCGTGTAGTGGCGGTGTAAGAATATCCACCTTCCCATATAGTGCCGTGGGCGTCGTAAGTGGCGTCAGACGGAAACAACCAGATGGACAGCAGCGTCTTCCTAATCACAACTAAAAATAAAAATAAAACTGCAGTTGGCAACCCGCCTGCTAAGTGTGGCAACTATGGCAAATATATACATAGAGAGGATCTATGAGACAATCATGTGGGAGGCCTATGTTCAACAATGGACTTTTAATAGGCTCTTAAAGTTATAATGTAATCAGGATTAAAATTTCGTTTTTCAATTGCAATCTTGCCTTGAAATTACAACCTGACCTAAAATTACTACGGTCCGACCATGATAAAAATAGCCACTAACGTAATATCACACCTGACGACAAACAATGAAGGAGTGGCGACGCCTCCGGGTCGGTTACCAAAAGGTACTCTGTGGTGGTTAGCTGATCGGTGACCACGACAAGACTTCGGTTCGTTTTGCTTGAGCGCGACGGAGCATCCCCACCAATTAAAATATCCGTGTGAACTCTCGGTAAAGGAAGCCTTAAAAATATCACCGCTTTATGCCATGTGAGTAATAATAATACATACCCTAAACTGAATTAGTATATTATATATCACAAAAATACGTTGAAAATTCTATATTCGTTAAAACTCATAGGCTCTAATGGGTCTAATATGGATTTTCAATCTTTTGTTATATGTTTATGTAACATAATGATAGGACGAATTTGACACTGTGGAGTTTAAGTTTAAGCTCCAGTTTGTTTCTGACTTAGTCACAAATTATTAAGCTCTGTTATTGTTAAATAAGTAATCAAGTTTTAAAGTCCATCTACCAACCAACCAAAATCGCACCTATTTCTGCCGCCAAATAGCGGTGTTTGCACTTCTGTGTTCCCGTCCGAAGGGTATAGACAATAGAGAGTTAGTATTACAGGCTGTGAGGTATTCCATCTTATTTCTCACAGGTCAGAGGCCTTCATCTAAAGTATCATGTGAACAGAGCATAACAAAATTTTAATAATAAACGTTTCAGTTTTAGTTTTTATGATGTGCTACACTGAAACCTAAAAGCAACAACTTCAGTTGGTAATTGTCTGTCAACTGTCAAGTTTCGTGAGAACTCATAACTATATTCAAGGTAGTTATTCAAATATATATGAATCTATAAAACGTGTTTTATTTTAGTTATTTTTGTTTTGGTTACTCTAAAGAAGTATAACTTCTTACGTGCGTAAATAAGTACACACGCACGTTTTTTATGAATGTTGTCGGCTAAAGTAAGTTGTGAATCGTACCTTAATCGCTCTTCACTGGCTTAATTTAGTACCCGATGGATGATGTCACTGTTTGTCTACTGTTGCTTTATTTCAAACTCTATGCAACAAGACTCGTTAGCTCAGTAGGTAAGAGCGCCGATATAAACTAAAGCTTGATCATCGGAGGGCGGAGGTTCAAATCCTTCACGAGTCAGCTTATTATAATTTTTTACACGAAAATCTTGAATGATAATCAAAGTGATAGACTAAGAGCCCGTGATCGCCAGACCTTTCTTATTTTATTGAAGATGAAAGTTTCTCAGCGCATGCTCCCAACATAGGTAGGTAGAACGATACTACTACAAAGTTTGCATCATCGTGGCTTAAGCAGGTAACCAGGTAGTAAGGTGAAAATAGCAACTTATATTTGTCAATATAAGTTCGTAATTTTCATATTTTATTGTTATATATTATATTGTTTTATTACAGACGTTAGTCCATATTTTTAGTGGCAAAAGAGCTATTACAAGATGTTTCCTGTAGCCAGACAGTTTCGACAGTTCCAATATTTTTTCTTTTTTTTTTGCGCCCAATGCAAGGACACCTCCGGTAGCGGGGAGGAGGTGTGAATGCCCAGTACCACGCAGCCGGCTGCCCACCCACAAACACCTTGGGACCGACGTAGCCCGAAGGCTCTACTGTCTATCTGAGACGACCTCCTCAGAGAGGAGGGGCAACCGTCCGGGGACGAAGCGGATCAACAGCCGCAAAGTTTGCTGGAGAAATGAGAGGGAATCGCATGTCCAGACAAACATTTATATAGATTAGCTAGGTGCGTCTCTGTAGCCGAAGGACATCCACATTTGCACCTGCGGGTTAACACTCTATACTTAACAACCTGTACTCATTCCGTTACTCTCTCTCTCACTCTGCCTCCCTCTGTCTATCTCTCATAATCCATCACCATGACCATCAACCACATCCTTCGCTTGTCAGCTCAGCCAAGTGACTTTATATAATAACGTTAATAGAACATTCATTATATACATACATTGATTTACTACATTTATACATATTACATAGATACATAGATTTATCCTCGATATAATGCAGAATCAAATGCAGACGCCTTGACAACCCTGCAGACTAAAGCCATACGAAAGACGCAGTATTAATCTGCTATTTCACGTGGTATTCTGTGCGACTATGGTCCTCCCCGGTGATACGTATGAACTGTAAACTCGTTTGTGAGTATGAATCCATATGTATGTATATCCATTTCTCTGGCATGCTTTGTAGCCTAACCGCCTAAATGCATTTTAACATAATTATGGGATGTCGTTAGATTCGTCTTAGTGAGAGTGACATAGGGTATAAAATATTATTATATAAGATTTTTTTATCAGTAAACATTTTACGCAGTCGGGTATTTTCTTATTATTATTTTACGAATTTTAAATCGTGTTTTCTACCGACTTCAAACAGGAGGTACTTACTCAATTCGACCTGATTTTTTTTATGTGTGTTACCTTATAACTTTTTCTGAGTGAACCGATTTCGATGATTCTTTTTTATTTGAAAGCTGCTTTTCATGTGGTCCCATATAAATTTGATCACGGTCCGATCTATAGTTTTGAGTTATTCTTAATAATTTATATTGAAGTCGGTTGTACAAAATTTTAATTTTAAATTATTGGACCAAAATCGTTTCTTTGGATCAAAATGTCTAAGTATCTCATTTAGCGCTTTTGTAAAAACATGAAAAAAGGCTGACTCGTGAAGGATTTGAACCTCCGCCCTCCGATGATCAAGCTTTAGTTTATATCGGCGCTCTCACCTACTGAGCTAACGAGTCTTACTGTAAGTCGTTGGAAATACACTTTGAATAGCCAAAACTTGACGTCATTCATCAATTGCTAAAAATGAATCAGCATAAAACGATTAAGGTACGATTCACAACCTACACACTATTATGAATTCACTTTCCTCTTCTTTATCCGCTCGTAATAGTCCTCTGCTCGACATTGGCCTCTACCGTTGTAGGAAAACATGTGTAATTAATGTGTATATGTGTGCGTAAGAGCACGCTTCACAGGCAATTTGTTGAAACTGGGGGTAACAATGGTAACAATTCGTAATAATGTTTAAACGGAACAAAGTTTTAACATCAAGCATTCATATTGTCAGCCAAATATTCCTAAATGTTAATACTATACTTAATAACTACAGTCTTTTAATTAATTAGTGATCCGTAATAAATGAGTCAACAACGCAACCCAGTTTTATGGGTTGCGTTTTTGACTCATAGTATATTTTCAAAATAGTTATTTATTATTTAACATTGTTTAAATGATAATAATATTGTCTAACAATAGATTGACATCTCACCCTAGTAATAAATAACCTGCCAAGTGCGAGTCGGACTCGCGCATGAAAGGTTCCGTACCATCGTAAAACGGGTTTCTAATAGGGGAGCCTTTAATTTTTAATTTGTTTTATTTTTTATTATTTGTTGTTATAGCGGCAACAGAAATACACATTCTGTGAAAATTTCAACTGTCTACCTATTACGGATCATGAGATACAGGCTGACAGACAGATACGGACGGACGGACGACGGACGGACGGACGGACGGACGGACGGACGGACGGATGGGCGGACGGACGAACGGACAGCGGAGGCTTAGTAATAGGGTCCCGTTGGTTACCCTTCGTACGGAACTCCAAAATGGTCATTATCCATTATGATTTTATTTTAAAATGCAAATAACTTATTTAACCCCAGATACTTCAACTGTCATTCGAAAATATTTTGACAGCCCTTAATAGGCATCAAGCATTGAGAGGGAAAAAGCTCTAACCACTTTTTTGATTATTATCGAAGTAGTATTTATATTATGAATAGTACCTTAATAGCTCCTTGCTGGCTCATTTCCAGTAATCGTTGAATGACGTCAATTTTTATCTACTGTTGGAAACTTCGTGCAACAAGATTCGTTAGCTCAGTAGGTAAGAGCGCCGATATAAAATAAACCTTGATCATCGGACGGCAGAGGTTCAAATCCTTCACGAATCAGCTTTTTATCTTTTTTTTCCATGATAATACAAGTGCAGTGGCTAAACGTTTGGCCTCTCCCCTTGTAGGGAGGATTTTCCATTTACATATTTGACCCATTTGGTAGGTGGGACGTATTTTACGTCTGAGTTAAATGAAACGAAAAGCCATAAAACCTTAAGATTTTTTAGCATTTCCGTAGACGTCTCTTACGACATCTACGGATCATTTTCTTACGCGGCCACTATACGACATGTTTATTTTTCTTAATTATAAATACGCATATGCGTAATAATGTTCTTTATACGGTACAAAATTATAACATCAAGGTTTTCTTATTGCCAGCCAAACATTCCTAGATGATAAGTCTGTATGTAATAACTACAGTTCTTATAAATATGTGATCCATATTATATAAGTAAGACACAACCCAGCTTAACACGATCGCGCGCGGTACGCGATCCTGGATTCTCATAAAAATGCACAAAATTTTCCATACAAATTTTGGATGCCGCTATATACGTAGAGTCACACATACTTATCGACTCACCCAGGCAACAAGGCCGTTACGGGCATAACCGTAGTATCTAAGGTAGGCTTCATTTTCGCAACTGACGTAAACAGTTGTAGATTTTAGTAAAAGTAAAGTATTTTCAAAGTTGGAACAGTTTCCTTTGGTTGTTGTTGTGGTTCTTCCTCCATGTCATCTTCATGAATTTGGGTTTGATGAATGGTCACTTTCGCATCACGTTCGGCGTGCCACTGTACCCCTCACCCCGCAGGCGTTCAACATTTGCAACGGGATATGCTGTACGTGCCGTACGTATGCTACGCTTGTGTTTGTGCGACCTTTGAGAATGAACAATTAACAAATTTCCGGTAATTGTGTGACAGTCGGACTTTGGCTGAGCTACTCGGAATGACACAAATTCTGTCTTACAATCTCGTACATTTTGCACGACGATAACGGTAGCAACTTTTAAAGCAATTTTGGTAATCACGGGTCGATGTCACATTGTATGAGCTCAGTCTGTCGGGATATCCCGTTACCGCGCGCGAACGGGTTAGGTGGGCTATATTTTTAAATATTTTATCTATTATTAACATTGTTTAAATGATAATAAAATGTCTAACATTAGTATCTCACCCTCATAAAAATAGACATTATCCATTATAATGTTATTTTCAAAGTTACAAAAATAACTTATTTAATTCCCAAATATGGAAAAACACTAATTTTTGGATTTTATCACGTTTAATTTTAACTTTCAATCTTCCCAACGTGACAATGTTTTTAAATATTGTGTTCAAAGTTTTGAAATTATTCGCGTAAATTTCCAGATACTTTAAGTGCCATTCAATAATATTTTGACCGCCTTAACAATCATGATACATTGAGCAGGAAAAAAGTTCTAGTAACCTTAAACCGTTAGCGGACTTTACATGTCTTTGAAAGAGTTGCGGATTTCATTACGATATTTTCTGTCACTGCCGTAAATGTGCACGTGGTAATAACATATCCACCTGCAAAGTATTCATGTGACCGGGGCATAACAAAATTTGAATTATTAAGTTTTCCACTTTTTTAATTGTTATCAACGTACCTAGTATTGCGTAAGTTGTGAATCGTACCTTAATAGCTTTTGCTGGCTCATTTTAGCCAACGATGAATGACGTCATGTTTTGGCTACTGTTGCATTATTTCAAACTCTATGCAACAAGACTCGTTAGCTCAGTAGGTAAGAGCGCCGATATAAACTAAAGCTTGATCATCGGAGGGCGGAGGTTCAAATCCTTCACGAGTCAGCTTTTATCATTTTTTTTCATGAAAATCCTGAAAGGCATTCGGTGAGCTTTTGGTTGCAGCGCTGCAGGGCCGCGGGCAGGAATCCCATTGAACAAGTACTTACAAATAATGGTTTGGAGGATGTTTGTCCATGTGCAATCTAAATATGTAAATTGCTACCACGATAAAGGAGTAAATCCTAGGAGTTAAGTTTATTTAAAAATGTTAACAATAAAATTACGGATGATTTAACAATTTTGTAAGTTTTATTACAAACTCATTTCTACATATAGCTTCTAGTGAAGATTGCTTCAATAAAGGTACATGCATAATAGAGTGAAAACCATCTGATGATGAATGGACACTGTAGCCGAAGGACACATTACATTTGCATCTGCGGCTTAACATTCAATACCAAACAGCGTGCTTTTATTCCGTTATTCTCTTCTCTCTCACTCACATACTTTTCTCCTCTCACACAATCTCTCTTCCTCACACACAATTTATATGTCTCTTTCACACACACACACTCTCTATCTCCTCTGTCTATCTCTCATGAATCATAATCCATCACCAAAATCTCAAGTTCTCAGGCTCCATTCTACAAGCGGCACGCAGAAGACTTGCTTGTTCTTCGCTTGTCTGCTCAGTGTCGTTAACCAAGTTGTCTTTCTATAATTGTTGACGCTACTAGGCATACATTACATATATACAGTACATAGAATACATTTATCCTGGATGGTAGAATCAAATGCAGACGCGTTGACACCTCTGCGGACTAAGATGGAATACCTCGTTACCAGCATAAAGGTTGTCCGGTTCTCATTTCCACCTTCAGATCTATTTGTTGGGAGACACTTTTGATGCATGAATGACTAGTCGGCAAATCAAGGGTAGGTGATGAGCTTGGTAAATTGGATCCCTACCTCTTTATTTATCCGATAGGCATGTTTCCATAAGACGGTTACCTTCACGAACGGACACATGATCGATTAGACCTTAAAATCATACGATTAAGAACAATATATTGTAGCCCTTGATCAGAGGCGTATTGAATGATGACAGCGCCCTAGGCTAGCACCTCAGCCTAGCGGCCATATATTATAAATTATAACATGTCATTTTGCAAATATACTATATTATATATATATAAAAGATGATATCTTGAGTGACTGACTCATCTATCAACGCACAGCCCAAACCGCTAGATGTAGTAATCTGAAATTTGGAAAGTAGCTGCCTAACATAGGTATCCATTAAGAAAGGATTTTGGAAAATCCAACCCTTAAGGTGAATAGGGTGTTACAGATAGTATGAAACTTATTTTTTACGGAGCGATTGACACGAAACTTACTAAAGGTACTCTGTATCATTTCGAATTTAGCGATTTTCAAAACAAATTCTTACGGAGAGGCCAGAGGATATTCAAAAATGAATTATTGTTTTTTTTTTATTTGAAGATATGGTAGTGAGTATTCTTACCGTAGTGGCGGGTAAGAATACCCACCACCCATATCTTCCCGTGGTGTCGTAAGAGGCGACAGAGGGAAACTGAGGCAGAGGATGGGCAGCAGCATCTTCTGATAACAGCAAAAACAATAAAAACTGCGGTTGCCAACCCGCTCGCCAAGCGTGGCAACTATGGCAATATACCCCATGATAGTAACGAAAGACGCCCCTGTCCCCGGCGGCCCTGCTATTCCTGGCTACGGTGGCGACCATGGTAACGGCGGGCAGGAGGTGCTAAGAATCTCCGGTGGAGGTTCGGCTGCTGCCCCACGACGACTCGACCTGGCAACTTATAACGCACGTACCGAGGACTGACGAGAAGATCCTGGAGGGAAGAAGAAGAGATAGACAAGTTGCGCTGGAATATTATAGGATTATCCGAGGTCCGAAGAGAGGGGAGACACGGTAATACTCGAATCGGCAACTTGTTCTATCACCGAGGCGACCATCTGTCCCAAGGAGGTGTCGGATTTATCGTCCACAAGTCTCGTTAACAACGTTGTAAAGATTGAGAGTGTGTCGACGAGGGTTGCGTACCTATACTCAGAATCACCAAACGGTATTCGCTGAAGGTACAGGTTTACGCACCAACCTCGGCATACCCCGATGAGGAGGTGGAGGAAATGTATGACGATATTCTAGAGTCATGCATTCCTCCAAAACCCACTATACGGTGTTAATGGGAGACTTCAACGCAAAACTAGGCACAAGAGAGTATGGTGAGCTGAAAGTAGGAAATTCGGAGTAGGCAACGGAACCCATGGGTTAGCTGCTGGCCGACTTCATGGAGAAAGAGGACTCTTTATGATGAACTCTTTCTTCCAGAAGCGGCCCCACAGGAAGTGGACCTGGTTGAGCCCCGACGGTTCGACAAAAATGAGATTGACTTATTATGACGACCAGGCGACAACTGTTTAGTGATGTCCCGTGATCGCGAGGGTGAAACTGGCAGCGATCACCGAATGGTGAGGGGCACACTGAACCTAAACGTAAAGTTGGAGAGGTCACGTCTAATGAAGTCAACGCTCCTGTCCCTGTGTTTAATCCAAAGTCCCGAAACCTTTCAGCTCGAGCTACGAAACCGTTTTCAGTGCCTAGAAGATTGCAATGCAGTGGACGATATGAATGACAAGCTCGTGTGAAACTGTCCATGCGGTCGGAGCTAAGTTTTGCAAGACCCGCCGCAGAAGAACACAAAATTCTCCGACACTCTAATCTCATGGCTGTTAGACGATATGAAGCTGCAGTCTTCAGTAGATTTGACAGAATACAGGCAACTGAACAGACAGATCTCCAAATGCCTGCGGCGGACTTACGCAACTTTAATACTGCTCGTATTGAAGAAGCAATCGAGCGGAACCAGGCTCCAAAGTCTTTGCTAGAGATCTGTCTGACAGAAAGAGCCAACTGTCGAAGCTGAAGACCGAGTTGGCAGCGTCGTTTCCGGGACACCTGAGATTTTGAGTGAGATTGAGAGGTTCTATGGGTAGCTGTACACATCATCGTTGGAGCCACACGCAAGTGAGTAACGATCCAAGAGCGAGTCTTATCCGACACTATTCGATGATATCCCGGACGTCAGTCTGAGCGAGATTAGAATGGCTTCCACTACCTTAAAACGGCAAGGCCCCAGGCGAGGATGGAATTACAGCGGAGCATCTGAAAGCAGGTGGAAAACCGGTACTTGAAGTCCTTCAGAAGCTCTTTAATTCCGTCCTACATGGTGGCATTATACCGGAGGCGTGGAGCAGAAGTGGTGGTCTTGTTCTTCAAGAAAGGCGCAACGCTCTCTTGCAGAAATACAGACCGATTTCCTTCTGAGCCGCGTCTACGTGCTGTTTTCGAGAGTCATTACGAATCGTCTCGCACGCAGACTCGACGACTTCCAGCCTCCCGAACGCTGAGCCCGAAAAGGCTTAGCACCATAGACCACATATATCTTCGGCAAAATTGTACAGAAGTCCGAGGAGGCAATTTGCCACTATGTCTGGCGTATGTGACTTATGAGCCTTGATTCCGTCGAAATTTGGGCGGTGCTGCAGTCCCTTCAGCGGTGCCAAGTTGACTGTCGGTATCGAAGTGCTGAAGTGCTTGTCAGTAGGGCTACGATGGCTATCCGAGTACAGAACAGGAGTACGAAACCCATCCAACTGCAGAGAGGTGTAAGACAGGGTGACGTTATATCCCCGAAACTGTTCACCGCTGCATTGGAAGACGCAGCTTCTGGACTGGAAAGGATACGGTATTAACATCAATGGCGAGTACATAACTCACTCGATTTGCCGACGATATAGTCCTTATGGCAGAATCGCCGGAGGACCTAAGCACTATGCTCATGACCTCAAGTGCCTCCCAACGGATAGGTTTTAAGATGAACATGGACAAAACAAAGATCATGTTTAATGTCCATGTCACAACCTATGCCGGTAGTTGTTGGGAGCACCAAGCTCAGTGTTGACGAGTATGTTTACCTGGGACAAATAGTCCGACTAGGTAGTCCAACTCGACCGAGAGGTCAACGACGATTCAACTCGGCTGGGCAGCGTTCGGGAAATTAATTCGTCAGGTATACTCAAAACTTGAAAACGAGGCTGTACAACCAGTGCGTGTTGCCAGTGATGACCTACGGAACTGACGTGGTCCTTCACTGCTGGCCGGATGAGGAAGCTCGAGGTCGCTCAGCGAGCTATGGAGAGGTATGCTCGGAGTCTCACTGCGTGATAAACTTAGAAATGAGGATATCCGCAGTAGAACCAGAGGACCGACATAGCCCAACGGATTAGTAAGCTGAAGCGGCAATGGCCGGCCGTATAGCTCGAAGAACCGACAACCGATGGGGAAAAGGTTTCGAGTGGCGGCCTGTACTGACGAAGGTGGGCATCCCCACTAGATGGAGTGACGACCTTGTAAGACATGCAGGAAGTCGATGGATGCAGGTGGCTCAAGACCGTGCTTTGTGGCATTTTTTCGGGGAGGCCTATGTTCAGCAGTGACTTGTGAAGGCTGTAATGATGATGATGATGATGAATTTGAAAATTGGTGCATATACTCTGAAATTAAAAATAATAAGATTCTCATTCTTTTATTTCTTTAAAAATCTACCCTTAGGGTCTTAAAACGAGACTACAAAGTTTGTATGTATTAAGACGAACAGACCAAAAAGCTCGTAAAAGACGTAGAAATCTGAAATTTGAGCTTTAGTAGCCTTTAATGACATAGACATCCTCCAAGACAGAATTTTGGAAAATTCAACCCTTAAGACGGGTTTCTCCCTAACATGTTACAGTTTATATGAAACTTTATTTTACGCGGCGATTTACTCGAGAATCACTGAAAGTACTCTGTTAATAAAACAAAAAAAAACCTATTTTAACATTTTTCAATGTGTTCATATTTGTATAGGGAAAATTGATTAAAGTATTTTTTCAATTTGAAAATTGATGCATGTACTCTTGAATTAAAACAATATTTTTTAGTTTTCAAATTAAAACCGGTTTTAAACGAGCGAAATATTGTATGACGCACAGCTCAAACCGCTGGAATGAAATTGTAACAATATGTATAGCCACAAAATAAATAATCCTTTTATTACTGACTACGTAACATAGGCTCGTATTAATAAACGTTACTCAACGACGAACTCACAAGGTAATCATTTGATACGCCCTTATTACGAAATCAGCATCTCAAGATCGTTGCTAATTAATAAACACATAAAAACAGAAACTCAAAATGTACTTAGGAATACTATTCTGTGACTTGCACTCAAGTATGCACACTTGAGAGTCGAGTTTCGTTTATTAATCAGTGTGGCACTCAGCTGATATCGTAAACCTAAACCACATCTTGAGATATGTTTATTAATAAGATCATAACCTCAAGATTGCACTCAAGTGCGTGTACTTGAGCTGAGTAACGTTTATTAATACGCCATAGACTAAGAACTAAGATAGGATTTAAAAATTCTAACCCTCAGAGGATGAAATAAGGTGTAATAATTTGTACAACACGTTTTATTTTACGGGGTGATTTCATATTTGTATCATCATCGTCATCATCACAGCCCATTACAAGTCCACTGTTGAACGTGGCCTCCCCAAGGAATGCCAAAGCACGTATGGTGAAAAATTATTAAACGATTTTTGTAACTTGAAAATGGGTACAATTACTTTAATCTTAAAATAATGAAATACGCATTTTTAATTTTTCGTAAACCTAATTAAGGTACCTGGGTAATAAGGCCTAGCTAGGAAAATCGAAAATAAAATCAGAAATATCTAATTTGATCCACAGATTTTAATAAAAATCATTAGTTTAGTACAGTTTCTATAAAATGAAAGAATAATTGTAACATTTGCCATAAAGAAAAACAAAATTAAACATTTCTAAAAACTTTGCTTCCTTTAAATTTACATAGGATAATAAGGCCTACTGCTTTAACGAACTCAAATGATCAATTTATTGTATTATATTTAATATTTGTGATCAATAATCACAAATATTAAATATATTAATAAAATTCTAAAAATATATAAATTGCCTCGCCTAAGAGTACTTAAAGTCATTAGTATAATGATGAACAAACTGACAACCAAACTCACTCCTCGTGATTATCATCAGTGCGTCGGTTAAGTCTTAGAGTTGAGTTGAGTGTTCGGTTGAGTTGAAAGTAGGGTTTATTGTTGGTTTAAGTGTCCTCCCAACCAAATTTCTGTCACATCGGCCAGTCTCAACGGAGACTAACCCATCAGCACAGTACAGAATTATAGTATCCAATGTATACGCAAGCACAGGTGCACTCTCTATTCCCTCACAATCATTAAATCGCAATCCGACACGGTCCAGAGATCTTAAGCGCAAGACTAAAAATTTACACATGATTTAAAAGCTTCTAATGTCAAAGCCTTAATTCTTCGACACACTTTGTCTTTGCACTGTTTGGAAAGCTGAAACCAGGCCTTTTCCTGACTACGACATTAGTTTAATAATAAAAGCGTACGATTTATTTGCATTTATAACATTTAAAAGTGATATAAAATTTATAGTAAAACAAAAACTATTGTGTAGTTTTTGTAAAAGGAGTATAATAAGGCCTATGGTGAAATTTAGTAGGCCATAATAACCGCCGACCAAGTATTTAAGAAAAACCAAATCAAAAAAATTTTACCACGATACGTTACTCAAATCTTCAAGATCAACAAAGTATTTATTCATAAATATAAAGATTACGATTTGAGATAGCTAGTGCAATATTACAAAACATACCTACGATTTATTTGGACTGATTTTTATTATTGGTGCAGTGCGGTCGTATCTTATGATAGATAATGCAACTTGGTGGCAGGACGCGGGCAGCGCGTCTCTGTAAACTTGTAGCGACTTTATTGTGCAATAGGAGTCTGATATTATCTGCTTGCGTGCGGTTATTATAAATACGATTTTTGTTACTTAGGCCTTATTAGCCGACAGGCCTTATTACGCACCTCATCAAATGTTTGTGTGCAGGAAAAAATGCTTTCTAACTTGCATGGCGGTGAAGATATATTTAAAACGAAATGGGGTAGTTATGGATAATACATATTTTCGAACTTTACAAAATCTGCCCGTATTCATCCTTAAAATGTGGATCGATAAAATTTGTATTTATGCTTAAGATTAAAATCTAAGAAAACGTGTTTCAGTATCTTTGACAATTCTATCCTTAAGTGAGATATAATTAAAGATGAAATATTGTTTGAAATTTTGCCATGTTTTAATAATATCTTTAAGAACACTATTATAAGCTTTCGATTAGAAACTTAGTAAAACGTATTTAAAGATTTTGATTATTTCACCCTAACGGCAAATAGAGGATGTAAGCTGTTATGAAATTGTAAACTATTTTGATGCGATTTGTTCCAGTCAACCTTATTACGCTAAGAATTGTTCACAACAAATGCCTAGGATGATAGAAATAAATTATTGTACAATTAAGTTAAAATAATAATGATAAAAACACAATATGATGCCACAAAGTATGATGGGAATTATAAAAGTTCCAAGTAATAAGCTTTGAGTAGATTTTGAAGGAAAAGAAAGGTTGAGCACAACGAATATGCAGAGGGAGGACTCCACAAGCGTAATCGTTTAATTACCACTGGTTCGAAAAAAACGGAAGGAAACACCAGACAGCAGAGTTTTTGATTAGTGCGACCACGTTTAAACTCATTAAACCAGTTGTAAACAGTGGCACGAGATGGGTTTCATCGTGAAAGGCCAATCGAAGTCTCATAACTTTCTTGTTGACTTAAATGACATCGAAAGTCATAAAAATCATTGTACGAAATTTTCTCGCGTTAAATTCATGCTGACGTGACACAGACACAGACAATTTTCAATTTGCCGCCAAATCGTAAACAAATGACAAATTAATAAAATACATACACAATAATATTGGCAAAGAGTTCAATTTTCAAAATTTGAACTTATTTTTATTATATCGTTTACAAGTGGCCAGTTCAAAAACTTTCAGTGTCGCCCTCGTAAGCCCACAGTCCACCTGATGGTAAGTGAATGATGTGGCCCGTAGACAACCACATTTAACCTCGATTCAGAATCAAAATACAGATGTATTGTTAACTCTGAGAACTAAGATGTGCCTCGTTACCAATACAAAGGGTCTCTACCTCGTCACCATTTCGAAACACGGCAACATTATGCTGCTATTTCACGCTGGCATTCTGTGAGAGCGTGATCCTTCGCCGGTTAAGCCGACCCATTCATACTACGACCATAATATAACTGTAGTGACTCTACCACGTATGATTGTATGATAATAAATGTAAAAAGTTGCTTTTGATCACATACGCTTACAGAATAGGCGCTTATTTTAAGATAGCTACCTATTTTAGGTAACAATTTTACCCGACTTTTCTTTTATAAAACTGAAGTGACAATGAATTAACAGTCCACGTGATGGTAAGTGGCGACTGCAGCCAATGGACATCGTGAACTAAATTTAAACAAAGAAGGCTAGAGATACGTGCAAGCACTGCTATTTCTTTTCTTTTCTTTTAAAAAACAATAACTTCCACACTAGGATTTTCTCCTGTATCGCGGAAGCAGTTTAAATACATAGATTTCACAAGGACAAACATCCAGACCCAGTACAATAATTTGTAGGCCATACAAATACTTGTTTCGTGCGGGATTCGAACCCGCGGCCCTTAGCGCTGCAACTCATTGCTAAGCCACTGCGCCACGGAGCCGTCAAAATATTTGTCAGCAGAAGTAGGTAAAAGGGACCTACCCTAACGGATTTCTAGGCAGAAAAGAAGTCCTACCACTTAGTAAGCGCTGCAACTTCAGTAAAAGAAGGTAGTTTACAATTCGACTTTATGTTTTATTTGTATGAATGTTACGCGATATCTTCGCCATTTATAATCCACTTTTAATGATTCATTTTTATTAAGTAGCTTAAATAATTAGCCTTATGTAAATATACTTCAGGAATTGTCAGTCTCGCTAAAACACGAAAATGGCTCGACTGATTTTGATGAAATTTTTTCGTGTGTGTTTTAGTGGGTCCCTGGATGGTTTAGATTTACTATTGGATCCGGTAGGTGGCGCTGTTGTCGAGATCCAGAAATCACCGTGGAAGCCAAGTGATAGCTAGTAGTTAATAAAATCAGCAGTTCTTCCTGCCAGAAGCGTGGAATTATGGCAATAATTCCCACGCTTGGCAGGCAACTTTGGAGGAAGGCCTATGTTCAGTAGTGGACTTTTGTTATGTTGTAATGAATGGACGAATGAATGAAAATATCAATAAATTCTTACATTTAATTTCAATATGATTCCATTTTGAAAACTTATTTCCAGCTAGAACACACAAAATGCGCATGCGTTACTAATCTAATATATAAAAAAATTTTGTTTGTTCGTATTTTATGCGCTGCCACTGTTGATCAGATTGCGCTAAAACTTCATCAACTTATTGCTTAGGTACACTTTCGTGAAGGTTATAGGCATAGTACAATTAACTTACAGTAGGTGGCTCGCGTGTCGTACTGACAAATTTATTTGAAAGTTATATATTGAATAAGTGTATTATCATTCCTAATGAAACAATATAAATCTCCAAATTTAAAATCACATTTTCAATTATTTCTTCGCAGCGAAGCCACATGAGTAAAGAAACCGTAACGGTTCCTTTACTCATGCGGCAACGCGCCGGGTACCAGCTAGTTTGTAATAAATAAAATTGTATAGAAAACGTTATATCGTCCGCGTTCCGTCACAGTCTAACTATTCTTCGTGTTACTGTACTCCGTGGTCCCGTGTTTACTGAGTGTCAGCGTACAACCGTGTGAAAGCAGGTGGCGTAACGTCTTCAATGTTTTATAATATAAAACTGGTATCGTAATATTTTGACTCCTCAAACACATCAAAAGTATAATGTTTTGTACGGATAAATCGTTCTTGTTACTAAAACATTAACCGTGTAGTCGCGGTGTAAGAATATCCACTACCCCATACAGTCCCGTGGGCGTCGGTGGCGTCAGAGGGAACAAACCAAGAGATGGACAGCAGCGTCGTCCTAACACAACTAAAAATAAAAATAAAACTGCAGTTGGCAACCCGCCTGCTAAGTGTGGCAACTATGGCAAATATACCCCTATGAGACAATCTATGGGAGGCCTATGTTCAGCAGTGGACTTTTGATAGGCTATAATGGTATATAAACCTTAACCTTAAAGTTATAATGTAATCAGGATTAAAATTTCGTTTTCAATTGCAATCGTGTCTCGAAATTACATATAATAATAACCTGATCTAAAATTACTGCGGTCCGACCATTTAAAAATAGCCACTAAAGTAATATTACACCTGACGACAAACAGTAAAGGAGGGCGACGCCCCAGGTCGTGGTTACCTGATCGGTGACCACGACAAGACTTCGGTCGTTTCGCTTGAGGCGCGACGAGAGCATCCCCACCAATTAAAATATGTCCGTGTGAACTCTCGGTAAAGGAAGCCTTAAAAATATCACCGCTTTTTGTCATGTGAGTAATAATAATAATACATACCCTAAACTGAATTAGTATATGTATATCCAAAAATACGTAGTAAAATTCTATATTCGTTGGAAAACTCATAGGCTCTAATGGGTCTAATATGGATTTTCAATCTTTTGTTATGTTTATGTAACGTAATGATAAAGGACTTTTGACACTGTGGAGTTTAAGTTTAAGCTCCAGTTTGTTTCTCACTTAGTCACGAAATTATTAAGCTCTGTTATTGTTAAATAAGTAAATCAAGTTCTAAAGTCCATCTACAACCAACCAAAATCGCACCTATTTTCCGCCAAATAGCAGTGTTTGCACTTCTGTGTTCCCGTCCGAAGGGTATAGACAATAGAGAGTTAGTATTACAGCTGCTGAGGTATTCCATCTTATTTCTCACAGGTCTGATCAGAGGCCTTCATCTAAAGTATTCATGTGAACAGAGCGTAACAAAATTTTAATAATAAACGTTTCAGTTTTGAAGTTGTTATGATGTGCGCGCACACCGAAACCTAAAAGCAACTTCAGTTGGTAATTGTCTGTCAACTGTCAAGTTTTCGTGAGAACTCATAACTATATTCAAGGTAGTTATTCAAATATATATGAATCTATAAAACGTGTTTTATTTTAGTTATTTTTGTTTTGGTAACGCTAAAGAAGTATATCTTCTTACGCGTACATGGCACACACGCACGTTTTTATGAATGTTATCGGCTCAAGTAAGTTGTGAATCGTACTTAATCGCTCTACGCTGGTTTGTTTTAGTACCCGATGGATGACGTCACTTTTTGTCTATTGCTTTATTTCAAACTCTATGCAACAAGACTCGTTAGCTCAGTAGGTAAGAGCGCCGATATAAACTAAAGCTTGATCATCGGAGGGCGGAGGTTCAAATCCTTCACGAGTCAGCTTATTATAATTTTTACACGAAAATCTTGAATGATAATCAACGTGATAGACTAAATGCCCGTGATCGCCAGACCTTTCTTATTTTATTGAAGATGAAAGTTTCTCAGCGCATGCTGCCTACATAGGTAGGTGGTAACAATGGGTACTACAAAGTTTGCATCATCGTGGCTTTAGCAGAAAACCAGGTAGCAAAGTGTATAAAATAAAGAAGTTATATTTGTCAAAGTACAAAGCGCAATTTTGTCTTTTTTACTGGACATGTGCTTTTGTTCTCAATTAGTTTGATTTGTGTTTGTTTAGAGTTTATATGTATGTTGTTTAGTTTATTTTTCATATAATGATGTATACACCTGTAAAGACATATCCTTTGTCTAAAAAATTATATTTCGTTCGTAACAATGCATATTGATATTGTCGATGGTGTACTATTCAAATAAATAAATAAATAAATAATTATATATTATATTGTTTTATTTCAGACGTTAGTCCATATTGTTAGTGGCAAAAAGAGCTATTACAAGATGTTTCAGTAGCCAGACAGTTTCGACAGTTCCAACACCTGTCCAGACAAACATTGAGATAGCCGTAGGTGCGTCACTGTAGCCGAAGGACATCCACATTTGCACCTGCGGGTTAACACTCTATACTTAACAACCTGTACTCATTCCTCTCTCTCTCTCTCTCTCTCTCACTCTGCCTCCTCTGTCTATCTCTCATAATCCATCACCATGACCATCAACCACATCCTTCGCTTGTCAGCTCAGCCAAGTGACTTTATATAATAACGTTAATAGAACATTCATTATATACATACATAGATTTACTACATTTATACATATTACATAGATACATAGACTTATCCTCGATATAATGCAGAATCAAATGCAGACGCCTTGACAACCCTGCAGACTAAGATGGAATGCTTCCTTATCAGTAAGAAGCTATACGAAAGACAGCAGTATTAATCTGCTATTTCACGTTGGTATTCTGTGCGACTATGGTCCTTCCCGGTGATACGTACGAACTATAAACTCGTTTGCAGAGAAATATGTATGTATATCTATTTCTCTGGCATGCTTTGTAGCCTAACCGCCTAAATGCATTTTAACATATGGGGTGTCGTTAGATTCGTCTTAGTGAGAGTGACATAGGTATAAAATATTATATATAAGATTTTTTATCAGTAAACATTTTTACGCAGTCGTGTATTTTCATTATTATTTTACGAATTTTAAATCGTTTTCACCGACTTCAAACAGGAGGTACTTACTCAATTCGACTATATGATTTTTGTGTGTGTTACTTATAACCTTTTCTGAGTGAACCGATTTCGATGATTCTTTTTATTTAAAAGCTGTTGTTTTCATGTGGTCCCATATAAATTTGGTAATTTATATTGAATTGCTTAATAATTTATATTGAAGTCGGTTGTACAAAATTTTTAATTTTTAATTATTGTACCAAAAATCGTTTCTTTGGATTAAAATGTCTAAGTATCTCATTTAGCGTTTTGTAAAAACATGAAAAAGGCTGACTCGTGAAGGATTTGAACCTCCGCCCTCCGATGATCAAGCTTTAGTTTATCGGCGCTTCTACCTACTGAGCTAACGAGTCTTACTGTAAGTCGTTGGAAATACACCTGAATAGCCAAAACTTGACGTCATTCATCAATTGCAAAAATGAATCAGCATAAAACGATTAAGGTACGATTCACAACCTACGCACTATTATGAATCTTTCTCCTCTTTATCCGCTCGTAAAAGTCCTCTGCTCGACATTGGCCTCTACCGTTGTAGGAAAACATGTGTAATTAATGTGTATATGTGTGCGTAAGAGCACGCTCACAGGCAATTTGTTGAAACCGGGGTAATATGGTAACAATTCGTAATAATGTTTAAACGGAACAAAGTTTTAACATCGCTTCATATTGTCAGCCAAATATTCCTAAATGTTACTACTATACTTAATAACTACAGTCTTTTAATTAATTAGTGATCCAATAAATGAGTCAACAACGCAACCCAGTTTTATGTTGGTTTGACTCATAGTATATTTTCAAAATAGTTATTTATTATTTAACATTGTTTAAATTATAATAATATTATCTAACAATAGATTGACATCTCACCCTAGTAATAAATAACCGGCAAGTGCGAGTCGGACCATGCATGAAAAGTTTCGTACCATCGTAAAACAGGTTTCTAGTAGGGAGTCCTTAATTTTTAATTTGTTTTATTTTTATTATTTGTTGTTATAGCGGCAACAGAAATAACATTCTGTGAAAATTTCAACTGTTCTATTACGGATCATGAGATATAGCCCGCTGACAGACAGACGGACGGACGGACGAACGGAGAGCGGAGACTTAGTAATAGGGTCCTGTTGGTTACCGGGTACGTAACTCAAAAATGGTCATTATCCATTATGATTTTATTTTAAAAATGCAAATAACTTATTTAACCCCCAGAAACTTCAACTGTCATTCGAAAATATTTTGACAGCCCTTAATAGGCATGAAGCATTGAGAGGAAAAGATCTATTAAGCACTTTTTGATTGTTATCGAAGTAGTATTTATTATGAATAGTACCTTAATAGGTCCTTGCTGGCTCATTTGTAATCGTTGAATGACGTCAATTTTATCTACTGTTGGAAACTTTGCAACAAGACTCGATAGCTCAATAGGTAAGAGCGCCGATATAAAATAAACCTTGATCATCGGAGGGCAGAGCTTCAAATCCTTCACGAATCATCTTTTTATCTTTTTTTCCATGATAATACAGGTGCAGTGGCTAAGCGTTTGGCGTGTCCCCTTGTATTTTCCATTTATTGACCCATTGGTAGGTGGGACGTATTTTACGTCTGAGTTAAATGAAACGAAAAGCCATAAAAACCTTAAGATTTTTGGCATTTCCAGACGTCTCACGACATCTATGGGATCATTTCCTTACGCGGCCACTATACGACATGTTTATTTTATCTTAATTATAAATACGCATATGCGAAATAATGTTCTTAATACGGTACAAAATTATAACATCAAGGTTTTCTTATTGCCAGCCAAACATTCCTAGATGATAAGTCTGTATGTAATAACTACAGTTCTTATAAATATGTGATCCATATTATATAAGTAAGACACAACCCAGCTTAACACGATCGCGCGCGGTACGCGATCCTGGATTCTCATAAAAATGCACAAAATTTTCCATACAAATTTTGGATGCCGCTATATACGTAGAGTCACACATACTTATCGACTCACCCAGGCAACAAGGCCGTTACGGGCATAACCGTAGTATCTAAGGTAGGCTTCATTTTCGCAACTGACGTAAACAGTTGTAGATTTTAGTAAAAGTAAAGTATTTTCAAAGTTGGAACAGTTTTTGTTGTTGTTGTGGTTCTTCCTCCATGTCATCTTCATGAATTTGGGTTTGATGAATGGTCACTTTCGCATCACGTTCGGCGTGCCACTGTACCCCTCACCCCGCAGGCGTTCAACATTTGCAACGGGATATGCTGTACGTGCCGTACGTATGCTACGCTTGTGTTTGTGCGACCTTTGAGAATGAACAATGAACAAATTTTCGGTAATTGTGACAGTCGGACTTTGGCTGAGCTACTCGAATGACACAAATTCTGTCCTACAATCTCGTACATTTTGCACGAAGATAACGGTAGCAACTTTTAAAGCATTTTGGTAATCACTGGTCGATGTCACTTTGTATGAGCTCAGTCTATCGAGATATCCCGTTGCGCGAACGCGGTTAGGTTGGGTGGCTATATTTTTAAAATATTTTATCTATTATTACATTGTTTACCGGACCGATAGTTTCTACATTGCAAATGATATAAATATATAGTCATCTCTCAGATACTCTATGAGAAGCCTTTTGCAAAAAGTTGAGAATCGAGGAGAACTGACCTCGGCATGACCACTAGTAATACTTTGTGGCTAAAACTGCAATTCCTGGGTTCAATCTAGACTGAATCATTTATAGATCCAAATCAAATGTACTTTTGATCTGACTAAGATTATCAATTTAGCATTGGGTTAATTATGTATAACTTTCTTGTTTATAGAAGTAATGACGACAAATACGAAGGTGACATTGAAAGTTCTTAGAAAATCAAAAACTGAACAAACTAGCAAGTTATTAGTTTTATTATATCTTTTCAAATAGTGTCCATTTACATCAATACGCGTACATCGTTGCATCCGATAGAACCACTGAGAAAAGCACTTTGCCCACTCGTCCTTAGGGGGTCTCTTCGATGGCATTTTGAAACGCAGCCACAGCTTCTCGGCGTCCATAAACGTTTTCTCGAAGTTCTTCCTTTTATTTTCGGAAATAAATAAAAATCGAAACGTGAGGTCGGGGCTACAGGACGGTGACCCAGTAATTCCACGTCTGACGTCGCCAAGTAGTCGATTATTTGTTTGTGGCGGTGATTGATAAGCGTTGTCTGTGAAGGAGGATCCTACTGCGAGGTCGTTTCTGCGAACTTTTCCACGACAAGTGGCAAACAATTGTTAGTGTACCACTCTGGTGCAACTGTTTTTCGATCCTCTAAAACAATTGTTGTAATGACCTGTCCTTCCGAAGAACGAGCTACCATCTTTTTCCCATGCTTCGACCTCTCTTCACTTTAGTTGGCAACCTCGAAGGAAACACCCAGACAGCAGACTGTCTCTCTTAGTTTCAGGATCATAACAATAAATCCAGCTTTCACCTGTAAGTATGTTGAACACAGCATTTGAGTCACCTGTTAAATTTTGAACCATTTCACGACAGCAATCAACATGACGGAGTTTTGGATTAGTGCGACCACGTTTAAACTCATTAAACCAGTTGTAAACAGTGGCACAAGATGGGGCTTCATCGTGATAGGCCAATCGAAGTCTCTCATAACTTTCTTTTGACTTTAAATGACATCGAAAGTCACAAAAATCATTGTACGAAATTTCTACGTTAATCTATGCTGACGTGTACACAGACACAGACAATTTTCAATTTGCCGCCAAATCGTAAACAAATCACAAATTAATAAAATACATACACAATAATATTGGCAAAGAGTTCAATTTTCAAAATTTGAACTTTTTTTTTATTATATCGTTTACAAGTGGCCAGTTCTAAAACTTTCTTTAAGTGTCGCCCTCGTAAGCCCATAGTCCACCTGATGGTAAGTGAATGATGTGGCCAGTAGACAACCATTTAACCTCGATTCAGAATCAAAATGCAGATGTATTGTTAACTGAGAACTAAGATGCCTCGTTACCAATACAAAGGGTCTCTACCTCGTCACCACTTTTCGAAACACGGCAACATTATGCTGCTATTTCACGCTGGCATTCTGTGAGGCGTGATCTTTCACCGGTTAAGCCGACCCATTCATACTACGACCATAATATAACTGTAGTGACTCTACGTATAATTGTATGATAATAAATGTATAAAAAGTTGCTTGATCATATACGCTTACAGAATAGGCGCTTATTTTAAGATAGCTACCTATTTTGGTAACAATTTTACCCGACTTTTCTTTTATAAAACTGAGTAACAATGATAAGATTTACAGTCCACGTGATGGTAAGTGGCGACTGCAGCCAATGGACATCGTGAACTAATTTAAACAAAGAAGACTAGAGATACGTGCAAGCACTGCTATTTCTTTTCTTTCTTTTCTTTTCTTTTAAAAACGATAACTTCCACACTAGGATTTTCTCCTGTATCGCGGAAGCAGTTTACATACATAGATTTCACAAGACAAACATCAGACCAGATAATTTGTAGGCCATACAAATACTTGTTCCGTGCGGATTCGAACCGCGGCCCTTAGCGCTGCAACTCATTGCTAAGCCACTGCGCCACGGAGCCGTCAAAATATTTGTCAGCAGAAGTAGGTAAAGGACCTACCTAACGGATTTCTAGGCAGAAAAGTCCTACCACTTAGTAAGCGCTGCAACTTCAGTAAAAGAAGGTAGTTTACAATTCGACTTTATGTTTTATTTGTATGAATGTTACGCGATATCTTCGCCATTTATAATCCACTTTTAATGATTCATTTTTATTAAGTAGCTTAAATAATTAGCCTTATATAAATATACTTCAGAATTGTCAGTCTCCTAAACACGAAAATGTCTCGACTGATTTTGATGAAATTTTTTACGTGTGTTTGAGTGGGTCCCCGGATATTTAAGATTTACAATTAGATCCAATTGGTAGGTTGCGCTGTTGTCGAGATCCAGAAATCACCCGTGCGAATCCGGGGCGGATCGCTAGTAGTTAATAAAAATCAGCAGTTCAATCTGCCTGCCAAGCGTGGGAATTATGGCAAATAATCCCACGCTTGAGGCAACGAGAAGGCCTATGTTCAGTAGTGGACTTTTGTTATGTTGTAATGAATGGACGAATGAATGAAAATATCAATAAATTCTTACATTTAATTTCAATATGATTCCATTTTGAAAACTTATTTCCAGCTAGAACACACCAAATGCGCATGCGATTACTAATCTAATATATAAAAAAATTTTGTTTGTTCGTATTTTATGCGCTGCCATACTGTTGATCAGATTGCGTTAAAACTTCATCAACTTATTGCTTGGGTACACTTTCGTGAAGGTTATAGGCATAGTATAATTAACTTACAGGTGGCGCGCGTGTCGTACTGACAAATTTATTTGAAAGTTATATATTGAATGAGTGTATTATCATTCCTAATGAAACAATATAACTCTTCCAAATTTAAAATCACATTTTCAATTATTTCTTCTGTGGCAGCAAAGCCACATGAGTAAAAACCGTGTTTTTCTTCACCCGTGGCAACGCTTCGCGCCAGGTACCAACTGGTTGTAATAAATAAAATTAACAGAAACGTTATATCGTCCGCGTTCCCGTCCAGTTAACTTATTCTTCGTGTTACTGTACTCCGTGGTCCGTGCTTTACTGGTGTCGGCGTACAGCGCGTGTGAAAGCAGGTGGCAACGTCTTCAATGCAGTTTTATAATATAAAACTGGTATCGTAATATTTTGACTCCTCAAACACATCAAAAGTATAATGTTTTGGACGGATAAATCGTTCTTGTTACTAAAACATTAACCGTGTAGTGGCGGTGTAGAATATCCACTACCCCATATAGTCCCGTGGGCATCGTAAGTGACGTCAGAGGAAACAAACCAAGAGATGGACAGCAGCGTCTTCCTAATCACAACTAAAAATAAAAATAAAACTGCAGTTGGCAACCCGCCTGCTAAGTGTGGCAACTATGGCAAATATATACTATGAGACAATCTATGTGGGGGCCTATGTTCAACAATGGGACTTTTAATAGGCTATATATATATAAAACCTTGACCTCTTAAAGTTATAATGTAATCAGGATTAAAATTTCGTTTTCAATTGCAATCTTGCTCGAACATATAATAATAACCTAATCCTACGGTCCGACCATGATAAAATAGCCACTAACGTAATATTTACACCTGACGACAAACAATGGTAAAAGGTGTGCGGCGACGCTCCCCAGTCGTGGTTACCTGATCGGTGACCACGACAAGACTTCAGTTCGTTTCGCTTGAGGCGCAACGAGAGCATCCCCACCAATTAAAATATGTCCGTGTGAACTCTCGGTAAAGAGAAGCAAAAATATCACCGCTTTTTGCCATGTGAGGTAATAATAATACATACCCTAAACTGAATTAGTATATATATATCACAAAAATACGTAGTAAAATTCTATATTCGTTGGAAAACTCATAGGCTCTAATGGGTCTAATATGGATTTTCAATCTTTTGTTATGTTTATGTAACATAATGATAAAGGACTTTTGACACTGTGGAGTTTATTTAAGCTCCAGTTTGTTTCTCACTTAGTCACAAATTAGCTCTGTTATTGTTAAATAAGTAAATCAATTCTAAAGTCCATCTACCAACCAATAAAATCTTTTCTTCTGCCGCCAAATAGCAGTGTTTGCACTTCTGTGTTCCCGTCCGAAGGGTATAGACAATAGAGAGTTAGTATTACAGGCTGTGAGGTATTCCATCTTATTTCTCACAGGTCTGAGAGGCCTTCATCTAAAGTATTCATGTGAACAGAGCATAACAAAATTTTAATAATAAACGTTTCAGTTTTGAAGTTGTTATGATGTGCGCACACACGAAACCTAAAAGCAACAACTTCGTTGGTAATTGTCTGTCAACTGTCAAGTTTTCGTGAGAACTCATAACTATATTCAAGGTAGTTATTCAAATATATATGAATATAAAACGTGTTTTATTTTATTTATTTTGTTTTGTAACGCTAAAGTGTAACTTCCGTGCGTACATAAGTACACACACGTTTTTATGAATGTTATCGGCTAAAGTAAGTTGTGAATCGTACCAATCGCTCTACGCTGGTTTGTTTTAGTACCCGATGGATGACGTCACTTTTTGTCTACTGTTGCTTTATTTCAAACTCTGCAACAAGACTCGTTAGCTCAGTAGTAAGAGCGCCGATATAAACTAAAGCTTGATCATCGGAGGGCGGAGGTTCAAATCCAGGTCAAATTATAATTTTACGAAAATCTTGAATGATAATCAACGTGATAGACTAAATGCCCGTGATCGCCAGACCTTTCTTATTTTATTGAAGAGAAAGTTTCTCAGCGCATGCTGCCTACATAGGTAGTGGTAACGATGGGCTACTACAAAGTTTGCGTATCATCTGCTTAGTAACCAGGTATAAGGTGTATAAAATAGCAAGTTATATTTGTCAAAGGTACAAAGCGCAATTTTGTCATTTTTTTTTACTGATGTGGTGCTTTGCTCAATTAGTTTGATTGTGTTTGTTTAGAGTTTATATGTATGTTGTTTAGTTTATTTTTCATATAATGATGTATACCTGTAAAGACATATCCTTTGTCTAAAATTATATTCGTTCGTAACAATGCATATTGATATTGTCGATGGTGTCTATTAAATAAATAAATAAATAAATAATTATATATTATATTGTTTTATTTCAGACGTTAGTCCACATTGTTAGTGGCAAAAAAGAGCTATTACAAGATGTTTCCTCAGTAGCCAGACAGTTTCGACAATTCCAACACCTGTCCAGATAAACATTTATCTAGGTTAGCTGTAGGTGCGTCACTGTAGCCGAAGGACATCCACATTTGCACCTGCGGGTTAACACTCTATACTTAACAACCTGTACTCATTCCGTTACTCTCTCTCTCTCTCTCACTCTGCCTCCCTCTGTTTATCTCTCATAATCCATCACCATGACCATCAACCACATCCTTCGCTTGTCAGCTCAGCCAAGTGACTTTATATAATAACGTTAATAGAACATTCATTATATACATACATAGATTTATTACATTTATACATATTACATAGATACATAGATTTATCCTCGATATAATGCAGAATCAAATGCAGACGCCTTGACAACCCTGCAGACTAAGATGGAATGCTTCCTTACCAGTAAGAAGCCATACGAAAGACAGCAGTATTAATCTGCTATTTCACGCTGGTATTCTGTGCGATTATGGTCCTCTCCCGGTGATACGTATGAACTGTAAACTCGTTTGTGAGGAAATATGTATGTATATCTATTTCTCTGGCATGCTTTGTAGCCTAACCGCCTAAATGCATTTTAACATATGGGATGTCGTTAGATTCGTCTTAGTGAGAGTGACATAGGGTATAAAATATTATATTTAAGTTTTTTTTTATCAGTAAACATTTTTACGCAGTCGGGTATTTTCTTATTATTATTTTGAATTTTAAATCGTGTTTTCTACCGACTTCAAACAGGAGTACCTCAATTCGACTGTATGATTTTTTATGTGTGTTACCTTATAACTTTTTCTGAGTGAACCGATTTCGATGATTCTTTTTTATTTAAAAGCTGTTGTTTCTCATGTGGTTCCATATAAATTTGGTAATTATTGAATTGTTAATAATTTATATTGAAGTCGGTTGTACAAAATTTTTAATTTTTAATTAACCAAAAATCGTTTCTTTGGATCAAAATGTCTAAGTATCTCATTTAGCGTTTTTGTAAAAACATGATAAAAGGCTGACTCGTGAAGGATTTGAACCTCCGCCCTCCGATGATCAAGCTTTAGTTTATATCGGCGCTCTCACCTACTGAGCTAACGAGTCTTACTGTAAGTCGTTGGAAATACACTTTGAATAGCCAAAACTTGACGTCATTCATCAATTGCTAAAAATGAATCAGCATAAAACGATTAAGGTACGATTCACAACCTACACACTATTATGAATTCACTTTCCTCTTCTTTATCCGCTCGTAATAGTCCTCTGCTCGACATTGGCCTCTACCGTTGTAGGAAAACATGTGTAATTAATGTGTATATGTGTGCGTAAGAGCACGCTTCACAGGCAATTATTTTGAAACCGGGGTAACAATGGTAACAATTCGTAATAATGTTTAAACGGAACAAAGTTTTAACATCAAGCATTCATATTGTCAGCCAAATATTCCTAAATGTTAATACTATACTTAATAACTACAGTCTTTTAATTAATTAGTGATCCGTAATAAATGAGTCAACAACGCAACCCAGTTTTATGGGTTGCGTTTTTGACTCATAGTATATTTTCAAAATAGTTATTTATTATTTAACATTGTTTAAATGATAATAATATTGTCTAACAATAGATTGACATCTCACTCTAGTAATAAATAACCGACCAAGTGCGAGTCAGACTCGCGCATGAAAGGTTTCGTACCATCGTAAAACAGGTTTCTAGTAGGGGAGCCCCTTTAATTTTTAATTTATTTTTATTTTTATTATTTGTTGTTATAGCGGCAACAGAAATAAACATTCTGTGAAAATTTCAACTGTCTACCTATTACGGATCATGAGATATATAGCCCGCTGACAGACAGACGGACGGACCGGACGAACGGAGAGCAGAGACTTAGTAATAGGGTTGGTTACCTTCGGGTACGGAACTCAAAAATGGTCATTATCCATTATGATTTTATTTTAAAAATGCAAATAACTTATTTAACCCCCAGATACTTCAACTGTCATTCGAAAATATTTTGACAGCCCTTAATAGGCATCAAGCATTGAGAGGAAAAGATCTAAAGCACTTTTTGATTGTTATCAAAGTAGTATTTATTATGAATAGTACCTTAATAGGTCCTTGCTGGCTCATTTCAGTAATCGTTGAATGACGTCAATTTTATCTACTGTTGGAAACTTCATAACAAGACTCTTATAGCTCAATAGGTAAGAGCGCCGATATAAAATAAACCTTGATCATCGGAGGCAGAGGCAAATCCTTCACGAGTCAGCTTTTTATCTTTTTTCCATGATAATACAAGTGCAGTGGCTAAGCGTTTGTCCCCTTGTATTTTCCATTTATTGATCCATTTGGTAGGTGGGACGTATTTTACGTCTGAGTTAAATGAAACGAAAAGCCATAAAAACCTTAAGATTTTTGGGCATTTCCATGACGTCTCTTACAACATCTACAGGATCATTTCCTTACGCGGCCACTATACGACATGTTTATTTTATCTTAATTATAAATACGCATATGCGTAATAATGTTCTTTATACGGTACAAAATTATAACATCAAGGTATTCTTATTGCCAATAAACATTCCTAGATGATAAGTCTGTATGTAATAACTACAGTTCTTATAGTATATGTGATCCATATTATATAAGTAAGACACAACCCAGCTTAACGATCGCGCGGTACGCGATCCTGGATTCTCATAAAATGCACTAAATTTTCCATACAAATTTTGGATGCCGCTATATACGTAGAGTCACATACTTATCGACTCACCCAGGCAACAAGGCCGTTACGGGCATAACCGTAGTATCTAAGGCAGGCTTCATTTTCGCAACTGACGTAAACAGTTGTAGATTTTAGTAAAAGTAAAGTATTTTCAAAGTTGGAACAGTTTCCTTTGGTTGTTGTTGTGGTTCTTCCTCCATGTCATCTTCATGAATTTGGGTTTGATGAATGGTCACTTTCGCATCGCGTTCGGCGTGTCACTGTGCCCCTCACCCCACAGGCGTTCAACATTGCAACAGGATATGCCGTACGTGCCGTACGTATGCTACGCTTGTGTTTGTGCGACCTTTGAGAATGAACAATTAACAAATTTCCGGTAATTGTGTGACAGTCGGACTTTGGCTGAGCTACTCGGAATGACACAAATTCTGTCTTACAATCTCGTACATTTTGCACGACGATAACGGTAGCAACTTTTAAAGCAATTTTGGTAATCACTGGTCGATGTCACTTTGTATGAGCTCAGTCTATCAGATATCCGTTACCGCGCGCGAACAGGTTAGGTGGGCTATATTTTTAAAATATTTTATCTATTATTAACATTGTTTAATGACCGATAGTTTCTACTGCAAATGACATAAATATATAGTCATCTCAGATACTCTATGAGAAGCCTTTTAAAAGTTGGAGAATCGAGGAGAACTGACCTCGGCATGACCACTAGTAATACTTTGTGGCTAAATCGCAATTCCTGGGTTCGAATCTAGACCGGAATCATTTATAGTCAAATCGTAAATGTGTACTTTGGATCTGACTGCGATTATCAATTTAGCATGGGTTAATTATGTATAACTTTCGTTTTATAAATAATGACGACAAATACGAAGAGAGTGAAAAACACTGAAAGTTCTTAGAAAATCAAAAACTGAACAAACTAGCAAGTTATTAGTTTTATTATATCTTTTCAAATAGTGTCCATTTTCATCAATACGCATCCACATCGTTGCATCCGATAGAACCACTGAGAAAACACTTACTTTTGCCCACTCGTCCTTAGGGGTCTCTTCGATAGCATTTTAAAACGCAGCCACTTCCTCGAAAAGCGTCCATAAACGTTTTCCTCGAAGTTCTTCCTTTTATTTTCGGAAATAAATAAAAATCAAACGATGCGAGGTCAGGGGCTACAGGACGGTGACCCAGTAATTCCGTCTGACGTCGCCAAGTAGTCGGCGATTATTTGCTTGGCGGTGTGCGACGAGGCGTTGTCGTTGTGAGGAGGATCCTACTGCGAGGTCGTTTCTGCCGAACTTTTCCACGACAAGTGGCAAACAATTGTTAGTGTACCACTCTGCAGTAACTGTTTTCGATCCTCTAAAACAATTGTTGCGTGACCTGTCCTTCCGAAGAACAGGCTACATCTTTTTCCACTTCGACCTCTCTTCTTTGGTTGGCAACTCTCAGAGGAAACACCCAGACCAGCAGACCTCTCTAACAGTTTCAGGATCATAACAATAAATCCAGCTTTCGTCACCCGTAAGTATGTTGAACGCATTTGGTCACCTCCGTTAAATCTTTGAACCATTTCACGACAGCAATCAACATGACGGAGTTTTGGATTAGTGCATTACCAACTTTAAACTCATTAAACCAGTTGAAACAGTGGCACAGATGAGGCTTCATCGTGATAGGCCAATCGAAGTCTCTCATAACTTTCTTGTTGACAATGACATCGAAAGTCATAAAAAATCATTATACAAAATTTTTCTCGCGTTAAATTCATGCTGACGTATTACAGACTGAACAATTTTCAATTTGCCGCCAAATCGTAAACAAATCACAAATTAATAAAATACATACACAATAATATTGGCAAAGAGTTCAATTTTCAAAATTTGAACTTATTTTTTATTATATCGTTTACAAGTGGCCAGTTCTAAAACTTTCAGTGTCGCCCTCGTAAGCCCATAGTCCACCTGATGGTAAGTGAATGATGTGGCCAGTAGAACAACATTTAACCTCGATTCAGAATCAAAATGCAGATGTATTGTTAACCTCTGAGAACTAAGATGTGCCGTTACCAATACAAAGGGTCTCTACCTCGTCACTCACTTTTCGAAACACGGCAACATTATGCTGCTATTTCACGCTGGCATTCTGTGAGGCGTGATCTTTCGCCGTTAAGCGACCCATTCATACTACGACCATAATATAACTGTAGCGTGACTCTACCACGTATAATTGTATGATAATAAATGTATAAAAAGTTGCTTTTGATCATATACGCTAAGAATAGGCGCTTATTTTAAGATAGCCACCTATTTTAGGTAACAATTTTACCGACTTTTCTTTTATAAAACTGAGTGACAATGAATTAACAGTCCACGTGATGGTAAGTGGCGACTGCAGCCAATGGACATCGTGAACTAAATTTAAACAAAGAAGACTAGAGATACGTGCAAGCTATGCTATTTCGTTTCTTTCTTTTCTTTTAAAAACGATAACTTCCACAATAGGATTTTCTCCTGTATCGCGGGGGCAGTTTACATACATAAATTTGACAAGGACAAACATCCATACCCAGAACAATAATTTGTAGGCCATACAAATACTTTTTCCGTGCGGGATTTGAACCCGCGGCCCTCAGCGTCGCAACCCATTGCTAAACCACTAAGCCACGGAGCCGTCAAAATATTTGTCAGCAGAAGTAGGTAAAGGGACCTACCTAACGGATTTCTAGGCAGAAAAAGAGTCCTATGACTTAGTAAGCGCTGCAACTTCAGTAAAAGAAGGTAGTTTTAATTCGACTTTATGTTTTATTTGTATGAATGTTACGCGATATCTTCGCCAATTATAATCCACTTTTAATGATTCATTTTTATTAAGTAGCTTGAATAATTATATATAATAATTAGCCTGAATATACTTCAGGAATTGTCAGTCTCGCTGAAACACGAAAATGGCTCGACTGATTTTGATGAAATTTTTTCATGTGTGTTTTAGTGGATGGTTTAGATTTACTATTGGATCCGGTAGGTGGCGCTTTTGTCGAGATCCAAATCATCCGTGCGAAGCCGGGGCGGATAGCTAGTAGTTAATAAAATCAGTAGTTCAATCTGCCAAAGCGTGGGAATTATGGCAAATATCCTACCTTATGAGGCTTTTGAGGAAGGCCTATGTTCAGTAGTGGACTTTTGTTATGTTGTAATGAATGGACGAATGAATGAAAATATCAATAAATTCTTACATTCAATTTCAATATGATTCCATTTTGAAAACTTATTTCCAGCTAGAACACACCAAATGCGCATCCGTTACTAATCTAATATATAAAAATTAATTTTGTTTGTTCGTATTTTATGCGCTGCCATACTGTTGATCAGATTGCTAAAACTTCATCAACTTATTGCTTGGGTACACTTTCGTGAAGGTTATAGGCATAGTACAATTAACTTACAGGGTGGCTCGCGTGTCGTACTGACAAATTTATTTGAAAGTTATATATCATTCAATAAGTGTATTATCATTCCTAATGAAACAATATAACTCTTCCAAATTTAAAATCTCATTTTCACAATTATTTCTTCTGCGGCAGCGAAGCCACATGAGTAAAGAAACCGTAACGGTTCCTTTACTCATGCGGCAACGTGCCGGGTACCAGCTAGTTTGTAATAAATAAAATTGTATAGAAAACGTTATATCGTCCGCGTTCCGTCACAGTCTAACTTATTCTTCGTGCTACTGTACTCCGTGGTCCCGTGCTTTACTGAGTGTCGGCGTGCAGCGCGTGTGAAAGCAGGTGGTGTAACGTCTTCAATGCAGTTTTATAATATAAAACTGGTATCGTAATATTTTGACTCCTCAAAACACATCAAAAAGCATAATTTTTTGGACGGATAAATCGTTCTTGTTACTAAAACATTAACCGTGTAGTAGTGGTGTAAGAATATCCACTACCCCATATAGTCCCGTGGGCGTCGTAAGTGGCGTCAGAAGGAAACAAACCAAGAGATCGACAGCAGCGTCTTCCTAATCACAACTAAAAATAAAAATAAAACTGCAGTTGGCAACCCGCCTGCTAAGTGTGGCAACTATGGCAAATATATACATGAGAGGATCTATGAGACAATCTATGTGGGAGGCCTATGTTCAACAATGGACTTTTAATAGGCTATATAACTAAAACCTTGACCTCTTAAAGTTATAATGTAATCAGGATTAAAATTTCGTTTTCAATTGCCTTGAATTACAACCTGACCTAAAATTACTACGGTCCGACCATGATAAAATAGCCACTAACAATATTGACACCTGACGACAAACAATAAAGGAGTGGGCGACGCTCCCCGGGTCGTGGTTACCAAAAGGTACTCTGTGGTGGTTAGCTGATCGGTGACCGACAAGACTTCAGTTCGTTTCGCTTGAGGCGCAACGAGCATCCCCACAAAAATATGTCCGTGTGAACTCTCGGTAAAGGAAGCCTTAAAAATATCACCGCTTTTTTGTCATCAGTGAGTAATAATAATACATACCTAAACTGAATTAGTATATTATATCACAAAAATACGTAGTAAAATTCTATATTCGTTGGAGAACTCATAGGCTCTAATGGGTCTTATGGATTTTCAATCTTTTGTTATATGTTTATGTAACATAATTATAAAGACTTAAATTTTGACACTGTGGAGTTTAAGTTTAAGCTCCAGTTCGTTGTTGCTCCTGACTTAGTCAAAATTATTAAGCTCTGTTATTGTTAAATAAGTAATCAAGTTTTAAAGTCCATCTACCAACCAACCAAAATCCTTTTATTCTGCCGCCAAATAGCAGTGTTTGCACTTCTGTGTTCCCGTCCGAAGGTATAGACAATAGAGTTAGTATTACAGGCTGTGAGTATTCCATCTTATTTCTCACAGGTCAGAGGCCTTCATCTAAAGTATTCATGAACAGAGCATAACAAAATTTTAATAATAAACGTTTCAGTTTTGAAGTTTTATGATGTGCGCGCCAGAAACCTAAAAAGCAACTTCAGTTGGTAATTGTCTGCCAACTGTCAAGTTTCGTGAGAACTCATAACTATATTCAAGGTAGTTATTCAAATATATATGAATCTATAAAATGTTTTACTTTAGTTATTTTTGTTTGGTTACTCTAAAGTATAACTTCTTACGTGCGTATATAACACACACGTTTTTTATGAATGTTATCGGCTAAAGTAAGTTGTGAATCGTACCTTAATCGCTCTACGCTGGCATATTTTAGTACCCGATGGATGATGTCACTTTTGTCTACTGTTGCTTTATTTCAAACTCTATGCAACAAGACTCGTTAGCTCAGTAGGTAAGAGCGCCGATATAAACTAAAGCTTGATCATCGGAGGCGGAGGTTCAAATCCTTCACGAGTCATTATTATAATTTTTACACGAAAATCTTGAATGATAATCAAAGTGATAGACTAAGCCCGTGATCGCCAGACCTTTCTTATTTTATTGAAGAAGAAAGTTTCTCAGCATGCTCCCAACATAGGTAGGAACGATGGGCTACACAAAGTTTGCATCATCGTGGCTTGAGTAACCAGGTAGTAAAGGTGTATAAAATAGCAACTTATATTTGTCAATATAAGTTCGTAATTTTCTCATATTTTATTGTTATATATTATATTGTTTTATTTCAGACGTTAGTACATATTGTTAGTGGCAAAAGAGCTATTACAAGATGTTTCCTCAGTAGCCAGACAGTTTCTTACGGTTCCAACCTTTTTCTTTTTTTTTGCGCCAATGCAGACACCCTCCAGTAGCGGAGAAGGTGGTGAATGCTCCTAGCATACCACGGCCGGCTGCAGTGGTTATGTCAGGACTCACTTTGGTGCCACCACTAAACACCACCTTGGACGCTGGCCAGCTGCTGTCACTGTCGCATCTGAGACGACCTCCTCAGAGGGGTGTGGGGCACAACCGTCCGGGGAGCGCGGATCAACCAACACAGCCGCAAAGTGCGACGGTGCTGGAGAAATGAGTTGGAATCGCATGTCAGACAAACATTTATATAGATTGCTGTAGGTGCGTCTCTGTAGCCGAAGGACATCCACATTTGCACCTGCGGGTTAACACTCTATACTTAACAACCTGTACTCATTCCGTTACTCTCTCTCTCTCACTCCTCCTCCCTCTGTCCTCTCTCATAATCCATCACCATGACCATCAACCACATCCTTCGCTTGTCAGCTCAGCCAAGTGACTTTTATATAACGTTAATAGAACATTCATTATATACATACATGATTTACTACATTTATACATATTACATAGATACATAGATTTATCCTCGATATAATGCAGAATCAAAATGCAGACGCCTGACAACCCTGCAGACTAAGATGGAATGCTTCCTTACGTAAGCCATACGAAGACAGCAGTATTAATCTGCTATTTCACGTTGGTATTCTGTGCGACTATGGTCCTCTCCCGGTGATACGTATGAACTGTAAACTCATTTGTGTATGTATGTATATACATATGTATGTATATCCATTTCTCTGGCATGCTTTGTAGCCTAACCGCCTAAATGCATTTTAACATATGGGATGTCGTTAGATTCGTCTTAGTAGAGTGACATAGGGTATAAAATATTATATATAAGTTTTTTTTATCAGTAAACATTTTACGCAGTCGGGTATTTTCTTATTATTATTTTACGAATTTTAAATCGTGTTTTCTACCGACTTCAAACAGAGATGCTTACTCAATTCGACTGTATGATTTTTATGTGTGTTACCTTATAACTTTTTCTGGTGAACCGATTTCGATGATTCTTTTTTTTTGATAGCTGGTGCTTCTCATGAGGTCCCATATAAATTTGATCACGATCTGGCCAATAGTTTTGAGTTATTCTTAATAATTTATATTGAAGTCGGTTGTACAAAATTTTAATTTTCAATTATTGGACCAAAAATCGTTTCTTTGGATCAAAATGTCTAAGTATCTCATTTAGCGCTTTTGTAAAAACATGATAAAGGCTGACTCGTGAAGGATTTGAACCTCCGCCCTCCGATGATCAAGCTTTAGTTTATATCAGCGCTCTTACCTACTGAGCTAACGAGTCTTACTGTAAGTCGTTGGAAATACACCTTGAATAGCCAAAACTTGACGTCATTCATCAATTGCTAAAATGAATCAGCATAAAACGATTAAGGTACGATTCACAATCTACGCACTATTATGAATTCACTTTCCTCTTCTTTATCCGCTCGTAAAGTCCTCTGCTCGACATTGGCCTCTACTGTTGTAGGAAAACATGTGTAATTAATGTGTATATGTGTGCGTAGAGCACGCTTCTCAGGCAATTGTTGAAACCGGGGTAACAATGGTAACAATTCGTAATAATGTTTAAACGGAACAAAGTTTTAACATCAAGCATTCATATTGTCAGCCAAATATTCCTAAATGTTAATACTATATTTAACTACAGTCTTTTAATTAATTAGTGATCCGTAATAAATGAGTCAACAACCAACAGTTTTATGGGTTGCGTTTTGACTCATACTATATTTTCAAAATAGTTATTTATTATTTAACATTGTTTAAATCATAATTATATTATCTAACAATAGATTGACATCTCACCTAGTAATAAATAACCGGCCAAGTGCAGTCGGACTCGCGCATGAAAGGTTCCGTACCATCGTAAAACAGGTTTCTAATAGGGCCCCCTTTAATTTTTAATT
This sequence comes from Parnassius orleans, assembly GCA_029286625.1. NCBI lineage: Eukaryota > Metazoa > Arthropoda > Insecta > Lepidoptera > Papilionidae > Parnassius > Parnassius orleans. The sequence continues at coordinate 1,467,192 of JAGSMP010000277.1, forward strand.
TGTATTATTTTTATCATTTGTTGTTATAGCGGCAGAAATACACATTCTGTGAAAATTTCAACTGTCTACCTATTACGGATCGAGATACAGCCCGCTGACAGACAGACGGACGGACGAACGGACAGCGGAAACTTAATAAAGGTCCCGTTGGTTACCCTTCGGGTACGTAACTCCAAAAATGGTCATTATCCATTATGATTTTATTTTAAAATGCAAATAACTTATTTAACCCCAGATACTTCAACTGTCATTCGAAAATATTTTGACAGCCCTAATAGCATCAAGCATTGAGAGGAAAAAGATCTATTAAGCACTTTTTGATTGTTATCAAGTAGTATTTATTATGAATAGTACCTTAATAGGTCCTTGCTGGCTCATTTCAGTAATCGTTGAATGACGTCAATTTTTATCTACTGTTGGAAACTTCGTGCAACAAGATTCGTTAGCTCAGTAGGTAAGAGCGCCGATATAAAATAAACCTTGATCATCGGACGGCAGAGGTTCAAATCCTTCACGAATCAGCTTTTTATCTTTTTTTCCATGATAATACAAGTGCAGTGGCTAAGCGTTTGGCCTCTCCCCTTGTAGGGAGGATTTTCCATTTACATATTTGACCCATTTGGTAGGTGGGACGTATTTTACGTCTGAGTTAAATGAAACGAAAAGCCATTAAAACCTTAAGATTTTTGGACATTTCCCATAGACGTCTCTTACGACATCTACGGGATCATTTCCTTACGCGGCCACTATACGACATGTTTATTTTATCTCAATTATAAATACGCATATGCGTAATAATGTTCTTTATACGGTACAAAATTATAACATCAAGGTATTCTTATTTATAATATAAAACTGGTATCATAATATTTTGACTCCTCAAAACACATCAAAAAGTATAATGTTTTGTACGGATAAATCGTTCTTGTTACTAAAACATTAACCGTGTAGTCGCGGTGTAAGAATATCCACTACCCTTACAGTCCCGTGGGCGTCGTAAGTGGCGTCAGAGGGAAACAAACCAAGAGATGGACAGCAGCGTCGTCCTAATCACAACTAAAATAAAAATAAAACTGCAGTTGGCAACCCGCCTGCTAAGTGTAAACAACTGTAAATATACTATGAGACAATCTATGTGGGAGGCCTATGTTCAGCAGTGGACTTTTTATAGGCTATAACGGTATATAAAACCTTAACCTCTTAAAGTTATAATGTAATCAGGATTAAAATTTCGTTTTTCAATTGCAATCGTGTCTCGAAATTACATATAATAATAACCCGACCTAAAATTACTACGGTCCGACCTTGATAAAAATAGCCACTAACGTAATATTCACACCTGACGACAAACAGTAAAGGAGTGGGCGACGCTCCCCAGGTCGTGGTTACCCGATCGGTGACCACGACAAGACTTCGGTTCGTTTCGCTTGAGGCGCGACGAGAGAATCCCCACCAATTAAAATATGTTCGTGTGAACTCTCGGTAAAGGAAGCCTTAAAAATATCACCGCTTTTATGCCATGTGAGAGTAATAATAATACATACCCTAAACTGAATTAGTACATGTATATCACAAAAAATACGTAGTAATAATTCTATATTCGTTGGAAAACTCATAGGCTCTAATGGGTCTAATATGGATTTTTCAATCTTTTGTTATATGTTTATGTAACATAATGATAAAGGACTTAAATTTTGACACTGTGGAGTTTAAGTTTAAGCTCCAGTTTGTTTCTGACTTAGTCACGAAATTATTAAGCTCTGTTATTGTTAAATAAGTAAATCAAGTTTTAAAGTCCATCTACCAACCAACCAAAATCGCACCTATTTCTGCCGCCAAATAGCAGTGTTTGCACTTCTGTGTTCCGGTCCGAAGGTATAGACATAGAGAGTTAGTATTACAGGCTGTGAGGTATTCCATCTTATTTCTCTTATTTCAGATATTTCTCTTATTTCTCTTTCATCTTATTTCAGAGGCCTTCATCTAAAGTATTCATGTGAACAGATCATAACAAAATTTTAATAATAAACGTTTCAGTTTTGAAGTTGTTATGATGTGCGCACACTGAAACCTAAAAGCAACAACTTCAGTTGGTAATTGTCTGTCAACTGTCAAGTTTTCGTGAGAACTCATAACTATATTCAAGGTAGTTATTCAAATATATATGAATCTATAAAACGTGTTTTATTTTAGTTATTTTGTTTTGGTAACGCTAAAGAAGTATAACTTCTTACGTGCATACATAAGTACACACACGTTTTTATGAATGTTATCGCAAAGTAAGTTGTGAATCGTACCTTAATCGCTCTACGCTGGCATATTTTAGTACCCGATGGATGATGTCACTTTTGTCTACTGTTGCTTTATTTCAAACTCTATGCAACAAGACTCATTAGCTCAGTAGGTAAGAGCGCCGATATAAACTAAAGCTTGATCATCGGAGGCGGAGGTTCAAATCCTTCACGAGTCAGCTTATTATAATTTTTACACGAAAATCTTGAATGATAATCAACGTGATAGACTAAGAGCCCGTGATCGCCAGACCTTTCTTATTTTATTGAAGATGAAAGTTTCTCAGCGCATGCTCCCAACATAGGTAGGAACGATGGGCTACTACAAAGTTTAGCTTTAGCAGGTAACCAGGTAGTAAAGGTGTATAAAATAGCAACTTATATTTGTCAATATAAGTTCGTAATTTTCTCATATTTTTATTGTTATATATTATATTGTTTTATTTCAGACGTTAGTCCATATTGTTAGTGGCAAAAGAGCTATTACAAGATGTTTCCTCAGTAGCCAGACAGTTTCGACAGTTCCAACACCTTTTTTTTTTTTTGCGCCCAATGCAAGGACACCCTCCGGTAGCGGGGAGGGAGGTGGTGAATGCTCCTAGCATACCACGCAGCCGGCTGCGTGGTTATGTGGGACTCACTTTGAAGAAGTGCCACCCACTAAACACCGTCTTGGGACCGACGCCAGCCCGAAGGCTCTACTGTCGCATCTGAGACGACCTCCTCGGGAGAGGGAGGTGGGGCACAACCGTCCGGGGACGAAGCGTGATCAACCAACACAGCCGCAAAGTGCGACGGTGCTGGAGAAATGAGAGGAATCGCATGTCCAGACAAACATTTATATAGGTTAGTTGTAGGTGCGTCTCTGTAGCCGAAGGACATCCACATTTGCACCTGCGGGTTAACACTCTATACTTAACAACCTGTACTCATTCCGTTACTCTCTCTCTCTCTCACACACTGCCTCCTCTGTCTATCTCTCATAATCCATCACCATGACCATCAACCACATCCTTCGCTTGTCAGCTCAGCAAGTGACTTTATATAATAACGTTAATAGAACATTCATTATATACATACATAGATTTACTACATTTATACATATTACATAGATACATAGATTTATCCTCGATATAATGCAGAATCAAATGCAGACGCCTTGACAACCCTGCAGACTAAGATGGAATGCTTCCTTACCAGTAAGAAGCCATACGAAAGACAGCAGTATTAATCTGCTATTTCACGCTGGTATTCTGTGCGATTATGGTCCTCTCCCGGTGATACGCGTATGAACTGTAAACTCGTTTGTGAGGAAATATGTACGTATATCCATTTCTCTGGCATGCTTTGTAGCCTAACCGCCTAAATGCTTTTTAACATATGGGATGTCGTTAGATCTGTCTTAGTGAGAGTGACATAGGGTATAAAATATTATTATATAAGATTCTTTTTATCAGTAAACATTTTTACGCAGTCGGGTATTTTCTTATTATTATTTTACGAATTTTAAATCGTGTTTTCTACCGACTTCAAACAGGAGGTACTTACTCAATCTGACTGTATGATTTTTTATGTGTGTTACCTTATAACTTTTTTCTGAGTGAACTGATTTCGATGATTCTTTTTATTTGATAGCTGGTGCTTCTATGAGGTCCCATATAAATTTGATCACGATCTGGCCAATAGTTTATGAGTTATTCTTAATAATTTATATTGAAGTCGGTTGTACAAAATTTAATTTTAAATTATTGGACCTAAAATCGTTTCTTTGGATTAAAATGTCTAAGTATCTCATTTAGCGCTTTTGTGAAAACATGATAAAAGGGCTGACTCGTGAAGGATTTGAACCTCCGCCCTCCGATGATCAAGCTTTAGTTTATATCGGCGCTCTTACCTACTGAGCTAACGAGTCTTACTGTAAGTAGTTGGAAATACACCTTGAATAGCCAAAACTTGACGTCATTCATCAATTGCTAAAAATGAATCAGCATAAAACGATTAAGGTACGATTCACAACCTACACACTATTATGAATTCACTTTCCTCTTCTTTATCCGCTCGTAATAGTCCTCTGCTCGACATTGGCCTCTACCGTTGTAGGAAAACATGTGTAATTAATGTGTATATGTGTGCGTAAGAGCACGCTTCACAGGCAATTTGTTGAAACCAAGTAACAATGGTAACAATTGTAATAATGTTTAAACGGAACAAAGTTTTAACATCAAGCATTCATATTGTCATCCAAATATTCCTAAATGTTAAGACTATATTTAATAACTACAGTTCTTTTAATTAATTAGTGCACCGTAATAATCAACAACGCAACCCAGTTTTATGGGTTGCGTTTTGACTCATACTATATTTTCAAAATAGTTATTTATTGAATAAAACTATTTTTACGGATTTTATCGCGTTTAATTTTACTAATTTTGATTCCCGACGTTTCGGGTGCTTTACAGCACCCATGGTCACGGGGGGGACTGAGGTGTTTGACGTCCTAATGTCATAGTTAGCCCGGCTACCTTCAGTTTTTTGAATATTAATTTTTGGTCCGATCTACGCAGAATGAGCTTACAGTATCTTGAAGTCTTGCAGTGGTATGCTTGGGTTTGGATTTAATTTTGTTAATTATATGATCCCAAGCAGATGGCAGCACCCATCCATCTTCTCTATTGAAATTAGGATGTTTTTTAATTTCAATAGCCTCGCGTATCATCCTTGGTAGGAATCGGTGTTCTTTTGCGAGGATTTGTGGTCTATCAAATCTGATGTAATGGTGGGGACGATCTTGAACATGTTCACAGACTGCAGACTTCCCAGAGCGTCGGTGCCTCACGTCAGCTATATGTTCTTTCACGCGGGTTTTAATGGATCTTTTGTTTGTCTTATGTAAGAGAGACCACATTCACAATCAAGCTTGTACACTCCTGCATCTTGTAGAGGGATATTACACTTGACGGATGGTAAAAATTGACTAATCTTCTTCGGCGGCTTGAAGTATGTTTTAATAGAAGCTCGCTTCAAAATATAGCCAACCTGTCTGTGACCTCTGACATAGGGTAGTATGGCAGGCACACGCTCGACTGTGGCCGGCTTCACTCGGTTACTGTGACGTAGGCGCGGGACCCGAAGCTTGTTGTCTTGCAATACTTGCTCAACGTGCTGAAGCTCGGCGGCCAGATGTTTTCTGTCACAGATCCCTCGTGCTCTCTGAAACAAAGATTTTCCCACGGTAGCTAACTGTTAGCTAGCAGCTACGTGTGTCAAAATATCAACCAAAAGGACATTCGAGGAAGCGCTAAGATCCTAAATCAGGCAAGTAAAAGTTGTTACGAACGGTGATTCAGCAAAACGGTTCGATCTACAATTCATAAATAATACCATAGACAATTTGTCCAGTGAGTTAAAGACAGTTTTAACGACATTTGATTTTAATAATTGCATTGAAACTTTAAACAAACGCGAAACATCAAAATATAATGAATGCAAAAATAAACAAATAGAAAAATATCAAAATTAACTATCAAATCAAATGCCAAACATCCATGGCAACGTAGAAACGAAACACAACAACCGTTGACCACAGACACAAACAATAAACAACGCACGGTCTATAATCTGTCAAAACAAACACTGGACGAACCTACAATAAAAGTATTATCGAAGGGCCTGAATTTCGCAATAACACCGCGAAAATCCTGTATGAGGAAATTATCTGTAACGTTGAGGATTGTTTGTTTAAAACAATGTGGGAAAGGAAGATTTAGAGGCCATACGTCAAGACATTTCGTCCTTGTTACGTCGAAGTTCAGTGCCGAAACTAAATCTACCCAAAGACGAGATTAAAGCGTTGTACAACTTACGCAACAGACCAGAACTCACGATTCTCCGTGCAGATAAAGGAAAATGCTACGGTAGTAATGGATACGTCAGATTATAATTCTAAAATACAACAACTTTTATCGGACGAAGTACGTACAAAAGGTCAAAACAGACCCTACAACCAATGTGCTTAAAACAACAAGCGATCTGTTAAATAATTATCTGAAAAATTAGATCTCGACGTAAATTGATAATACCACCATGTACCAAACCACCGAGGTTGTATGGGTTACCAAAAATACACAAACCAAACGCTCCACTACGTCCTATATTGGCTCAACACTTGGCAAAAGTTCTGTCACCGCTGAGAGGACAAACCAGAGCACACGAAGGATTCGTACCATTTTGTTAGTGAGATAAAGACCTACATCTCGCTGACAATGAAACTATGGTCAGTTTTGATGTTCAGTCACTATTTACATGCTTACCCATTGAAGACTGCATCTCAATTGTAACCAGGAAGCTAGAAGAATACAACATGCCTACAGAATATGCATTACTGTTAAAGCACTGCCTTACATCTGGCTATCTATTGTGGAGGAGGAGTTCTACAAGCAAGTAGATGGCAGCAATGGGTTCACCTGTATCTCCCATAGTCGCCGACATATTCATGGAGGACTTTGAGGAGAAAGCCCTTCTTACTGCTCCTGTATATCCAAGATTCTACAAGCGGTACGTAGACGACACTTTCACAATTTTACCATCTGACAAAGTAACTGCATTTTTAAACCACCTTAATTCCATAAATTCTAAAATACAATTCACAATGGAGTTAGAGGCAAACAATTCTTTTGGCTTTCCTAGATGTTTTAGTCATCCGAAATCCTGATAACACTATTGGTCACACTGTGTATAGGAAAAAGACCCATACCAACCGATATTTAAATGGTGAATCGCACCATCATCCATCACAGTTAGCTACCGTGGGAAAATCTTTGTTTCAGAGAGCACGAGGGATCTGTGACAGAAAACATCTGGCCGCCGAGCTTCAGCACGTCGAGCAAGTATTGCAAGACAACAAGCTTCGGGTCCGCGCCTACGTCACAGTAACCGAGTGAAGCCGGCCACAGTCGAGCGTGTGCCTGCCATACTACCCTATGTCAGAGGAGTCACAGACAAGGTTGGCTATATTTTGAAGCGAGCTTCTATTAAAACATACTTCAAGCCGCCGAAGAAGATTAGTCAATTTTACCATCCGTCAAGTGTAATATCCTCTACAAGATGCAGGAGTGTACAAGCTTGATTGTGAATGTGGTCTCTCTTACATAGGACAAACAAAAGATCCATTAAAACCGCGTGAAAGAACATATAGCTGACGTGAGGCACCGACGCTCTGGGAAGTCTGCAGTCTGTGAACATGTTCAAGATCGTCCCCGCCATTACATCAGATTTGATAGACCACAAATCCTCGCAAAGAACACCGATTCCTACCAAGGATGATATGCGAGGCTATTGAAATTAAAAACATCCTAATTTCAATAGAGTAGATGGATGGTGCTGCCATCTGCTTGGGATCCTATAATTAACAAAATTAAATCCAAACCCAAGCATACCACTGCAAGACTTCAAGATACTGTAAGCTCATTCTGCGTAGATCGGACCAAAATTAATATTCAAAAACTGAAGGTAGCCGGGCTAACTATGACATTAGGACGTCAAACACCTCAGTCCCCGTGACCATGGGTGCTGTAAAAGCACCGAAACGTCGGGAATCAAAATTAGTAAAATTAAACGCGATAAAATCCGTAAAATAGTTTTATGCAATGTGTAGTGTTCGCGTAAATATAAGAAACCATTAGTTATTTATTATTTAACATTGTTTAAATGATAATAATATTATAACCGGCCAAGTGAGTCGGACTCGCGCATGAAAGTTTCCTACCATCGTAAAACAGGTTTCTAGTAGGGAGCCTTTAATTTTTAATTTGTTTTATTTTTATTATTTGTTGTTATAGCGGCAACAGAAATACACATTCTGTGAAAATTTCAACTGTCTACCTATTACGAATCATGAGATATAGCCCGCTGACAGACAGACGGACGGACGGACAGACGGACGGACAGACGGACAGACGGACGGACGGACGGACGGACGGACGGACGGATGGGCGGACGGACGAACGACAGCGGAGGCTTAGTAATAGGGTCCCGTTGGTTACCCTTCGGTACGGAACTCCAAAATGGTCATTATCCATTATGATTTTATTTTAAAATGCAAATAACTTATTTAACCCCAGATACTTCAACTGTCATTCGAAAATATTTTGACAGCCCTTAATAAGCATGAAGCGTTGAGAGGGAAAAAGCTCTCCCTTTTAGGAGGATTTTCCATTTATTGACCCATTTGGCAGGTGGGACGTATTTTACGTCTGAGTTAAATGAAACGGAAACCTTAAGATTTTTGGGCATTTCCGTAGACGTCTCTTACGACATCTACGGGATCATTTTCTTACGCGGCCACCATACGACATGTTTATTTTATCTTAATTATAAATACGCATATGCGAAATAATGTTCTTAATACGGTACAAAATTATAACATCAAGGTATTCTTATTGCCAGCCAAACATTCCTAGATGATAAGTCTGTATGTAATAACTACAGTTCTTATAAATATGTGATCCATATTATATAAGTAAGACACAACCCAGCTTAACACGATCGCGCGCGGTACGCGATCCTGGATTCTCATAAATGCACTAAATTTCCCGTACAAATTTTGAATACCGCTATATACGTATAGTCACACATACTTATTGACTCACCCAGGCAACAAGGCCGTTACGGGCATAACCCTAGTATCTAAGGCAGGCTTCATTTTCGCAACTGACGTAAACAGTTGTAGATTTTAGTAAAAGTAAAGTATTTTCAAAGTTCGAACAGTTTCCTTTGGTTTTGTTGTGGTTCTTCCTCCTTGTCATCTTCATGAATTTGGGTTTGATGAATGGTCACTTTCGCGTCGCGTTCGGCGTGCCACTTTACCCTCACCCGCAGGCGTTCAACATTTGCAACAGGATATGCCGTACGTGCCCGTACGTATGCTACGCTTGTGTTTGTGCGACCTTCGAGAATGAACAATGAACAAATTTTCGGTAATTGTGGGACAGACGGACTTAGGCTGAGCTACTCGGAATGACACAAATTCTGTCTTACAATCTCGTACATTTTGCACGACGATAACGGTAGCAACTTTTAAAGCAATTTTGGTAATCACGGGTCGATGTCACATTGTATGAGCTCAGTCTGTCGGGATATCCCGTTACCGCGCGCGAACGGGTTAGGTGGGCTATATTTTTAAAATATTTTATCTATTATTAAACATTGTTTAAATTATAATAAAAATGTCTAACATTAGCATCTCACCTCAAAAAATAGACATTATCCATTATAATGTTATTTTCAAAGTTACAAAAATAACTTATTTAATTCCCAAATATGGAAAAAACACTAATTTTACGGATTTTATCACCTTTAATTTTAACTTTTCAATCTTCCCAACGTGACAATGTTTTTAAATTTTGTGTTCAATGTTTTGAAATTATTAGCGTAAATTTCCAAATACTTTAAGTGCCATTCAATAATATGTATTTTGACAGCCTTAACAGTCATGATACATTGAGCGGGAAAAAAGTTCTAGTAATCTTAACCCGTTAGCGGACTTTAAATGTCTTTGAAAGAGTTGCGGGTTTCATTACGATATTTTCTGTCACTGCCGTAAATGTGCACGTGGTAATAACATATCCACTTGCAAAGTATTCATGAGAACAGGGCATACAAAATTTGAATTATTAAGTTTTCCACTTTTTATTGTTATCAACGTACCTAGTATTGCGTAAGTTGTGAATCGTACCTTAATAGCTTTTTGCTGGCTCATTTTAGCCAACGATGAATAACGTCAAGTTTTGGCTACTGTTGCTTTATTTCAAACTCTATGTAACAAGACTCGTTAGCTCAGTAGGTAGAGCGCCGATATAAACTAAAAGCTTGATCATCGGAGGGCGGAGGTTCAAATCCTTCACGAGTCAGCTTTTATCATTTTTCATGAAAATCCTGAAAGGCATTCGGTGAGCGTTTGGTTGCAGCGCTGCAGGGCCGCGGGCAGGAATCCCGCATTGAACAAGTGCTTCTACAAATAATGGTTTGGAGGATGTTTGTCCATGTGCAATATAAATATAAATTGCTGCCACGATAAAGGAGTAAATCCTAGGAGTTAAGTTTATTTAAAAAAATGTTAACAATAAAATTACGGATGATTTAACAATTTTGTAAGTTTTATTACAAACTCATTTCTACATATTGCTTCTAGTGAAGGTATTGCTTCAATAAAAGTACATGCATAATAGAGTGGAAAACCATCTGATGATGAATGGACACTGTAGCCGAAGGACACATTACATTTGCATTTGCGGCTTAACATTCACTACCAAACAACGTGCTTTTATTCCGTTCATTCCAGCGGTTTGAGCTGTGAGCATATTGAGCAAGCAATGAAATTGTAACAATATATTTTTACGTGGTAGAGCCATGCTGCAGCTATATTAGTAGTATAGTTGTAGCACGAATGGGTCGGCTCGACCGAGGAAGGACCACGCTCTCGCAGAGTACCAGCGTAAAATAGCAGCTTAACACTGCTGTGTTTAGTATGGTGAGTGTAGAGAACCGGAGACCCTTTTTACTGGAAAAGAGGCATTCCATCTTAGTCCTCACGGGTGACAACGCATCTGCATTTTGATTCTTTATGGAAGATAGATGTAGAAGTCTATGGGTCACAGCAACCACTTACCATCAGGTGGACTGTGTGCTCGTTTGTCACCCTATCCTATAAAAAAAATATAGCCACAGAATAAATAATCCTTTTATTACTGACTACGTAACATAGACTAAGAACTAAGATAGGATTTTGAAAAATTCTAACCCTCAGAGGATGAAATAAGGTGTAACAATTTGTACAACACGTTTTATTTTACGGGGTGATTTCATATTTATATCATCAACATCATCACCAATACAGCCCATCACAAGTCCACTGCTGAACGTAGGCCTCCCCCAAGGAATGCTACAAAGCACGGTATTTGTATGGTGTAAAATTATTGAATGATTTTTACTTTTATATTAAAGAAATACGCCTTTTTTAATTTTTCGAAAACCTAATTATCAAATGTTTGTGTGAAGGAAAAAAATTGCTTTCTAACTTGCATGGCGGTGAAGATATATTTAAAACGAAATTGGAGTAGTCATGGATAATACATATTTTCGAACTTTACAAAATCTGCCCTATTCATTCTTTCAATTTATTACCTTCAAAATTCAAATCGTGTTTTGTATCAAAATTGTTTCTTAGGATCAAAATGTAGTACCTATCTCATTTAGGAATATTGTAAAAATCAAACTTTAGTTTATATCGGCGCTCTTACCTACTGAGCTAATGAGTCTTATTCATGAGTCGTTAGAATTAAAGCATCAATAGCCAAACCTTCATGAGGACCTTGATTCACGATTTCTAAAAATGGATCAGCGTATAGTGATTGGTACGATTCACAACCTACAATTGTATTTTTCATGCAGAAACAGAAACTGTTTTATTCAATGTAGATTATAAATTATACTTATTTAAAGTCACTCTTTTGTTTAATTACCACTGGTTCGGAAAAAAACCTCCATCTTGGGAAGAACTTGGAAGAAACCCAGCGGGACTTTTTTAATTACAGCTTACAATTGTGTATCTTAGACAATTAACAACACAAAACAAATTACAAATAGCTTGGTAGCGATCATCTCATTCCCAGCGGTTATTATCATCCATAAATTCCTTAATATTATAATAACCCTTTTTATACAAACTTAATTTAATAAAGTTTTTGAACTTTGAGCAGGTCAAATTTTATATACGAGTATTTTCTGGGATTTTGGTGTAAAAGCGTATATATCGCCCCAAGAATAAATTACTGAATCGTTGGAGTCGAGTAACTGGTACTACTAGCTTGAATACCTTTTCTTTATCTGCACGTAAAAGTTCTCTGCTGGTCACGGGCCTCTCCCATTGTGGAGAGGATTTTCCATTTATTGTCAAGTTTGGTAGGCGGGTGATTATTTCGTCATTAGTGTGGGTATTTTACGTTTGAGGTAAATGAAACGAAAAGCCATAAATACAAGATTTTTCGGGCATTTCCCATAGTCGCCTCTTACGACATCTACAGGACAAAACGGGGCGATGCATTTCCTTACGTAGGCACCATACGACATGTTTATTTTTTCTTAATTATAAATACGCATATATGCGTAATATTGTTCTTTAAACGGTACAAAATTTTAACATCAAGGTATTCATATTGCCAGCCAAACATTCCGAGATGGTAAGTCTGTACGTACGTAATAAGTACAGTTCTTATAAATTTTAGATCCGTATTATATAAGTAAGACATAACCCAGCTAAATTTTATTTCTTATTAAACATTGTTTAAATAATAATAAAAATATCTAACAATAGGTACATTTAACACCCTCATAAAAAATAGACATTATCGATTATAATGATATTTCCAAAGTTACAAAAATAACTTATTTAATTCCCAGATATGGAAAAAAACTAATTTTACAGATTTAATCACGTTTAATTTTAACTTTTTTAATTCCCGCCGTGACATTGTTTTAAATTATTCGTGTAAATTCCAGATACTTTAACCGCCATTCAATAATATTTTGACAGCTTTAATGCCTATTAACTATACCATAAGTGGGAAAAAACTAGTAATCTTAACCCGTTAGCGGACTTTACATGTCTTCGAAAGAGTTGCGGGTTTCATTACGATATTTTATGTCACTGACGTATACGTGCACGTGGTAATAACATAACCACCTGTAACATATTCATGTGAACGGGGCATAACAAGATTTTAATCATTAATATTTTCACTTTTTTATTGATATCGACGTACCTAGTATTGCGTAAGTTATGAATCGTACCTTAATAGATCTTTGTTGGCTCATTTTGAATGACGTCACGTTTTGGCTACTGATGCTTTATTTTAACCTTCATGCAACAAGACTCGTTAGCTCAGTAGGTAAGAGCGCCGATATAAACTAAAGCTTGATCATCGGAGGGCGGAGGTTCAAATCCTTCACGAGTCATCTTTTTATCACGTTTTTTCATGAAAATCATAGAAGCGGAGTAGCTGAGCGTTTGGTTGCAGCGCTGCAGGGCCGCGGGCAGGAATCCCGCATTGAACAAGTGCTTCTACAAATAAAGGTCCAGAGGATGTGTGTCCATATACAATTTAAATATGTAAAATGCTTCTACGATAAATGAGTAAATTCTAATATAGGAGTTACATTTATTTTAAAAAAAGTAACAAGAAAATTACGAACGATTTTTCAAAAACGCATTAAAAATTTTGTAACTTTCTTATTACAAATGCGCAACATGTACATATTGCTTGTAACGAAAGTATTAGAACCCCCGCCCTCCGATGATCAAGCTTTAGTTCCACGGCGCTTTTACCTACTGAGCTAACAAGTCTTATAATAAACATTTTGAAATAAAGCATCAGTAGTTTTCAAATTGTCTGGCCATTATGAATAATGCCTTATTAATAATTTGGTCCATAACATACATAACTTTCAAAACTTTACCTCCATACTAGGATTTTTTTCTGTATCGTGGATGCAGTTTACATACATACATTGCACAAGGGCAAATATCCAAACGTGGAACAATTACTTGTATGCCATACAAAAACTTGTTCCGTGCGGGATTCAAACCCGCGGTCCTTAACGCCTTAACTCATCGCCAAGCCAGTGCTCCACGGAAACGTCTAAGTCTTTCGTACGCTCTGTAGCTTAACCGGCTTGATGGATTTTAGCATATGAGGTGTGTGACACAGGGTATTAATATTTGAATTTTTCTTTTCAGTCAACATTTTTACGCACTCGGGCATTTTTAATTACTGTTTTAACTTATCTTTTACGAAATTTAAATGGAAAATCGACACTTTGTATTAAAGTGTCTAAGTATCTCATTTAGAACTATTGTGAAAACACGATAAAAGGATGGTTCGTGAAGGATAAGAACCTCCGCCCTCCAATGATCAAGCTTTAGTTAATATCGTTACTACTGAGCTAACGAGCCTTGTTCGCATCAATAGCTAAACCTTGACGATATTCACGATTTATAAAAATGGATCAGCGTAGAGCGATTAAGGTACAATGGTACGATTCACAACCTACGCATTGTTGTGTTTTCTACCGACTTCGAACAGGAGGTACTTACTCAATTCGACTGTATGTTTTTTTTTTATGTGTGTTACCTTATAAATTTTTTCTGAGTGTACCGATTTGGATGATTCTTTTTTTATTTGAAAGCTGGTCTTCACTTCACATGTGGTCCCATATAAATTTGATTAAAGTCTGACCCATAGTTTTTGAGTTATTTTTAATAATTTATATTGAAGTCGGTTGTACAAAATGTTTAATTTTGAATTATCGTATCTCTTCTTTATCTGCTCGTAATAGTCCTGTTGGTCATGGGCCTCTCCCTTTATAGGGTTGTCGGTATGTAGGTAGGTAGGGTTGTTTGTTCCCGCCATTAGTGTGGGTATTTTACGTTTGAGGTATATAAAACGAAAAGCCATAAAAACAATAAGATTTTTCAGGCATTTCCCATAGTTGTGTCTTACGACATCTACGGGGCAAAACAGGGCGATGCATTTCCTTACGTACTCACCATACGACATGTTTATTATATACATATTACTTATCGAGATAGCAAAAACCTTTATAATTTACACATATATGCCGTAATGCTTAATAATGTTTAAACTTTAAACGGTACAAAATTATAACATCAAGGTATTTATATTCTCAGCCAAACATTCCTAGATGATAAGTCTGTCTGTAATAAGTACAGTTCTTATTAATTTGTGATCCGTATTATATGAGTAATACAAAAACCAGCTTAAGTGAGCTCTATTTTTAAATTTTTTATTTATTATTAAACATTGTTTATATGACAATAAAAATATCTATCTGGTATCTCATAAAATAAACATTATCCATTATAATTTTATTTTCAAAGTTACAAAAATAACTTATTTAATCCCCAGATATGGTAAAAAACTAATATTATAGATTTTATCGCGTTTAATTTTAACTTTTTAATGTGACAATGTTTTAAAATTTGTATGTGCAATGTTTTGAAATTATTCGTGTAAATTTAAGAAATCATTAATTCCCAGATACTTCAACTAGGTACTATTCAGTGATATTTTCACAGATCGTGAAAAAAGCTCTAGTAATCTTAACCCGTTAACGGACTTTACATGTTCTTGAAAAACTTGCGGGTTACTATACGACATTTTCCTTCACAGCCGTGCATGTATACGTGCTCACGGTATTAACATAACCACCTTTGAAATATCCATGTGATTGGGCCATAACAAAATCTTAATTATAAAGTTATCCACTTTTACGGTTATTATCAACGTAGTATTGCTCAAGTTGTGAATCGTACCTTAATAGCTCTATGCTGGCTTACTTTGAATGACGTCAATTTTTAGTTCATCATCATCACCATTACAGCCCTTCTCAAGTCCACCGCTGAACATAGGTCTCCCGCTAGGAATGCCACAAAGCACGGTCCTGAGCCACCTGGATACATCGACTTCCTGCATGTCTTAGCAGGTCATCACTCCATCAAGTGGGGTTCGCCCTACACTTCGCTTACCGATACGAGGCTGCCACTCGAGCACATTTTTTCCCCATCGGTTGTCGGTTCTTCGAGCTATACATGGCCGGCCCATTGCCACTTCAGCCTACTAATCCGTTAGGCTATATCGGTTACTTTGGTTCTACTGCAGATATCCTCATTTCCAAGTTTATCACGTAGAGAAACCCCGAGCATAGCACTCTTCATAGCTCGCTGAGAGATCTTGAGCTTCCTCATTGAAGGACCACGTCTCATATCCATAAGTCATTACTGGCAACACGCACTGGTCGTACACTATCATCTTCAAGTTTTGAGGTATGTGACGAGAAGATGTGTCGTAATTTCCCGAACGCTGCCCAGCCGAGTTGAATCCGTCGATTGACCTCTCGGTCGAAGCTGGACTTACCTAGTCGGTCTATTTGTCCCAGGTAAACATACTCGTCAACAACTTCGAGCTTAGTGCTCCCAACTACTACCGGCATAGGTGTGACATGGACGTTACACATGATCTTTGTTTTGTCCATGTTCATCTTTAGACCTATCCATTGGGAGGCACTATTGAGGTTATTGAGGATAGTGCTTAGGTCCTCCAGCGATTCTGCCATAAGTACTATATCGTCGGCAAATCGAAGGTGGTGATGTACTCGCCATTGATGTTAATACCGTATCCTTTCCAGTCCAGTAGCTTGAAAACGTCTTCCAATGCAGCGGTGAAGAGTTTCGGGGATATAACGTCACCCTGTCTTACACCTCTCTGCAGTTCGATAGGTTTCGTACTCTGGTTCTGTACTCGGATAGCCATCGTAGCCCTACTGTACAAACACTTCAGCACTTCGATATACCGACAGTCAACTTGGCACTGCTGAAGGGACTGCAGGACCACCCAAATTTCGACGGAATCAAAGGCTTTTTCATAGTCCACATACGCAAGACATACTGCCAGATTGTACTCCTCGGTCTTCTGTACAATTTGCCAAAGGGTATGTATGTGGTCTATGGTGCTAAAGCCTTTTTGGAAACTGGCTTGTTCAGAAGGCTGGAAGTCATCGAGTCTGCGTGCGAGACGATTCGTAATGACTCTCGAAAACACCACATAGACGCGGCTCAGAATGGAAATTGGTCTGTAGTTCTTCAAGGTAGCGTTGTCACCTTTTTTGAAGACCAAGACCACTGCACTTCTGTTCCACGCCTCCGAGTAGTGCCACCATGGAGGACGGAGTTACAGAGCTTCTGAAGGACTTCAAGTACCGGTTTTCCACCCGCTTTCAGAAGCTCTGCTGTAAATCCATGCTGCCACATTCGGTCGTCAGCTTCAACAGTTGGCTCTTATTGGCAGACAGATCTCTGGCAAAGACTTTGGAGCCCTGGTTCCGCTCAATCGCTTCTTCAATACGAGCTGTATTGAAGTTGCGTAAGTCTCGCCGCATGCATTTGGAGATCTGTCTGTTCAGTTGCCTGTATGCTGTCAAACCTGCTGAAGACTGCAGCTTCATCTCGTCTAACAGTCATGAGATTAAGTGTAATCGGAAGTTTTATGTTTTTCTGCGGCGGGTCTTGCAGAACTTAGCTCCAACCGCATAGAAAGTTTCCACGAGCTTTTCATTCATATCGTCCACTGCATTACAATGTTCTAGGCACTGAAAACGATTTTGTAACTTGAGCTGAAAATTTTCGGGACTTTGGATTATAGCGCGAGGGGACGGGCGTTGACTTCATTAGACGTGACCTTTACAACAACGTTTAGATTCAGTGCTTCTAATCATTCGGTGATCGCTGCCAGTTTTCACCCTTGTTATCACTGAGACATCACTGAACAGTTATCGTCTGGTCGTCATAATGAAGTCAATCTCATTTTGTCGAACCGTCGGGGCTCGACTAGATCCACTTCTGTGGCCGCTTCTGTTAGAAAGAGTTCATCATAAAGAGTCCTCTTTCTCCATGATTCGGCCAGCTGGGCCAGCTGGATCAGCCCTTGGGTTCCGTTGCCCTATTCCAAATTTCCTACCTTCAGCTCACTGTTCTCTCTTGTGCCTAGTTTTGCGTTGAAGTCTCCCATTAACACCGTATAGTGGGTTTTGGAGGAGGAATGGCTTATCCTCATACATTTCCACCACCTCCTCATCAGGATGTGCCGAGGTTGGTGCGTAAACCTGTATGACCTTCAGCGAATACCGTTTGGTGATTCTGAGTATAAGCTATTAATTATTATTCTTGCCCATCTCTTCTTCCAGCTCAAGGATCTTCTCGTCAATCATCAGGGTGCGTGCGTTATATGTTTCTTAGCACCCTGCCCGCCGTTACCATGGTCGCCACCGTAGCCAGGAATAGCGGGGCCGCCGAGACTGAGGGGCCATCTCTTCGTAACTTTCATCATGGGGTATATTGTCATAGCTACCAGGCTTGGCGAGCGGGTTGGCAACCGCAGTTTTTTATTATTATTTTGCTGTTATCAGAAAGATGCTGCTGCCCATCTTCTGCCTCAGTTTCCCTCTGTCGCCTCTTACGACACCACGGAAGATATGGGGTAGTGGGTATTCTTGCCCGCCACCGTATTCTTTCCGAGCAGATATTGTCTGCAGTTCTCAGATCCTGCAAGCCATCTAGCTTTGCAAGGTTCATCGCAGCACTGGAATAACTCTTCCAGTTCCTTCAAGCCTTACTGCTCGCCTCCCTTTGCCTCACGGCACTCTCGCAGATTATTTGCCTTCTTTTCGACTCACCGCACACTACAGGGCAATCCCTGGCACTTGCACATTCGTCGATAACTAGACTGCACCATCGACCTGCGGTCTGAGCAGGAGGGTGATGTAACGGCGCTGTCATCGCGCCACAAGCGAAACACAGCGAAGCCTAACGCTTTCAAAATATTCCTTCCATCTCTTTATACTTGAAACTTCCTCATTCAGAATACAGCCATTCTCGTCTCGTATAGCATGCATTCTAGGCTGTTTTGAATTTCCCTGACAGTTCTTATGAGTTTCCAGAACATTTTAATATTTGCCTGGAAGTTATCAGATATTTTTATATCATTCTTATCCGTTCTTTCTTGCTTTTCCTTACAACTTCTTTTTACTCCCTTATTTAGATGTCTAAATACTGCCTTTTTCTTTTAATCTCATCATTCCTACCGCCAGAATTACCAGCCTTGGTTGCTAGTAAATCTAGTCACGATCTCTTCTTTGCTTCAACTTCCATCCGTGCCTCATCATCCTACCATAACGTACTATTTTCCTTTCATTCGTTCTCTTACTTATACCACATACGTCGGTAGCTGCATCCACCAAACCTTCCTTAACATTATCCCAAGTCTAAATCATTCATAAAAATTCATCCATATTTTCCCTTTTTTACATGCTTTTTATTTATACTTCTCTTTCATACCGAAGTTCGACGTACTGCAGTATATATAGAATAGCTCTGTACTACCACGCGGAGCATTGGTCGGTCCCCGGGCTGAAAACCTTGCCCGGCGTGAGATATCCCCTTTTCCTTCCACGGATAAACTTGCAATTCATGAGCTACAATATATTGTTCTTAATCCTATGATATTAAGGTCTTATAGATCATTTGTCCATGCATGAAGGCAACCGTCTTTAGGAAGCTTGCCTATCAGATGAGTTAAAAATATTTCATAGGGATACGGATGCAGTTGTACTAAGGTCATCGTCTATTCTCTGTTTGGTGACCATATAGTCATTCATGCTAAAATCACTGGCAGAGCTTGGTCATTATATTTAATAACCTTAAATACTGTCTCGTAATCCTAACGTATAGATCTTAAGATGAACATGGACAAGCGGATATCATAACGTCCATATCACACTTATGCCGGTAGTTGATGAAACTACTTCGCCCGAATTTGTTTACGAGTATTCACTTAGGACACATTGTCCGACCTTAAGTTTAACATGGACTAATGCTTTATCATCTTCAAATCTCTGTCCTCTCAAATATTTCTTCAATCTCGGAAATAGATAAAAATCACTAGGTGCAGAGAATGCTAAATTATGGATTTGTGAGTCGCATCGTTAACTGGATGAAACAAAACAAACTTTGCGAAATTGCCTCTCATTTCTCACGGATTTCGTTCTTTTATTTTCAAAGTGCCAACATTACTACTCCTATAATATCCTAAAAAAGAGTGAAGGATTCGCCTTGAAATTATTGGGAGTTGGAGATGATAATCTTTTTCAAGCCATAGACTATAACTCAAACAATGATTTATTTTTCATAGCATAATATACAATATTTTACTATATACCATATTAAAAACTATAGTTAAAAAAAACTAGTAACTTAATAATCATACAGTCCTACTCCCCGCGGTATCGTGCCAAGAACGCTGGCTGAGTTTCCCCGCTGAATGGCTATACTTAGCCTTTGAGCGAGAAAAGAACCAGCCCTCTCATCACCAGCAGCAACGACCAGTCGCGGATGGAGTTCCTTTAGGAACCTCACCGCACGTAGACCCCACGGAACGATAGTCTCTACAGCAAATGGAACAAATATGTAGTCATCTTTCAGAGACTCATATTTGTGCCACTTACTCAGTTCAGCTGCCTCTGATGCCGCCCCGGCTCTAAACGAGGTTTCCCTGAGATGAGAGGCTGCCAAAGTGTCTACGCAAGTAGCATCCCATCAGTGTCAGTGTCAAGTTGAATTGTTTTGAAATTTGCTATATTTATGCATTATGTTCATTTAAAATTATATTGTGAATGGTAACAACGTGGTTAACAATTCACAATAGATAATAATAATACTGAATTTATACGCGTACAGTGTACGCGTTAACGTTGACCGGTCCGGCGGGGTCAACGACCTCCACCGTGAAGTGTGCTACGTGCAATATTGTAATAAATGAGCTATTAGCGTTTATTCAGAATAAATGTGATATTATGGACGAGGATGGAATTATCAGGTTGTGTATAACAGCTTTCAAGCCTGAGGATATTTTGGCAGCGAAGAATCTTCTGTTCGAGTCGCTCAGAAAATCAGAAGAAAAGTTCTTCGTAAGAGAGAAGGAAAAGTCAGCGAGAACTGGAGGACATCATCAGTACAATTAAAGAGGTGGACCCTGAAGAATTGCCGATATTTGTGGCCCGTGACTTGCATAAGCTGTCTCCAGTCACATTTGATCATATCGATGTCACTAGGTTACTTAAAGATTTGATTACGCTGCGAAATGAACTCGAGTATGTTAAGGAGGATTATGTAAATAGCGAGAATTTTACACAGTTAAAAATGAAGTGACGAATCTTAAGCAAGCGTCTTTAGTTAAAAATTTTGAGTGCAATAATTATGTGAATAGAATACGGGGATCTGCTAATTATGAAAATGGTCCCATTGGTATAATACATATACCGCCCGAGACAACGACATCTAATATTCACACAAAGACGACCATAGCAATGAGTCAGTGCGCTACTAGTGGCACACGGTCTGCCCCTGCGCAGCGCTTCCCGTCTCCATCGCGTGCCGGATGGCGAATCATCTGTCTCTGTTACACAGCGCATCGAGGTACCCGTGGAGGCCCATGCAGAGGTTTCGAACGTGTCTGAAACCGCGTTACTGGCCTCATTAAACGAGCATTACATAGATCCCGAACGCGCAACCACAAACTAATACACAAATGAGTATGTCGGACCTTGTGCGTAGTAATAATAATGGTATTACTTGGAAGGAACAGGAAAAAAGTGAAGAGTGGAAATTAGTGCAGAGGAAAAAATATAGGAACCGTTTTAACAGCGAAAAAGGCACCTGCATTGATTTAGAGCAAAAGTTCCGCGCAGCGGATATTCTAATACCACTGTTTATAAATAATGTACATGTCGATACATGTGAGAGTGACATTATATCGTACATAAAAAGTAAAACCAACATAACAGTGAAGTTACAAAAATAAAGTCTAAGCAGACAAAGTTCTTACAAGGTACTTGTTCCTAAACATAAACTAACTATATTTATGGATTGTAATCTGTGGCCTGATGGAATAATATTTCGTCGCTTTGTTAATTTCCGCCGACGTGAAAATAACAAAGAAAGTGATTCAAGTAAAAATGAGACGTAATTTTAATCATTATGGATGAAACATCACTTATTTCGTTTAATTGTAAAAACTTTAAGAGATCCGAGTGCGTAACTAATCTGAGTCGTAAGGCAGATATTATTGCACTGCAAGAAACCTGGCTGTTACCGCATGAAATATCTGAACTCAGTTATGTTAGCAAGAATTTGGCTACTATGGTAAGTCAGCGGTAGATACTTCTCAAGGTATTTTACGTGGGCGTCCGTATGGCGGAGTGGCGCTGTTATGGAATAAGTTGAGGTTTCACTGTGTTTCGGTTGTTGAATGTGATAGTGATCGTATTGCGGCAATAAAAATTTGTACTACGGACCGAGAGATGTTAGTTTTTAGTGTGTATATGCCTACAGATTGTGCGGAAAATTTAGTAGAATACGTTCAGTGTCTGAGTGAGATTGCGGCAATTGTTGAAAATTGTGATATTGAATCGGTTTATATTCTAGGGATTTTAATGCCCACCAGGGCATTGTTTGGTACTGAAATGTTAAATTTTGTAATGAGTTAAATTGAATTGTATTGATCTTAATATTTTGGGTGTAGATTCAGACACATATACCTTTGTCAGTGAAGCGCATGGTAGTAGGAGGTGGTTGGATCATTGCATAATCACTGAGGCGGCGCGGAGGTCTGTGGTCTCTGTGAAGGTACACTACGATGTTTACTGGTCCGATCATTTCCCTTTAGAAATTCAGTGCGAGATTGCTAATCTGATGCCTAAGCAAACTTTGATGTGTGCCTCAACTGACAAAGCTATATGGGGTAATAGAAACAAGAGTGAGTTAGAATTGTACGCAAAACTCTGTAATGAAAAATTAAAAGAAATTGAATTTCCTGATAAATTAAGTTGTTGTTGTGATACTCTTTGTAATAATCATAGTTTAGATCACTTAGTTATAATAGATAACCTATATTTAAGCATTGTAAAGGTTATGCAAGAGGCAGCTAGGCTTAGCCATGCGGGTGGTAATGGTGACAGGAAAAACGCCCGCCCTCTTGCAGGCTGGAACAAACACGTGCGGGCTGCGCACCAAGATGCCGGCAGAAATTCCTAAACTGGGTGTGGTATGGAAGGCCACGAGAGGCTCCTTATACATAGATATGTGCGAGTCGAGAATTTTTTAAAACAAATTGAAATACTGCCAAAATCACCAAGAGCAAATTAAAATGAATATACTAGCTTGTAAGCATGAAAAGAAAGACTTTCGGGGTTTTGGCAGCAAACAAAGAAAATGGCTCAAAGTACGGCGTCCCGGTCAGTGTCAACGGCGCCAGTGACCCTAAGGATGTTGCGAACTTGTTTCAGCGCATTTCCAGTTTCAGCCTGTCACCGCCACAGGCAATGCTGGTAAATGTGATAAGGTGGTTGCTGAGCCGATCGTGACCGGCGTGCCAGAACGTTTCACTGCCAAGGAGGTTTTCGAGGCGATAAAGGAATGAAGCGTGGCAAGTCGCCAGGGCACGACGGCCTCAGCATTGAGCATTTCCTTTACGCGGGGCCTCACCTGCCAAGGTTGCTGGGAATGCTGTTCAAAATCTGTAGGAGGCATGCCTACCCTGCGGATCTAATGAGAACGATCGTAGTTCCAATTGTTAAAAATAAAACTGGGGATATTTCGGATAAGACCAACTACCGACCGATCTCATTGGCAGTGACGCTAAAGTGCTTGATTGTTTGCTTGAGAGACAACTTAAACAACATCTTAAGTTTCACGACGCCCAGTTCGGTTTTCGGCCAGGGTTATCCACTGAGTGTGCTATTATGTCCCTCAAGCATATAATCAAGTACTTGCAGAAAAACATGTGTATGCTGCTTTTCTGGATCTGTCGAAGGCGTTTGACTTGGTACAGTATGATATTCTTTGGGCGAAGCTGTTGGCGAGTGGTGTCCCGAATGACATTGTCAATGTGTTTAAATACTGGTATGGACATCAGACTAACCAAGTCAGATGGCTTGGACAGTTTTCTGATGAGTTTAAGCTTAAATGTGGGGTGAGACAAGGTGGTTTGACCTCTCACACTGTTTAGTGCTATATTGATCAGCTCATTCGTGGGCTCAGCAGCATGCGTTTCGGATGTTCTATAGACGGTCTTTGTGTCAATAGTATAAGTTATGCCGACGACATGGTGCTGCTGAGTCCATCAGTCGCTGCTCTCAGAAGACTGATGAGCGTTTGTGAGCGTTTTGCTGAGTCTCACGGTCTTCTTTACAATTTAAAGAAGAGTGAGTTTATAGTATTTAAGGCAGACAGTCGCAGAGCTCTTAATGTTCCGCCAGTGTACCTAAACGGGTAGCTCTACATCGCGTATCGTCCTTCAAGTATCTCGGTCACATTGTGAACGAGAGGCTGAGGATGACTGTGATATGGAGAGGAAAGGAGCGTTGGCAGTCCGCTGCAATATGTTAGCCCCAGATTTTCGTTGTACCACAGAAGTTAAAATAACATTGTTTAAAGCCTTCTGCCAAACAATGTACACGTAATCTGTGGGTTGATTATACGCGAGGGCTTTCAGTGCACTCCGAGTACAGTATAATAATGCCTTCAGGGTGATGTTGGGTCTGCCGCGATTTTGCAGCGCATCGGGCATGTATGCGCAAGCGCGCACTGATAGCTTCGAAACGGTGTTGCGTAAACGTGTAGCCTCGCTCATGCGCAGAATACGTGGTAGCTCAACACCATACTGAGGGCTATTAGTGGCAAACCAGATTGTCCTATTATGGGACACTGGGTGAATATGCATGTGCATAAACCTAGTGCCTCGGGTAGGCCTGGTTTGTACTTAAACTAACTAACTAAGAACAAATTATAACTAACTAATTATTCGTGTCTGCGCTTAATTATTACTAACATAGCTATAACTTTCTTTGTACCTACTAACAATTATGGATGATAATAACCCTGGGAATGAGGTGTTCGCTGCCAGGCTGTTTCTAATTTGTTTTGTGTGGTTAATTGTGTAACATACATGATTGTAAGCTGTTATTTAAAAAAGTCCCGCTGGGTTTCTTGCTGGTTCTTCCCAGGACAGAGGTTTTTCGAACCAGTGGTAATTAGACAAAAGAGTGACTTTCAATAAGTATTATTTATAATCTATATTGAATAAAAAAGTTTCTGTTTCTGTTTCTGTTTCTATCGTTACTACTCAGCTAACGAGCCTTGTTCGCATCAATAGCCAAACCTTGACGATATTCACGATTTATAAAAATGGATCAGCGTAGAGCGATTAAGGTACGATGGTACGATTCACAACTTACGCATTGTTGTTTTCTACCGACTTCAAACAGGAGGTACTTACTCAATTCGGCTGTATGTTTTTTTCATGTGTATTACCTTATAACTTTTTTCTGAGTGAACCGATTTGGATGATTCTATTTTATTTGAAAGCTGGTCTTCACTTCACATGTGGTCCCATATAAATTTGATTAAGGTCTGACCAATAGTTTTTGAGTTATTCTTAATAATTTATTTGAAATCGGTTGTACAAAATGTTTAATTTTGAATTATCATACCTCTTCTTTATCTGCTCGTAATAGTCCTGTTGGTCATGGGCCTCTCCCGCTATAGGGTTGTCATTATTTCCCGCCATTAGTGTGGGTATTTTACGTTTGAGGTATATAAAACGAAAAGCCATAAAAACAATAAGATTTTTCGGGCATTTCCCATAGTCGTGTCTTACGACATCTACGGGGTAAAACAGGGCGATGCATTTCCTTACGTACTCACCATACGACATGTTTATTTTATTATTATGTTTATTACTTATCGAGAAAGCAAAAACGTTTATAATTTACACATATATGCGGTAATGCTTAATAATGTTTAAGCTTTAAACGGTACAAAATTATAACATCAAGGTATTTATATTCTCAGCCAAACATTCCTAGATGATAAGTCTGTCTGTAATAAGTACAGTTCTTATTAATTTGTGATCCGTATTATATGAGTAATACACAAACCAGCATAAGTGAGCTCTATTTTTAAATATTATATTTATTATTAAACTTTGTTTATATGACAATAAAAATATCTAACATTTGTAACTTTAGGTACATTGGTATGTCATAAAAATAAACATTATCCATTATAATTTTATTTTCAAAGTTACAAAAATAACTCATTTAATCCCCAGATATGGTAAAAAAACTAATATTATAGATTATATCGCGTTTAATTTTAACTTTTTAATGTGACAATATTTTAAAATGTGTATGTGCAATGTTTTGAAATTAATTCCCAGATATTTCAACTAGGTACTATTCAGTGATATTTTCACAGATCGCGTAAAAAGCTCTAGTAATCTTAACCTGTTAACGGACTTTACATGTTCTTGAAAAACTTGCGGGTTACTATACGACATTTTCCTTCACAGCCGTGCATGTATACGTGCTCACGGTATTAACATAACCACCTTTGAAGTATCCTTGTGATTGGGCCATAACAAAATCTTAATTATAAAGTTATCCACTTTTTCGATTATTATCAACGTAGTATTGCTTTAGTTGTGAATCGTACCTTAATAGCTCTATGCTGGCTCATTTTGAATGACGTCAACTTTTAGTTCATCATCATCACTATTACAGCCCTTCTCAAGTCCACCGCTGAACATAGGCCTCCCGCAAGGAATGCCACAAAGCACGGTCCTGAGCTCCATCACTCCATCAAGTGGGGTTCGCCCTACACTTCGCTTACCGATACGAGGCTGCCACTTGAGAACCTTTTTTCCCCATCGGTTGTCGGTTCTTCGAGCTATATGGCCGGCCCATTGCCACTTCAGCTTACTAATCCGTTGGGCTATGTCGGTTACTCCGGTTCTACTGCAGATATCCTCATTTCTAAGTTTATAACGCAGAGAAACCCCGAGCATAGCACTCTCCATAGCTCGCTGAGAGATCTTGAGCTTCCTCATTGAAGGACCACGTCTCAGATCCATAAGTAATTACTGGCAACACGCACTGGTTGTACACTATCATATTCAAGATTTGAGGTATACCTGACGAGAAGATGTGTCGTAATTTCCCGAACGCTGCCCAGCCGAGTTGAATCCGTCGATTGACCTCTCGATCGAAGTTGGACTTACCTAGTCGGACTATTTGTCCCACGTAAAACTACTCGTCAACAACTTCGAGCTTAGTGCTCCCAACTACTACCGGCATAGGTGTGACATGGACGTTACACGTGATCTTTGTTTTGTCCATGTTCATCTTTAGACCTATCCATTGGGAGGCACTATTGAGGTCATTGAGCATAGTGGTTAGGTCCTCCAGCGATTCTGCCATAAGGACTACATCGTCGGCAAATCGAAGGTGAGTGTTGTACTCGCCATTGATGTTAATACCGTATCCTTTCTAGTCCAGTAGCTTCAAAACGTCTTCCAATGCAGCGGTGAAGAGTTTCGGGGATATAACGTCACCCTGTCTTACACCTCTCTGCAGTTCGATAGGTTTCGTACTCTGATTCTGTACTCGGATAGCCATCGTAGCCCTACTGTACAAATACTTCAGCACTTGGATATACCGACAGTCAACTTGGCACTGCTGAAGGAACTGCAGGACCGCCCAAATTTCGACGGAATCAAAGGCTTTTACATAGTCCACATATGCAAGACATAGTGGCACATTGTACTCCTCGGTCTTCTGTACAATTTGCCAAAGGGTATGTATGTGGTCTATGGTGCTAAAGCCTTTTGGAAACCGGCTTGTTCTGAAGGCTGAAAGTCATCGAGTCTGCGTGCGAGACGATTCGTAATGACTCTCGAAAACAGCACGTAGACGCGGCTCAGAAGGGAAATCGGTCAAAAGGAAGGGAAGGGAAATAGGAAAAAAAAATGTAGTTCTTCAAGATAGCGTTGTTACCTTTCTTGAAGACCAAAACCACCGCACTTCTGTTCCACGCCTTCGGAGTAGTGCCACCATGGAGGACGGAATTACAGAGCTTCTGAAGGACTTCAAGTACCGGTTTTCCACCCGCTTTCAGAAGCTCTGCTGTAAATCCATGCTGCCACATTCGGTCGTCAGCTTCAACAGTTGGTTCTTACTGGCAGACAGATCTCTGGCAAAGACTTTGGAGCCCTGGTTCCGCTCGATCGCTTCTTCAATACGAGCTGTATTGAAGTTGCGTAAGTCCCGCCGCATGCATTTGGAGATCTGTCTGTTCAGTTGCCTGTATGCTGTCAAATCTGCTGAAGACTGCAGATTCATCTCCCGTCTAACAGTCATGAGATTAAGAGTGTGATCGGAGAGTTTTTGTGTTTTTCTTCGGCGGGTCTTGCAGAACTTAGCTCCAACCGCATAGAAAGTTTCCACGAGCTTTTCATTCATATCGTCCACTGCATTACAATGTTCTAGGCACTGAAAACGATTTTGTAACTTGAGCTGAAAATTTTCGGGACTTTGGATTATAGCGCGAGGGGTACGGAGCGTTGACTTCATTAGATGTGACCTTTCCAACTTAACGTTTAGGTTCAGTGGGCCTCTAACCGTTCGGTGATCGCTGCTAGTTTTCACCCTTGTTATCACTGAGACATCACTGAACAGTTATCGTCTGGTCGTCATAATGAAGTCAATCTCATTTTTTGTCGAACCGTCGGGGCTCGACTAGATCCACTTTCTGTGGGCCCGCTTCTGTAAGAAAGAGTTCATCATAAAGAGTCCCTCTTTCTATGAAGTCGGCCAGCTGGGCCAGCTGGGTCAGCCCCTTGGGTTCCGTTGCCCTATTCCAAATTTCCCTACCTTCAGCTCACTGTTCTCTCTTGTGCCTAGTTTTGCGTTGAAGTCTCCTATTAACACCGTATAGTGGGTTTTGGAGGAGCGAATGGCTTTAGATATATCCTCATACATTTACACCACCTCCTCATTGGGATGTGCCGAGGTTGGTGCGTAAACCTGTATGAACTTCAGCGAATACCGTTTGGTGATTCTGAGTATAAGTTATTATTTATTCTGTGGTATAAGGTACGCAACCCTCGTCGACAGACTCCCAATCTTTATAACTTTATTAACGAGAGACTTGTGAACAACAAATCCGACACCTCCTTGGGACAGATAGTCGCCCTCCCGGTGATAGAACAAGTTGCCGGATTCGAGGATTACCGTCTCCTACCTCTCTCTTCGCACCTCGGATAATCCTATAATATTCAAGCGCAACTTGTCCATCTCTTCTTCCAGCTCAATAATCTTGGCGAGCGGGATGGCAACCGTAGTTTTTTTATTATTATTTTGCTGTTATGAAAAAGATGCTGCTGCCCATCTTCTGCCTCAGTTTCCCTCTGTCGCCTCTTACGACACCACGGAAAGATATGGGGGTAGTGGGTATTCTTGCCCGCCACTGCACGGGACTGCAACTTTTAGTTACTGTTGCTTTATTTCGAACTCCAAATAACAAGATTCGTTAGGTCAGTAGGTAAGAGCGCCGATATAAACCAAAGCTTAATCGTCGGAGGGCGGAGGTTCAAATCCTTCACGAGTCAAAATTTTATAATTTTTTCCACGAAAATCCGCAATGAAGGTCCAAACTTAAATTAGTATTCTTACACCCTTGTGTGGCGGTGCTGGCATCGCATCACAAACGAAACGCACCGAAGCCTTAAATCGCGCTATCAAAGTTCCGAAGTACTGCAGTATATCTACTAACAGCTCCGTAATACCACATGGAGTAGACGGCTCCCCGGACTGAACACCTTGTCCGGCGAGAGATCTCCCTATTCCATTCTTATTCAAGGCCAAATTGGTGATACCGACGTGATATGAATACACGCAACATGCAACCTTTGGAAACCTCAACTTTCAAGCTTTCCTCATCGGCCTCAAGTACCCCATCCAATCGCTCCCGAGCAGATATTGTCTGCAGTTTTCAGATCCTGCAAGCCATCTAGCTTTACAAGGTTCATCGCAGCACTGGAATAACGCTTTCAGTTCCTTCAAGCCTTACTGCTCGCCTCCCTTTGCCTCACGGCACTCTCGCAGATTATTTGCCGTCTTTTCGACTCACCGCAGACTACAGGGCATCCCTGGCACTTGCACATTCGTCGATAACTAGAATGCACGATGGGCAGGAGGGTGATGTGACGGCGCTGTCATTGCGCCACAAGCGAAATACTTCGAAGCCTAAATCGCGCTATCAAAGTATCGAATTAAACATAAATATAACATAACATAAACAGTCACGCCCGTCACCCAGATAGGTAGGCCGAAACTATGGATTTCACGATCCTGGCACACCCCTCCCGCCTCCTTCACATCCATATATCTACGCATACATGCTCATCGATTAAGAGTACTCTTAATCTGGCTCATTTTCATTATATATCCTTATCATATCAACCATCCCTGCTTAATAATACACATCCCAAATACACAAACTCATGCACTAGCTCAACCAACTCCCCTTCTATTCTTATTTCACATATCGTTTTACTTTCTTCTCTTTTAAAAACCATCACAGTCTGTCTTAATCGCGTTCATTTTCATTCCCCTTTCTTTTAACGACCTGCTCATTTACAACTCGGCCGCCGACGACGCAAATATGACTTGATCAACGGTGTACATTTAGGCATTTGAAAGTTAACTTACCCATTCTTAACCCAAATTCAACCACTTTCAAAGTTTCCGAACTGTCCATAAATAGGTTGAACAGCCACGAGGAAGCTCCACAGCCCTCTCTGATACCTTTATGGATGCCAAACTAGTCCGAGTAGGTCCTGTTGATCCTGACACAACCATTAGAGTTTCTATAAAAAGCCTTTAACGCTCGTATCAACCCAGTGCTCAACCCAAATGAGGTCAGTGTTTGCCATAACAAATCCCTGTCCATCACTGTCATAAGCCTTTCCAAATCCATGAACGCACAAAAAACTTTTTTTTTTGGCCAAAAACTTCTCCGCGATCATGCGCATGTAAAATACTTGATCCGTACATCCGTACCATTCCCTTTTTAAATCCAGCTTGCATATCCCTAATTTTTCCATCAGTTTCTTTCATAACTCATTCAATTAGCACCTTAGCATACAGTTTTCTAAATCCACAATGCTAAGCAAGCTGATACCACGGAAGTTTTTACAGGCGTGCTGTGATCCTTTTCCCTTATATATTGGGACTATAACGGCTTTGCACCAGTCTTCCGGTACCCGCTTCAGTTTCCAACATTAATTAAATAAGGTGAACAGCAGGCCTGCCACCAATCCCTCTCCAGCCCTTGGCATTTCGAATGATACTCTGCCATGTCCGGATGCCTTACCTGCTTTCATGTTTTCCTTGCCTTCATTATTTCATCTATACTTATCTCCCTACCTCTTTCTTCTTCTTTCGGAATTTTCAGTTCATTTAATTTAAACGTCTTCTCACTCACACGCTTTCAAATATTCCTTCCATCTCTTTAAACCCGAAACTTCCTCATTCAGAATACAGCCATTCTCGTCTCGTATAGCATTCATTCTAGGCTGTTTTGAATTTCCCCTGACAGTTCTTATGAGTTTCCACAACAATTTAATATTTGCCTAGAAGTTGTCAGATATTCTTATATCATTCTTATCCGTTCTTTCTTGCTTTTTCCTTACAACTTCTTCTTTTACTCCCTTATTTAGACGTCTAAATACTGCCTTTTTTCTTTTAATCTCATCATTCCTACCGCCAGAATTACCAGCCTTGGTTGCTACTAAATCTAGTCATGCTCTCTTCTTTGCTTCAACTTCCATCCGTGCCACATCATCCTACCATAACGTACTATTTTTCCTTTCATTCGTTCTCTTACTTATACCACATACGTCAGTAGCTGCATCCACCAAACCTTCCTTAACATTATCCCACACAGTCACCAAGTCTAAATCATTCATACAAAATTCATCCATATTTTCCCCTTTTTTACATACTTTTTATTTATACTTCTCTTTCACACCGAAGTTCGAAGTACTGCAGTATATATAGAATAGCTCTGTACTACCACGCGGAGCATTGGCCGGTCTCCGGGCTGAAAGCCTTGCCCGGCGTGAGATATACCCTTTTCCTTCCACGGATAAACTTGCAATTCATGAGCTACAGTATATTGTTCTTAATCCTATGATCTTAAGGTCTTACAGATCATGTGTCCATGCGTGAAGGCAACCGTCTTTAGGAAGCTTGCCTATCAGATGAGTTAAAAATATTTCATAGGGATAGGGATGCAGATGTACTAAGGTCATCGTCTATTCTCTGTTTGGTGACCATATAGTCATTAATGCTAAAATCACTGGCAGACCTTGGTCATTATGTTTAATAACCTTAAATACTGTCTCCTAATCCTAACGTATAGATCTTAAGATGAACATGGACAAGCGGATATCATAACGTCCATATTACACTTATGCCGGTAGTTGATGAGACTACTTCGCCCGAATTTGTTTACGAGTATTCACTTAGGACACATTGTCCAACCGTAAGTTTAACATGGACTAATGCTTCATCATCTTCAAATCTCTGTCCTCTCAAATATTTCTTCAATCTCGGAAATAGATAGAAATCACTAGGTGCAGAGGATGCTAAATTATGGATTTGTGGGTTGCATCGTTAACTGGATGAAACAAAACAAACTTTGCGAAATTGCCTCGCATTTCTCACGGATTTCGTTCTTTTATTTTCAAAGTGCCAATATTACTACTCCTATAATATCCTAAAAAAGAGTAAAGAATTCGCCTTGAAATTATTGGGAGTTGGAGATGATACTCTTTTCCAAGCCATAGACTATAACTCAAACAATGATTTATTTTTCATAACATAATATACAATATTGTATTATATACTATATTAAAAACTATAATTTAAAAAAAACGAGTAACTTAATAATCATACAGTCCTACTCCCCGCGGTATCGTGCCAAGAACGCTGGCTGCGTTTCCCCGCTGAATGGCTATACTTAGCATTTGAGCGAGAAAAGAACCAGCCCTCTTATCACCAGCAGCAACGACCAGTCGCGGATAGAGTTCCTTTAGGAACCTCACCGCACGTAGACCCCACGGAACGATAGTCTCTACAGCAAATGGCACAAATATGTAGTCATCTCTCAGAGATCTCTCTCTAATTACGAATAACTTTGAGTTTAGTTATATAATCGAATTCTTAACAAAATGTGACTTTAGAGGGATATTATCTTTTGCTACATGTAAATGAAACCTAATTAACATACACATAATAGTGGAAGTTTAAATTAAGTCCACTGATGAAATAACAGTTTGTTTTAGTTGGGTTCAAAATCCTCGGATTTGCAATGTTTGCCACAAATATGTTTTAACATGTGAATCTTTTCAATTAGTGCATGTGCCAGCTATTTCACCCATTGCTTGCATCTGAAAAAATAATATAAATAAAATCACATTTTTATTGAACAAATAGAATGTTAGCAGTCACAATTGATAATGTAGTTTCTAAGTATAGTTCGTTTCGGATTGCCATCCCATCGAACTATCAGATTTAGGAAATAGTGTGTTTGTATTTGTGCACACAATCGTACACTATAAAAACTACATAGATGGCTAGTCCATAAATGTACTCGCGTTAAATATCATATTACAATTAAAGTTGAAATCACCACAAACCTTTCATCATCTAAGGGAAATATTGCTACGAATAGCCTTTTCTTGTTATTATTTTTTCCGCTTCTTGCACCATTTAATTCGCAAGTTTTATAATGTATATTTTTTTTTTTAACAATTCTGTAAATGAACAACGGCTTCTATAACAAAATTTAAAGCAATCTTAATAAATAAAATTATACAAATGTAATTGTTATAGTTATCTCAGCTTTACCAGCCAGTATTAATTTTTTTAAATTCCAAACAGTTTCTACCTCATTCTCACTTTTTTGAACGTTTTTCGTAAATGGAACATAAGAGGTCTTGAATCTTAGAATCCTTCTTCATATTTCAATTTTGAACTATATCAGTTGCCTTTTTTTATAGGATAAGGGTAACAAACGAGCACACAGTCCACCTAATGGTAAGTAGTTGCTGTGGCCTATAGACGTCTATCCTCGATTACGAATCAAAATGCAGATGCGTTGTCACCCGTGAGGACTAAGATGGAATGGCTGGTTTCCAGTAAAAAGGGTCTCCGGTTCTCTACACTCACCATACGAAACAGAGCAGCGTTAAGCTGCTATTTTTCTACCGACTTCAAAAAGTAGAAGGGACTCAATTCGACTGTATGTTCTTTTTTATGTGTGTTACCTCATAACTTTTTTAGGTGTACCGATTTCAATGATTTTTTTTTATTTGAAAGCTGGTGCTTCTCATGTGGTCCCATATCAATTTGATCAAGGTCTGACCAATAATTTTTGAGATATAACTAATAATTTATATTGAAGTCGGTTGTACAAAAATTTTAATTTTAAATTATACGCTGGTATTCTGTGAGAGCGTGGTCCTTCCCCTGTCGAGCCGGCCCATTCGTGCTACAACTATACCAGTAATATAGCTGCAGCATGGCTCTACCACGTAAAATTTTTGATAAGTATTAAAAAGTATAAGTATTTTTTAGAAACTCTCACCTATCATCCGTTAAAAATATTATCTTATTAATTTTTAATAATTATTATATTATCTAACATAATATTGAGCGTCTCGCCCTCGGAAAACAAATATTCAATTTAATGTCAATATTCTTCCCTTTTCAAAGTCACAGTTATTTAAATAAGTAATTGAAATTTTGAAATAATATGAAACCGAAAATCGTGCCTATTTTCTTGATTCTTCGACCGTGATAATCTCGTGAAAATTTTCATAACTACTGGAGAAAATGGAGAATAAAACTAGACCCAAAAATACATCGGATCATGTTCAACCTTGATAGAAATTAGAAATAGCCAATAAGGTAAGATTCACACCTGACGGTAAACAATAAATCGATTGATAACAGATTACTTGATATTGATTAAAGCATATCTGCACATTATCACTTCCCGTGGATTTTTCTGTTAAATATAGTATTAGGTACATTATGATATAACTAGAAATTAAAGTCTGAAACTGTTTGAATTTCTTTTTATCATAATAAATTTATCGCATAAATACCCGTAGTTGAATTAGAGATGAATGAGTTTGCTAACTTCTATCACTGCTAAACCTAATAAGGTTTCTTTTAGAAGTAAGGTGACAAACAAGTACTAGTCCAGCTGAGGCGGAACTTTATCCTTGCAGTATCCATGTGAACAGCGCATAATAAAATGTTAGTCATGTTATAATATAATAAACGTTTCCGTTGTCCCGATTATTGACAATGTAGTATTGCGTACGTTGTGAATAGTACTTTAACCGCTGACTCATTTTATCGATGAATGACGTCAACTTTTGGCTACTGATGTTTTAATTTCAATAATATGAACAAGACTCGTTAGCTCAGTAGGTAAGAGCGCCGATATAAAATAAACCTTGATCATCGGAGGGCGGAGGTTCAAATCCTTCACGAGTCAGCTTATTATTATTTTTTCTACAAAAATACGTCAATGATTATCGACACTGTAAACTTAATACTTTACGTAATTTGTAACTTGTTAGTGAAGTCTTGATAAGGAAGACATAACGTATTAAGTACTTTATGGGACTTTTACTGTATTAATTTATGCTTAATGTTCATACATAAAAAGTGATTATTTACCTATTAATAATTATTTTTAATAAAATGCTGACTCCAAAAACTATATAGTGTATATTTTTCAGAATTAAAGCCCAGACTTTATAAGCTATTAACTTTTAGGTCCTTGAAGTCGATATTTTCTCTGTTAAGTTAATTTTAGCCCTTTTTGAGTAGACCAAGCAATATATAACCTCAAGATAATTTGGAAAACCCAAAAGTGCACGCCTCATGAGCGTTTCATTTAATTTTGATGAAAAAAATAAAAATAGTGACGATAATTTTTACAAGAAAAAAAAAACAGAGAATCTGATCGACTTTCATTAATAACTTTTAAACGGTGTTGAGTTCAATAACAAAATTCAATAGAGATCCTCCTTAGAATATATGGAATATAAAGTAATACTCTATATCTCAATCTATTGCTTACATTTCTATTAAGCGAGAAGACTCACCGACGCACAGACCAACGGACAGCAGTCCATATATTTTTCAATTACATTTTTTGTTATGTTATCTAAAGTAAATCAATTAGATAATAAATTAATATGGATTTGATGTCTAGCTTAATTTACACCAATCCAATGGTCATTTTATAAAACCCCGTGCTTCTTTGTGATTGAAATATATAACGTACATGAGCGTAATATGGTCATCCGGTTAATAAAGTCACTTTCTTATAACTGAAAAACTACAGCCTTGTTTGCATGTATGGCTCTGTGAAACGATAGCTCTTCATCAGTCAATCAAAAAATAAAGGGTCATAAGGGCGCTGCTTTATGGACGCCATTTTGACAGTTGACATTATAGTAAATATTTTACCTACTTAGATTTGTAAGTTGATTTTTGGAAGTGTACCTAATTATTTCCAAAGCTTGTTTGCTATTTTTTCTTAATAAATTGGTAATAGTATACGACTTTGTGTTTTTGTCTCTGTCCTCCTAGTTTTGGTTTTATAGGGCGGCAAAGCAGGTGACCATATTAACCTCACGTACCTTAGTATATCTTTTAGAATGAAATAAATGCTACGTGATTCTTTTCTTTTGCCTTTTATTAATTTGTCTTAAGCAGTTTAATGCTACAACTGTTCATCACCAAAACTTTGTATGCGTAGCACTTAGTACAGTAACTTTTCCACTAAGTTCTACCTGATAAATCAAAATGATTTTTTTTAAATTAACGGTCACTAATTAGTAACTATATCTTGGCACATATTTCACAACGAAAGACATCGGAGTTCTGAAGTTATACTCTGATATTAATCTTCAAGCCAGAATCCTCCTTAAGCCATACGAATAACTCCGGTTCCGTTGGAGCAAAATGTTTCAATCTCGGTAAATGAAGGTCACCATTTGCTCAATAAATTTTAAAATAGGAATCACATCTCAAAAGCAGACAGTAATGACGTTTTTGAAGGGAGGCTGCTAGCTTGAATTCAAGTTCAAGACTAAAGTTTTAAAAAACTCAATAATTTTTTTTTCTTAAGTCACTAATTGGCAACAATTCCTCACTAAATCTTGACATAATAAAACTCAGGATACCGTTGGGGAGGATTCCAGCTTGAAGGACGCTTGTACTGCTGTGTTAGGGTATGAAGGATATAGAGAGCTATAAGCATAATTATAGGCTGTGAAGCCTCCCAGGTTAGTCCTCAGAGGTGACAATGCATCTGTAACCTTTCTTGTTTGAAGTTGGCGGCAGGTGTTCTTGGACTGCAGTAGCCCAAGTTGTATACGTGGTAGAGCCATGCTGCAGCTATATTAGTAGTATAGTTGTGGCACGAATGGGTCGGCTCGACCGGGGGAGGACCACGCTCTCACAGAATACCAACGTGAAATAGCAAAAAATTAACGCTGCTGTGTTTCGTATGGTGAGTGTAGAGAACCGGAGACCCTTTTTACTGGAAACTAGGCATTCCATCTTAGCCCTCACGGGTGACAACGCATCTGCATTTTGATTCGTAATCGAGGATAGATGTAGATGTCTATGGGCCGCAGCAGCCACTTACCATCAGGTGGAGTTACCAGTGTGTGGTCGTTTGTCACCCTTATCCTATAAAAAAAAAGCCACTTACTATCAGGTGAACTATATGTTCGTTTGGGACTTTTGCATGCCGTAAGCGCTAGCGCGCAGGTATGTTCTACTAGGGCCTAAAAATTAAGATTTCAACGTTTTGTCGCATGAAATCGTATCTAGCAATCATATTGCACATATAAGTGATATAAAAAGCACATTGTCAGAAAGATAAATGATTGTTGAACTTATTAATTTATATATATATATATATATATATATATTATTCTAAGCCAGCGCTTAACTACAATCCCACCTAATGGTAAGTGGTGATGTAGCCTAAGATGGTGAAGCGCACTGACTTAACAAAAGCCTATTCACTCTTGCCTTGAAGACACCCACACTGTAATCGGATGGAAAGACAGATGCTGACAACTTATTCCACTTCTTTGCTGTACGCATGATGAACGACACAGCAAACCGTTTAGTACGAATGCGTGGTAAGTCAACCACGAAAGGGTGGAGACTGGCCGAACGTCTGGTTGTCCGATGGTGGAAGGGAGAGGGAGGAATTAAATTGTGGAATTCCTGCGCACACTCTCCGAAATGCAACCTGTAGAAAACCGAAAGGCTGGCTACTTTGCGTCTGTGTTTGAGGCTGGTAAGATTGGTTTTAACCAAATTCGGGTCACCAATAAGCCTCTTAGCACGCCTTTCCATTGAGTCCAAAGCTGCTAGGTGGCATTTTGCAGCTCCAGCCCATATATGGCAGACTTGATTTATAAAAAAAATAAAGGACAATAACGCGGTGGTATACAAATTATATGTTACACTTGGAATGTATTCGTTAACGCCTGTCATGTGATACCCATAAACGATACATTTGCCTATTATATTCTAGATTGCAAGTTTTTGACAGTGCATGATCGTCATATTCACTACTATAGCGGCGCTGTAGAGTGGTGGCGTAAGGGATTCCACTATACCATATCCCATGGGTGTCGTTTTCGTAAGAGTCGACAGAGGAAAATGAAACAGGAGATGTGAAGTACCACGATATGGGAGACAGAATGATATGGGGGATACAATCTGTTTATTTCATTGTGTAGGTCTTTAAAAAGATTTTCTTGCTTCATCCACCCAGACCCTGAATAAAGGCTTTTTCCCGAACCGTTGATTTTTAGCTTTCCTTGTCTGCAATATTAAAGCTGTAGAATTTACGTTATTTTAGTCATAAGTCATAAGTTTGTATCATGTGTACATAACTATTTAAGAAGATGCCAATTATTTTTATCTCACGCTGATTATTAAATAAAAAATATTTTTTACATTTTTTTTTCTCTACAGTTATACCCCGAAGGCATCCGTCGGCAGATCGCCTGGCTAATGAAGCAGTACGGTAACGTGGGCTTCCTCATCACCGAGAACGGATATTCGACTTCTGGCAGTCGGCTAAACGATGAGGACAGAGTGAATTTCATCAAAGACTACTTGGAGCAGGTGTGATGGACTTTTCTATTTTAGGAATAACTGTAACTGATTTTCTACTGCTTTCTTCCATTAGTCTAGCTTATGGATGCCATTACAATAGAACGTTTTAGACAGTTGGTACAAAGACAATTATAATATATACTGTTACGTGCAGTGTAAGTAAAAATGCCGATTAGAATGAGAAATGGATACATTCTACCACACACACAGCAAGTTAATTACTGACTTTGAGTTTAATAAATTTCTTATATTGAATAAGGGTAACAAGCGAGCACACAGCTCATCTGATGATAAGTGGATGCT
Organism: Parnassius orleans; assembly: GCA_029286625.1. Taxonomy (NCBI): domain Eukaryota; kingdom Metazoa; phylum Arthropoda; class Insecta; order Lepidoptera; family Papilionidae; genus Parnassius; species Parnassius orleans. The sequence continues at coordinate 1,506,545 of JAGSMP010000277.1, forward strand.
GTGGCCCATAGACATCTACATCTATCCTCGATTAAGAATCAAAATGAAGATGCGTTGTCACCCCTGAGGACTAAGATGAAATGCCTCGTATCCCGTAAAAAGGGTGTCCGGTTCTCTACACTCACCAAACAAAACACAGCAGCATTAAGCTGCTATTTTACGCTGGCATTCTGTGAGAGCGTGGTCCTTCCCCGGTCGATCCGACCCATTCGTGCTACAACCATAATATAGCTGCAGCATGGCTCTACCACGTATAAATATTAAAGTGTTTCAGCATTTAGATGGGTTGGTTTGTGGTTAAACGTTCACAACTCTTATTATTCAATTAAGGTTTGTTCAAAGTTCTTATGAAGGCCAAAATCCACACCGGTTCGCAAAAACAAGACATCAGAGGAAACTGGCAAGAAAGTCTGAGGTCTGTTTTTCAAAGCCGTGTTACTATTTCATTTACAATTACAACTTATAATAAAATAATACAACATCAATATAATATTAGTAGACATTTACTCCGCACTTGCAAGGTTGCAAGTGCAGAGTAAATGTTATTTCCAGTCATTGTATTAATCTATTTTATAATCGGCTTTTATTGTATATATAGGAGAGAGAAAGGGAGAACCCCTAATATATAGGATACTACTATTTATCATACTTAGTAGAGTTGGCAACCTTATTTGAAAGGTTATACGTCATTATATAAATGTAATAACGGATAATATGATAATATTAAGTATGATTTGATATCTATTTATACAGTTATCTGTTGAGCACGTCGATATACCGACAGTCAACTTGGCACCGCTGAAGGGACTGTAGCACCGCCCAAATTTCGACGGAATCAAAGGCTTTCTCATAGTCCACATACGAAGGCAAAGTGGCAGATTGTACTCTTCTGTCTTCTGTACAATTTGCCGAAGGGTGTGTTGTGGTCCATGGTACTAAAGCCTCTTCGGAAACCGGCTTGTCGGGAGGTTGAAGCCGTCGAGTCTGCGTGCGAGACGATTCGTAATGACTCTCGAAAACAGCACGTAGACGCGACTCAGAAGGAAATCGGTCTGTAGTTTTCAAGAGGGCGTTGTCGCCTTTCTTGAAGAACAAGACCACCGCACTTCTGCTCCACGCCTCCGGAGTAGTGCCACCATGGAGGACGGAATTAAAAAGCTTCTGAAGAATTTCAAGTACCGGTTTTCCACCCGCTTTCAGAAGCTCCACTGTAATTCCATCCTCACCTGGGGCCTTGCCGTTTTAAGGTGCTGGAGCAGGTAAGGAGCCATTCTAATCTCGCTCAGACTGACGTCCGGGATATCATCGGAATAGTGTCGGATAAGACTCGCTCTTGGATCGTTACTCACACTTTCGTGTGGCTCCAACGATGACGTGTACAGCTGCTCATAGAACCTTTCAATCTCACTCAAAATCTCAAGTGTCACGGAAACGATGCTGCCACACTCGGTTTCAGCTTTGATAGTTGGCTCTTTCGGCAGACAGATCTCTATCTCTCTATCTCTATCGATCTGCAAAGACTTTGGAGCCTTGGTTCCGCTCGATCGCTTCTTCAATACAAGCTGTGTTGTAGTTGCGTAAGTCCCGCCGCATGCATTTGGAGATCTGTCTATTCAGTTGCCTGTATGCTGTCAAATCTGTTGAAGACTGCAGCTTCGTTTCCGTCTAACAGCCATAAGATTAAGAGTGTGATCGGAGAGTTTTGTGTTCTTCTGCGGCGGCTCTTGCAGAACTTAGCTCCGACCACTTGGACGGTTTCCACGAGCTTATCATTTATATCGTCCACTTCATTGCAATCTTCTAGGCACTGAAAACCGTTTTGTAACTCGAGCCGAAAGGTTTCGGGACTTTGGATTAGAGCACGAGGGGACGGAGCGTTGACTTCATTAGACAAGACCTCTCCAACTTAACGTCTAGGTTCAGTGCCTCTAACCATTCGGTGATCGCTACCAGTTTTCACCCTCGCGATCACTGAGACATCACTGAACAGTTGTCGTATGGTCGTCATAATGAAGTCAATCTCATTTTTGTCGAACCGTCGGAGCTCGACCAGGTCCACTTCCTGTGGGTCTATTCTGGAAGAAAGAGTTCATCATAAGAGTCCATCCTTCTCTATAAAGTCGGTCAGTTGTTGACCCTTGGGTTTCCTTGCCCTATTCCAAATTTTCCTACCTTCGGCTCACAGTTCTTGTACCTAGTTACGCGTTGAAGTCTCCCATCAACATTGTATATTGGGTTTTAGAGGAATGCATGGCTTTAGAGATATCCTCATAGGTTGTGCCGAGGTTGGTGCGTAAACTTGTATGACCTTCAACGAATATCGTTTGGTGATTCTGAGTATATGGTACATAACCCTCGTCGACACACTCACACGATAAAAAAAAAAAAAGGAGCATAATGCGGTGATATACAAATTATATGTTACACTTGGAATGTATTCGTTAACGCCTGTCATGTGATACCCATAAACGATACATTTGCCTATTATATTCTCGATTGCAAGTTTTTGACAGTGCATGAGCGTCATATTCACTACTATAGCGGCGTTGTAGAGTGGTGGCGTAAGGGATTCCACTATACCATATCCCATGGGTGTCGTTGTCGTAAGAGTCGACAGAGGAAAATGAAACGGGAGATGTGAAGTACCACGATATGGGGGACAGAATGATATGGGGGATACAATCTGTTTATTTCATTGTGTAAGTATTTAAAAAGGTTTTCTTGCTTCATCCACCCAGACCCTGAACAAAGGCTTTTTCCCGAACTGTTGATTTTTAGTTTTCCTTGTCTGCAATATTAAAGCTGTAGAATTAACGTTATTTTAGTCATAAAATAGTTTGTATCATGTGTACATAACTATTTAAGAAGATGCCAATTATTTTTATCTCACACTGTTTATTAAATAAAAAATATTTTTTACATTCTTTTTTCTCTACAGTTATACCCCGAAGGCATCCGTCGGCAGATCGCCTGGCTAATGAAGCAGTACGGTAACGTGGGCTTCCTCATCACCGAGAACGGATATTCGACTTCTGGCAGTCGGCTAAACGATGAGGACAGAGTGAATTTCATCAAAGACTACTTGGAGCAGGTGTGATGGACTTTTCTATTTTAGGAATAACTGTAACTGATTTTCTACTGCCTTCTTCCATTAGTCTAGCTTATGGATGCCATTCCAATAGAACGTTTTAGACAGTTTGTACGACGACAATTATAATATATACTGTAACGTGCAGTGTAAGTAAAAATGCCGATTAGAATGAGAAATGGATACATCCTACCATACACACAGCAAGTTAATTACTGACTTTGAGTTTAATAAATTTCTTTTATTGAATAAGGGTAATAACAAGCGAGCACACAGCTCATCTGATCTGATAAGTGGATGCTGTGACCCATAGACATCTACATCTATCCTCGATTAAGAATCAAAATGCAGATGCGTTGTCACCCCTGAGGACTAAGATGAAATGCCTCCTATCCAGTAAAAAGCGTCTCCGGTTCTCTACACTCACCATACAAAACACAGCAGCGTTAAGCTGCTATTCTGTGAGAGTCTGGTCCTTCACCGGTCGATCCGACCCATTCGTGCTACAACCATAATATAGCTGCAGCATGACTCTACCACGTATAAATATTAAAGTGTTTCAGCATTTAGATGGGTTGGTTTGTGGTTAAACGTTCACAACTCTTATTATTCAATTAAGGTTTGTTCAAATTTCTTATGAACGCCAAAATCCACACCGGTTCGCAAAAACAAGACATCAGAGAAAACCGGCAAGAAAGTCTGAGGTCTGTTTTTCAAAGCCGTATCACTATTTCATTTACAATTACAACTTATAATAAAATAATACAACATCAATATAATATCAGTAGCCAGGGGACTTGCAAGGTTGCAAGTGCAGAGTAAATGTTATTTCCAATCATTGTATTAATCTATTTTATAATCGGCTTTTATTGTATATACAGGGTGTCCAGTAAATAGCACGACATACTGCAGGGGTGATATCTAGGGTCACTACCTATCAATACAACACAATATATGTTCAGCAAAATCTTACAGTTTACAGTTTTACAAAATTTTCCGAAATACCGAAAATCTCTACCTTGAAACAGATTTTTAAGCATCTCGTAATGAAAAATCCTTTTCTAGTACTTTTTTTACATCAAATTATTCGTGAATAGTTACTTTACTCATTGATAAGTCTTTTTCTATCAAAGACAAGAATGTTTTCAAGAAATACTATTTTTGTTTAAATTTGCACAGAACTATTTTTTATCACTTAAGTTTAACCTACAGTAGTGAAAAAAAAATGTATGTGGCAGTTTTGTACAACAAACTTAAAAATAGCTTGTTTAATGGTGATTTAGGAAAGATACAATACTAGTGCATTTTCATTAAAAAATACAAAAAATGCTATTTTAGTTCCAGAGAAGCTGATTTTGTTGAAAATGTAATTAACGTAATTTTGACAAAACCACTATGAGAATAAGTAATAGCTGCTCATTTACGCGAATTATTATAAAACTAGTTGTGACACGTAAAATGCGACATGCACGCGTAATGACTAAAGGTTTTTACCTGCTCGCCGACCGACCCGACCCGACCGGTTACTGTCTAACAAAAGAAGCGCATGTGCTATCCCGCTCTTTCTTGCATTGTGATTTTGTGTCCTTATTTGCGACACTTGTCAGTACGCTACCTTAAACCGTGCGCAACGCATCTCTGTGTTCACAAATTATTGTTTCGTACTGACGACTGTTTTGTGCCTTGGACCCCGGTCTTTGTTTGCCTTACGATTTGGATTTTTTATTGTGATCACTACGACGACTTGGCGACCACCTGGACTTTTGTGTTTTATAACATGGCCAACCGCCGCGTTTTTCCTGGTTATACGCAGCGAGAGTATGCTGAGATGCACCTTATTTACGGAGAAGCTGGCCAAAGTTCCCGAGCTGCTGCCACCCTCTACAGGGAAAGGTTTCCCGATAGGAGACATCCACACCATGAAATGTTTACCAGAGTGCATAACTCCTACATGGAAGGCAGACTCCCTGGTCAACGTGGCGGTGGACGGCCTCAAGTTGTTGACGAAGACATAGTGCTTCAGGAACGAGAACAAGACCCGACAACTTCGGTTAGGGCGATACAACGGCACAGGGATACCGAAGTCCACTGTTCATTCAGTACTTAAGAGGTATGGATACCATCCATTTCACGTACGACGCGTGCAAACTCTTTTAACTAGAGACTACCTGCCGAGAGTTCAATTCTGCAGCCGCATGCTTGAAATGCATCGGGAGGACCCAAACTTTTTTAATAAGGTGTTATGGAGTGATGAGTCAGCCTGCAGAAAGGACGGCTACATGAATTTGCATAATTTACATAGTTGGCAATTAGAAAATCCGTATGTGTCAAGAGAAGACAGGTCCCAGTACCAGTGCCATGAAGGACAAAGTCTATGAAAACCGATCCAAAATGACAATGAATTGAGAGCAAGGGTTAACATTGCAGCAAGAAAAATATCGGAAATAAGCCTGAGAAGACTCAAAGCTCATTTTAAGAAGATGCCGAGCGTGTATTAGGGCACAAGGGAAGCAATTTGAGCATTTATTGTAATTTATTTAAATAAATGTTTATTAAGTTAACTCCTCTGTTTTTTTTACTATCACCTTATCCTTCAAGATGTCATTTACAGACCGGCCGGCCGGTCGGCTGTAGATTAATTATTATGTAATTCGAACCGTAGTACGACCTTACAACGATTCGAATTCAAAGTCACATTACTTGCATTTAAAATAAAATGCTCTTATTAACTAAAATAGCTTATTTTTTTGTATTTTTTAATGAAAATGCACTAGTATTGTATCTTTCCAAAATCACCATTAAACAAGCTATTTTTTAAGTTTGTTGTACAAAACTGCCACATACATTTTTTTTTTTTCACCACTGTAGGTTAAACTTAAGTGATAAGAAAATAGTTCTGTGCAAATTTAAACAAAAAATAGTATTTCTTGAAAACATTCTTGTCTTTGATAGAAAAAAGACTTATCAATGAGTAAAGTAACTATTCACGAATAATTTGATGTAAAGGATTTTTCATTACGAGATGCTTAAAATCTGTTTCAAGGTAGAGATTTTTCGGTATTTCGGAAAATTTTGTAAAACTGTAAATCCGTAAGATTTTACTGAACATATATTGTGTTGTATTGATAGGTAGTGACCTAGCTATCACCCCTGCAGTATGTCGTGCTATTTACTGGACACCCTGTATAGGAGAGAGAAAGGGAGAACCGCTAATATATAGGATACTACTATTTATCATATTTAGTAGAGTTGGCAACCCTACTTGAAAGGTTATACTTCATTATATAAATGAAATAACGGATAATATGATAATATTTAAGCATGATTTGATATCTATTTATACAGTTATGTGTTGAGACGGTTTGTTAAAAAATAACAACAAATTATAATAAATTAAGTTATTGTTTCAGGTGCTTCTTTCTATTTGGGTAGATGGCGCTAAAATCATGGGATACACTTATTGGTCAATGATTGACAATTTCGAATGGATTGATGGTTATAGGTAATTATTGGTGACTCTCGTTAGTTTATTATAATTTTAAAATTATTTTTTTAATTAAAAAACTATCTTCATGCATTTTATGGCATACAACTTATTTATCTGTGTTACTGTTTACAACTTTAAATTCATCATTAGACTTTGGCTGCAAACGTCCTGGCATAGAAAATCTAATAGCATGCTAAAGATAAAAAAGGTAAAAAAAAGAAGAAAACAAAAAAGGAACGATGTACGCTATGTATCAGTCCTGTGCATACCACCCTACTTAATATTTTAATATCGTTTTAAGATACGAGTAGCACAAACTCAACACTAAACGTAAAACTTTGTAAAAAAAAACTATGTTTTTGATATCACCTTTCCATCAAGTTTGAAGTTTTATTGAAGTTCCAATCTAATCTGTAATGTTATTATCACAGTCGAACGCGATAAAATCTGTAAAATTTGTTTTATTATAAGTATGAAGATTTTTTTTTATAGGATAGCGTGACAAACGAGCACACAGTCCCCCTGATGGTAAGTGGTTGCTGTGACCCATAGACATCTACATCTATCCTCAATAAAGAATCAAAATGCAGATGCGTTGTCACCCGTGAGGACTAAGATAGAATGCCTATTTTCCAGTAAAATGGGTCTCCGGTTCTCTACACTCACCATACGAAACACAGCAGCATTAAGCTGCTATTTTACGCTGGTATTCTGTGAGAGCGTGGTCCTTCCCCGGTCGAGCCGACCCATTCGTGCTTCACTTACATATAGAAAATTATTAGGTTGGATCATTTATGATTTACGATCTTAACAAGAGTGTACCGCATGCAGCTGGGGTTAGTCATATTTCCCTTAATACATACAAATTTTTTTACCCTCCCACTTCCACCATCGGTCAACCAGACGCTCGACGTGTCTGTACCCCATTATACTCAAAACTCCACGCATTCAAAACAAACGGTTTGTAGTTGTACGAATTACGAACGATGACCAGTTTTCATTATAGATGTTGTGTTTGCACGAGGAAAACTTCATGTTCAACTAAAAGGACGCTAAAGGTTTTTATGAAATTGGTCCTTTGAGCCGGATATAAACCAGTGACGTATGGGTATACGGAGTCACACGCTTGGCGGGTATCCTTTTATTGTTGACATACTTTGCATTTGAACTAAACAGTTTATTAGGTTCATTCCTTCATTGTTCATTAGGTGTACAACAAAGGAGCGGAATAGTTAACCAGGGTCTGTCCTTCCCTCTAATTCAACATGTCTTGAAATCAAGAATTAATAAACTTTTTTCACGCTAAAATCGTGCGATTTACCACCAGTTAGAAATTGTAGTCAAGCACTGGCCTATCCATTGCAGCTTATAAAAGGCCACTGCTGAACATAGCACTCTCCCATAGATTGCCTCATAGGGAGGATATTGTAGCTACTGGCAACCGCAGTTTTTTATTACTTTGAGTTATCAGGAAGATGCTGCTGCCCATCTTCTGTTTTAGTTTCCTCTGTCACATCTTACGACACCCACGGGACGATGGGGAAGCGGATATTCAAACACCGCCACTACACGATGTATAGCAAGCAGCACTGGCTTATAGTAAGAAAAAAATTAACTAATCAATATCTTTCCAGTACAAAATTCGGTCTTTACGAAGTGGACTTCGAGGATCCGGAACGTATACGCACTCCCCGCGCCTCCGCTCAGTACTACGCAAATATTATACGAACAAAATCCATCGATTTCTATGCACACAAAGAAGCGAACCCACTACGTCGTTTAAGACGCAAGGGACCGGAGAATGTCGCGTCTAGCTACAGCGGAAGTCTTGTTGCAGTCAGTTTGTGTTTTGTTATCACTGTTATGCAGCGTTCTTGTTTGTTACATAGTCAAGTTTAAGGTTGAGTATAGTGATATTAGGGCATCCGTCCACGTAGTGTTAATTCATAGGCTTGAATCACTGTATGATATTCCTTTTTTTTGTTAAGTTTAGGTAGTTAGTATTACGTAGTATTACATTCTTTCATTTAGTTTAGCAAGAGTTGATTTGCGTGGATCAAAGTACCGTAATAAAATAATAGGACACTCTACTTTTAAAACCAATGTATGTGTGGACAATCCAAAGGGCTGCAGGGAATTGAAAAACATAGTCCAAATCGAGCGCAGTGTTTCCACAGTAGTATATTTACATTGGTGCATTGATCTTCGAGAGAATTAAATCATTTACCTAACGTACTTTATCGTTAGTAGGTGACAAAATAGCTCTCTCCGTAAACCAACGTGAGAGGGTCAATTAATAAGCCTTAGAATTTATATTATCGTATTTCACTATTTCGGGATAAACATTGTCGATCCATTCTTGAAGGTCGTTTCATCATCATTATTACAGCCATTCACAAGTCCACTGGTGAACATAGGCCTCACCCAAAGAATGCCACAAAGCACGGTCCTGAGCCACCTGCTTCCATCGACTTCCTGCATGTCTTACCAGGTCGTCACTCCATCTAATGGGGGGCCGCCCCACTTCGCCTACCGGTACGAGGCTGCCACTCGAAAACCTTGCTTCCCCATCGGTTGTCGGTTCTTCGAACTATATGGCCGGGCCATTGCCACTTCTGCTTACTAATCCGTTGGGCTGTCGGTTACTCTGGTTCTGCTGCGGATATTCTCATTTCTAAGTTTATCACGCAGAGAAACGCCGAAGTTCATTTACTAAATCGCAAAGGTTCTCATTGTCAAGAGAATTTCGATATACGCTGACTATCTATCTGTCTATTCTGACAGCTATTAGATCAGCCTATAAAAGTCCACTGCTAAACGTAGACCTCTCTCATAGATCGCCTCATGGGAGAATTTTGCCATAGTTACCACGCTTGGTAAGCAGTTTGGCAACCGTAGTTTTTTATCATATTGAGTTGTTATCAGGAAGATGCTGCTGTCCATCACCTGTTTCATTTTCCTGTGTCCCCTCTTACGACACCCTCGGGACGATATGGAGTAGTGGATGTTCTTACACCGCCACTACACGGTTAATACGCTGACTATTGGAGGCTATTAGGTCTATCTGGCCTTTCCTATAATTGCCTTCTGCAACATCAACAGATCGAATTGTTATAATGGAGTCTCTACGATTTATAACTCTTCAGTTATTATTTTAGTATCCTAAAGTTACTAATGGTAGTACTTGGACGACCGAGCTTTGCTCGGCTTTAGATAAAAATAATTTTCTCAGAGACATGTCTTTATAAAATTGGAAAGTTTTTTTAATTGTCTAAATACATAATTTCATCCAAATCGTTAGAGCCATTTGTGAGAAACCAATTAGATATACAATAATTGCTCACAGAGTATAGGATAGTACCTAAATAATATAGGTTAATAATTATTATTGTCAATGTTAGGACGCCACAATGTGTCATTCCACCCATATGGTAATCGCGCTGAGCTGTCCTGTCTATCCTTCATGTCTCATTTTAGTATACTTATAATTGTGAACTTATTAATTGTATTTTATTTAAATTATTATTTTGTTTGAAGACAACAAATTAATTTTTAAGTATAAGTAACTATAAGTATAGTTGAATTCACAGATTAATAACTCTGTAGTGAGCTAGTTAAATTAGTGAATATGTAAATAGTAATTAAAGTATTAAAGATAATCGAAATACATTTTTTATATATTTTTTATTTACCGTTGTATTGTATGTGGAAAAATTTAAATGATCCTTTGAACCAGCGGTATATATGGATATTCGGAGTCATAAAGAAAAAGCACGAACAAGTAGACGCTCGGCGGGGTCTCCATTTACTGTCGACAACGCATACGAATTCGAAAAAAGCTTTGCTTCATCGTTCGTACAACAAAGAAGTTCATACAATAAATAACTTTCCTCCGTTTCACAGTCCTTCGATTACAATCTCTGAGTCTTCTAAGAAAGAGTAGATAAGCTAAAGCAATGTGATTTACCATCGAGGGCTACATTACTACATTGCACTTGCCATGTGTAGGGACTACAATCAAGTACTGTCTTATGCGTAATAATTGTGTAAGTTCCAAAATTTTGTACTGTCAATTAAAATGAATGTTTATAAAATACAGCGCATATAAACGGCAACTCTCAGCATTGACTGACTGTTTGACAACATACGATTCACCGCAAGTATTTACTAGGAGATGGGACTCTTTTTCCACCTATGAGTCCGTCCGGGTAGGTATCACCTTCTTGACTATTTCTGCTGCAAAACAACAGTGCGTGTACTGCCCTGTGTTCCGGTCAGAAGGATATAAAGCCAGTACAATTACTTAATAATTAATAATTGGATGTGTGCGAAAGCGTTCCCGTGGCCCTGTCAATATGCGGCGAAGGTGGAACACCATGGGGTTTTAGTCGGTGCGAGTCCGACATAACCCATCCTTGCCCCGGCGAGGCGGGTATGCGTAGGCATTTCCCCACGTAAAAAAAGGTGTTCATGGGCTGCAGAGACCGCTTATCATAATGCGATCTGTGTTTGCTTTTGAAGCTTTACGCATTTCGCGCATTTGCTCGCAAGTTGTTATCACGTGAGTGTCGTAAAACCATACCGTGTATAGATGTTTTTTTAAGGGTGACAAACGAACACACAGTCCACCTGTTGCTAAGTGGATACTGTGGCCCAAAGACATCTATATCTATTCTCGATTACAAATGCAGATGAATTGTCAACCCTGAGGACTAAGATGGAATGTCTCGTTTCCAGTTAAAAGGGTCAAAGGGTCTCCGGTTCTCTACACTCACTATAAAAAAACACAGCAGCACTGAGCTGCTATTTTACGCTGGTATTCTGTGAGAGCGTGGTCCATCCCCGGTCGAGCCGACCCATTCGTGCTATAAGCATATTATAGCTGCAGCATGACTCTAACCATGTAAAAAAATATGTAAGAAGATATAAGTGTAGAACATTACCTCCACTGTACAAGTTGTTTGTGAGGGTAGGCCGCCATTTGTCAGGTGTCACAAGATTTTTCTAGCGATTGAATAAATAACTCACCGTTCATGTATCCGTATAAGATTATGAAATCCTTTACTTCCTAGTCACCGTTATCGTTACCGTTAGAGACTATTAAGTCTACTGCTATGCAAAACATAGGCTTCCCCATATATTGCCTCATGAGGGGGATATGTGCCATAGTTGCCACGCTTGGTGAACTGCAAAAACTGCGGTTACCAGTTTGTAACTGCTGTTTTTTTATTTTTAGTTATTACGAAGACGCTGCTGCACAACTACTGGTTTATTTAACTCTGTCGCCTCAAATGAAACCCACGGGATGATATGGGGTATTGGTTAATCTTATACCGCAACTACACGGTATACATATTTTACAGAAAAAAATAATATATAAGGTATAAAAAGTCATTATTTTTAACAAAACAACCTAGTTTATTGTTTAAATTGCTGCTCTAGTTTCAACAGCGGTTCGTTCTTGCTCTTTCTTTTCTCCTTCTTCAATTCACCCGTTTCTAAAGCCTTTTTCATAACCTGGAAGTTAAATAAACGTTAATTCTCTCATCGGCCTATTAATAGTTAGTAGCAATTACAATACTAAATGTTTCACACCTTCGTCGCATCTCGTTTCTGGTGTCGGGTGTTTATATCTAAGAATAAGAAAGTGTAGGTAAGTGAAATGTAGTCCCCCCCCCTACCCCATCCCACCTAGATAGTGTTACGGGGTTAGCCAAGTTAACATTCTATAATCGGCAACGATACCAGAAAACTATAATTATGAATGGGAATGACATATCTCAACGGTATGTCGGCCTATTAAAGTCCACTGCTAAACATAAGCCTCCCCACAGATTGCCTCATAGGGGACATTTTCCATAGTTGCCATAGTTGTTAGAAAGACGCTGCTCCCCATCTCTTGATATGTTTATTTTGTCGCCTCTTACGACACCCACGGGATGATAATATGAGGTAGTGGATATTCTTACACCGCCACTACACGGTTTGTCGGTACCACGAAGCAAATACAAAGAGGAGATGGCATAAACAACTGTGCACTGTGATTCTAACTAGGTCCTGACGTCATCACAGTGAGCGTGGCTTTACTTAGTATACTATCAGCGTTCGTCCTATGTGCTTATGTATCGAAAATCGCAAATCGGTGTATTTTCGTAGTAAGAAGAAAAGGATGAAGTGTTGTGTTTTATCATGTAAAAACTACACAGATAGTCGCTCTGATGCTATGGATGGCATCACATTTCATTTGTAAGTAATTTTATACCTAATTTATTAAAAAGGTTCTAGAAAAATCTCTGCGTCGGCTTTCAAATGTAATTAAATATATTCGACACTAGATGGCGACACTTTGTGTCATGGGAACTAAAAATATAAATGTACGTAGAGCTCAGTATTGGTAAAATTATCATACGAAGGTGTTTTTTGCATTCAGTCCTAAAGAATTTTTAATCGCCAAAATATTATTTTTATAGTTTTTATGATCATTTTGTGAACAGGCCGCCATCTATCGTTGACGATAGATGGCGGCCTGTGTGTATCGTTGACGATAGATTAGCTACTCAAAGTAGCTAAACTACATTGCAACATCGATATGGAACGATGCGAGTAGTTTTACTATTTATCGGTAGATGGAAAATAATAAAGAAGGCGGGGCTTAACATCCCCTCACCCCGCAAATTGTCGCGCGTTGTTACATAGTGAAATCTAATTACAACACCTCCTCTGGTCGTGGTCACGTGGTCGGTACGGTACGGTAACGATATGTCACGTGAATATTATTCGTTTTAATAATTTTCTATTAGGGTTAAAGATTGTCAACTTGGAATACACCGCTGGTAAGAAATGAATGTCTTGAAATTGAAATGAAAATGAAGAAGTCAATGGGTGCAGATGGCTAAGGACTATGTTTTGTGGCGTTCCTTGGCTATGTTCAGCAGTGGACTTGTGTAAAGCTACTGTAATGATGATGATGATGATGATCTATGATGATTAACAATGTACTCTCGATTGTAAATGGCTATCTCAGCCCATAGATACCTGCGATCAACTTCAAACAAAGCATGTTAAAGATGCTTTGTCATCTCTGAGGACAGAATGCCCCAAAACCTGTAACCTGGCTCTTTAAACCGTTACACAGGAGTACTAGAGAGTACCAAACCAATAATATGCAGGAAAGAAACTCTAGAGTGAACTCGATTCAGTCTTATAAATAAAAAATGTGATTAAATTCATTCAATCATTCATTCTTTACAGTTATTATCAACATAATTATCATATTAATTATGTACTGACAATTATTATTAGTAATAACGTTTATTCCTGCGTGTGATGTTGTGAGTAAATTTTTTGGCAATATATGTTGATTTGTTTAAATTTTGTTATTGTTGATTGTATCAAACAAAGAGTATTTTTTTGTTTTGAAATAAAATAATTATAACTATTAAAATACTTTTATTACACATTACATTGCTGGATAATAACCGGATAGTTATCAATGAACATTATTATCTTGATAATTTGCAACCCTGGTTACTGCCTATCAAAAGTCCATTGCTGAACATCCCCCGCGTCCCCCATAGATTACCTCATAGGGTGATATTTTGGGTTTGCAATTTTGCAAAAAAAAAACGTGAAAAAAAAGTTGGCAAAAATCAGTTTTCTTGCAGATCGGAGCATCAAGATCAAAGAAGACGGTGCATACTCCGACTGCGAGCCTATTAATGCTAGTGTTCCACAAGACTGCGTGCTATTACTTACGCTGTTTCTTCTGTACATCAGTTATATATTACTGTTACTGGTTGTAACACTGGTGATGCTTTTTACACCGGCCGTGCTATTATTTCTCTAGAACACGTCATCGAGACTCGGAATAAACTTGTGTCTGCTGAAGTCGAGAATTTAATAAACAAAATCTTGAATTAGGGACGACTCTACTCCAGTTTAAACTTCAGAAGACACAGATTTGCGCGTTTACCGCAAAAAGAACACCTTTTGTCGTATCTGATCAATTTCAGGGCGTTCCCTATGCTGCCTCAGCCAGCATCGAAATCTTCGGCATCGACATATCGAAGAACGTACAGTTCCGCGGTAACTTATAAAGGGGACACTAAAACGCTTGGCGTGCTCAGCAGAGTGGGACAATATTTCATGCCGACACACCGTTTGCAACTTTACAAGGCGCAATTTCGGCCTCCAATGGAGTACTGTTCTCATCTTTGGACCGGGGTACCCCAGTGCCAGCTCCTTCCATTTGACCGCATCTAACAAAGAGTGGATCAAATCGTCCACGACAGAGTTCTTTCTGATCGCTCGATTCAATGGCGCTGCGAATAGAAGTTGCATCCTATTGCATTTTCTATCGCATTTTTCACGAGGAGTACTTAGACAATTTGTTCAAACTAATTCCAGTCGCCAAATAGTCGAACGCACATCGAGACAAAACTCACAGTACCATCCACACCATCTGGATGCTTGGCGGTACACCATGACTGTGCGATTTACTAGTTTTCTTCCTCGCAAGATCTCTTGTGGAATCATCTACCAGCGGCAATTTTTGCGGACCGATATGACTTAGAGACCTTCAAGAAACGACCTTACTATTTTTAAAAAGCCGGCAATATACCTGCAATTCCCCTGGTGTTGCAGTTGTTCATGGGCGATGGTCGACACTTACTATTAAGAACATTGGATCTAATGTGGGCGAAACCTCTAAAAAAAAAAATATATTTGTGGGCTGAGCAGGCACAGGCTGAAGCCGGTGGGGGGGAGGCATATTCATAGTTAGCCTAGGGCTGTCCGTACTCTAAATCAGTGGGTAGTGGAAGTAAATTACAAATACGACCTATATAAGTGCAAACGCAAAGACTTACCTGTAATGCATTCTGGCTGGGCTCTTGAGTCTTCGTTTCATTGAGGGTTGGGAACTTGAACGAGAATCCCTTGGGAAAGATTGGCCTTGTCAGTAAAGCTTCCAGTTGTCTCTTCTTGAAATTCAAAGTCTTGTCTATGGACCGGTCTACATGTTTTATAGGTCTGTAGCGTCGAGTTAAGGACTTAAAGAGATATTTTTAGAGGCCAGAGCCATGGTAGCTCAGGGACTAAGTGCTTGTTAATTTAATAGTACACGAGCAACCTGAGTTCGATCTCCACCGGCGCCAGTAAAATTGTTAACTGCAATGTCGTGCAGATTTATCTTAACGTGGTAGAGACACGCTGCAACTATATTAGGGTTGCAGCTTGAATGGTTCGGTTCAACCGGTGAAGGACGATATGATCACATAATGCCTGCGTAAAACAGCATTAAAATGCTGTTGTGTTTGGTTTGGTGTGTTTAGAGAACTGGAGATCCTTTTTAGTGGTATCGAGGCATTCTATCTTAGTCATCAGGGGAGACAATGCATCTACGTTCTGATCCGTAATCGAGGATAGATGTAGGTATCTATGATACACAGAATCCACTCACCATCAGGTGGACTGTGTACTCGTTTGTTGCCCTTACTTTATAAAAAAATCATTAGCTATAAGGATATATAGCTGGTGTGAATATTCGACGCTCTGGGAAGTCTGTAGTCTGTAACTTACTAACTTGATTAATTGTAATCTATACTTTAATTAATATTACTAGATTACTTATTGAAAGTCATTTATGGTATTACCACTGGTTCTGAAACAAACTTCTGTCTTCGGGAGGATCCAACAAGAAACCCAGCGGGACTCTTTCTAAGATTAATCCTATTAAGACTATGACGTCATACACTGGTGTATGCCCATAGAATTTCTATACAAAACGGTTTTAAGAGGAAATGCGGGCCGAGAGACTTTTGCAAATTAGGTACTTGAAGAAACTATCGCTGTCCCTCTGCGAGCGCTCGGCGTCCGATAAGGACAACTGCAGATCTGACTGAATAGCCTAAGTAAAAAGGCATGATTCGATGTTTGGCTCTCTACCATTTCCTCCTTCAATATTGGACCAATTTAAAAAATATTTCATAAACTGAATAAGAAGGATATACACTGTGTTCATATGTTTTTCTTTCTTCAGTATTAGTTATCAAGTTTGAACACTAGGCCTCTGTCGACAGCGCTCTAAATAGGCAATTTTGAGCATTTTGTGTCGGTTCTAGTGCTTATAAATATAATGTATCATCAAAAAGGAATACATAGGGACATAGAAAAGGTTGATATTAATGTATTTTACTGCAAAAACTCATTGATATAAGGTCATAAGCCAGAAAGAAAACAGGCGAGAACATTTGTATGGAGAAAGGATCACCCGCATTTCCTATTAAGAGCTCATACAGTTTTCATTTTCTAATCTTCAAAAAGGATACACATCGTCTTCGTCGATGATGATGTCCATTTCCCTTGCCGCCTTCTCCCTCCAACCCTCGGCCTGTGAGGCGCGCCTCCGCTTCAGCAGCAAGGCGTCTATTTCCCTCGCCAATGACACCAGTTCCCGTATGGTCGGCATACTCTGTTCCATTACCGGGAACGAAGCCAGTTCCGTTGCTGGTCAATCGAAAATGAGATGTAAGTCAACGAGCGGTAAGTCCTTTTCAGATTATAACACTCTAACTGGACCGTGTTGTGCAGAAATGATTCAACCCACAAAAACATAATTATTCAGATTTGAAAGATAATTCATTTTTCTTGTGGCAGAAGCCCTATTATATTATACGTAATATAAGCATAATATAATATGGCTTCTATATACATGTCATACATATATTGACCGTGGTAGAGCCACGCTGCAGCTATATTAATTGTATAGTTGTAGCACGAACGGGTCGGCTCGACCGGGGAAGGACCAAGCTCTCACAGAATACCAGCGTAAAATAGCAGCTTAATGCGGCTGTTTCGTATGGTGAGTGCAGAGAACCGGTTACCCTTTTTACTGGAAAAGAGGCATTCTATCTTAGTCCTCACGGCTGAAAACGCATCTACATTTTGATTCGCAAACGAGGATAGATGTAGATGTCTATGGGCCACAGCAACCACTTACCATCAGGTGGACTGTGTGCTCGCTTGTCACCCTTATCCTATAAAAATCATTTTAAAGTAAATTGAATGTACATTTTGGGATTACTTGTTATATTTTAGAAGCTTTCTTTCGCCATAAGAGGATTCACATGTAAACATGGGAAAGAGGTGATGATAGAAGCATGATAGATTTCATAATTGTGGATGAAAGAATGCGGAGCGCAGTGGTAGATACAAGGGTTTACCGGGGTCCAACGTAGGGACGGATCATTACTTGGTCTTATGCCGAATTAATGGTCTATTCAAGCGTTGGCGGCATCGGACATCTGTGTCTACCACTGCGTTACAGCGTTAAGAATAGAGAGGTTACAAGATGAAGGTGTGAAAGAGAAGTTCAAATGTAGACTGAGAGAAAATATAAGTGGTATGGATGAATTGTGTATGAATGATCTAGACTTGGAGACTGTGTGGTATAATGTCAAGAAAGGTTTGGTGGATGTAGCCACCGAAGTATGTGGTAAGTAAGAGAACGAATGAAAGGAAAAATAATACGTTGTGGTGGGATGATGAGGTACGGATGGAAGTTGAAGCAAAGAAGAGAGCATGGCTAGATTTACTAGCAACCAAAGCTGGTAATTCTAGCGGTATGATTGATGAGATTGAAAGAAAAAAGGCAGACTTTAGACGTATAAATAAGAGAGTAAAAGAAGTTGTTGAAAGGAAAAAGCAAGAAAGAACGGATAAGAATGATAGAAGGATATCTGATAACTTCCAGGCAAATATTAAAATGTTCTGGAAACTCGTAAGAACTGCCAGGGAAATTCAATACAGCCTAGAATGAATGCTATACGAGACGAGAATGGCTGTATGCTGAATGATGAAGTTTCTAATTTAAAGAGATGGAAGGAATACTTTGAAAGCGTGTTTATGAGTGAAGAGTCGTCTGAATTAAGTGAAATAGAAATTCCGAAAGAAGTGGAGAGAGGTAGGAAGATAAGTGTAGATGAAATAATGAAAGCAATGAAAAGCATGAAAGCAGGTAAGGCAGCCGGATATGATAGAGTATCACTCGAAATGCTAAGGGCTGGAGAGGGAGTGGTGGCAGGCCTGCTGTACACCTTGTTTAATTTATGTTGGGGACTAGTGCAAAGCCGTTATAGTCCCAATATATAAGGGAAAGGGTCACAGCAGGACTGTAAAACTACCGTGGCATTAGCTTGCTTAGCATTGTGGGTACTCTTTCAATTAACACTTTAGCATACAGTTTGTATGCTAAGGTGTTAATTGAAAGAGTTATGGAAAAATTGATGGAAAAATTTGGGATGTGCAAGCTGGATTTAGAAAGGGATGGGGTGTACGGATCAAGTCTTTTCCATGCGCATGATTGCGGAGAAGTTTTGGCTAAAACCAGAAAGATTTTGTGCATTCACGGACTTGGAAAAGGCTTATGATAGAGTGGACAGGAATGTGTTATGGCAAACACTTAACTCATTTGGTTTGAGCGCTGGTTTGATACAGGCATTAAGGTCTCTTTATAGGGACTCTAGTGCTTGTGTCAGGATCAATGGGGTCTACTCGGACTGGTTTGGCATTGCAAATGCCTTTTGTACCTCGATGATCAAGTCATATTTGCATCGTCGGCGGCCGAGTTGCAAATGATGTTTACTTTAATGAACTGGTCATTAAAAGAAAGGGTATGAAAGTGAACGCAATTCATAATGCTGTGTTAGTCCCTACTTTAATGTATGGTAGTAAAAGTTGGGTCTGCAGAAGAAGCATGAGTAGAATAAATTCTGTGAAATGCGGTCATTAAGGGTATCTGAAAAGTATAAGAATAATAATCGTATTCACTCTGAATGGTTCCACACAGTGCTTTGTTTGTATGTCAGTTCATTTTGCTAACTAACTCGTGTAATTGTTTGACCGAGCGCAATACCTTTTGAATTAATGAATCAAATTACATTCAAAATAAATTTTATAAGACTTTTACCAAAGCATGGGTATGTTTTAAAAAGTGCTTAAATTGTTTCATTTGTTTATATTTATGTTTTTGTTTATATATTTATATTTTATTTATTATATATTTTATTTTAGGTTTTTGTTTTAACTATAGAAAAACTTGCTGTGCAAATTCATTATCCCATAATATCCGTGCCGTAAGAGGCTACAAAAGAAATGAAATAGGAGATGGGCAGCAGCATCTTCCTGATAGATATCTGGGGACGTCAATCCACCTGTCAAGCGTGGCAACTATGGAAAATATAAACTATATGACACAATATATGGAGGACATATGTTTAGCAGTGGACTTTGACAGGCTGTAATGAATAAATGCAAATCTTACTAGTTTATGTAATATTAAAAAAATTCCATGTGTAATTTCGGTGATTTACATAATTCGATTCATAAAACATAACATTAAGGATTAAGAAGGCTGAATCTGAACGACAGGGTATTAATTTCAGGTTTCACTTTTCTCTTAATAAATAGTGTATTAAGAGAAAAGTGTGGTTTGCAAGATGACGTTGTGACCAGGATTAAGAAAGGAATGCTTCGGTGGTTTGGTCATGTAGAAAGAATGAACGAGGAAAGAGTGACAAAGCAAATTTATGTTGCAGAAGTGAACGGAAGAGTCAGGAAGGACGCCCTAGACGAAGGTTTATCGACCAAATTGGCGATATATTGAAAATGGGCCAGGTTAGGAGTGCCCTTAACCGACGAGCGTGTATGCGTAGGTATATATATGGATGTGGAGGAGGCGAGTGAGGTGTGTCAGGATCGTGCCAAATGAAAGTCCATAGTCTCTGCCTACCCCTCTGGGTGACAGGCGTGAGAGTTTATGTATGTATGTATTTTAGAAGTCTTTGATACTTGGAAATAAACTGAAAAAGAGCTATTAATGCTCTTAAATAGAGAAGAGAATAAAGCGTTACTCTTCGGAAATCCATTACATTATGTTAAAAATTAATTAGTTTCGATCCGCGTAATAAAATAAAATGACGTCTTACCTAGTTTGAAGAGCACCTCCCGCCCTCCCTCAATTGCGTGCACTATCCCAGCCACCACTAATCCCAACATTTTATTTTATTACGCGGATCTTAACTAATTAATTTTTAACATCTTTTAATAAAAAAAAGCATCTAGATCATTATTTTGGCCAGTTTGTGGGTTATATCATTTTTGTACAACATAGTCCAACTGTACTAAGGGACAGTATTACCGTGTAGTGGCGACGTAAAAGAATATTGGAAAAACTAGATCTAACAGCTTCCAATAGATGGCGATATAACCAACTCGGTTATACCGCCATCTATTGGAGATCCACCAGATGTAAAATATCCAGATTAGCGACGACCAGCAGCTTCAAAGGTGCGCACATCTGGTACTAGGTCGATCAATCCACCTGCTAAGAGACAAATCCTCCCTACAACTGGAGAGCAAGGCCCGGAACCAGTTTGAAAAATAACGGTTAATAAAGGTTAATAACGGTTTTGTGTTAACGTTATGTTCAGAACAAAACCGGAATTCATTTTGTTCTGTAAACAAAATAAACCGGTTTTTTGAATCACGATCCGCGGTGCTTGATATCGGCGGAAACTCGTTCGTCAAGCGTATATTTTTGTAGCTATCTGCCGCTGCCACTGGCGTGTGTGGCGCGGCGGCGCGCGGGTCGGTGGATTCCCCGCCTTGCCTTAAATCTAAAGAACGAAAAAATAGTGTTCAATAACGGTTAATGAACACTAACCACAATGGGAACTTTATTTGAAAATACCGGTTAAATTAAGGTTACGTTGGAACGAAACCTTAATATTTCGTTCACATGTACTTGCAAGCCAAACCGGTTTGAAAATTTTACCGGTTTCCGACCCTTGCTGGAGAGTCCTATGTCCAGCAGTAGATGAGACTTGCGGGTTGATTTAAAAAAAAATACTAGGTATAGTTCTTGCAATCCACGAAGTCGAGCGGGCTTTACTTGAGGTAAACACCTATCTGTGTATGTGTCAAAGTTTGCGTGAGACCTAAAGCGGTTATGGTTAGTGACGGCACGCTCGCAACCAATATATATTAGATCCTTACATATGAAATTAGCGTTTTGTCGTACTGACCACTTTGATCTGAAATATCTCCTCTTTGGTTAAGAATTCCAAAGTCAAATTTATAAATTCATTTAGCTGGTACATTTGAGTATTGAAAACAGTCATTCATTTGTTTTTCCTCATTATTTTATTCTTTGGCGTCGCTTATTAGCGCACAATGGAAAACATGTAAATATCTGTATATTTACGAGTACGAGTTCTACCGTGGCACCAGTGCTGCAGAAACAGCTCGAAGGATTAATGATGTGTACGGCGCTGGTGTCGCAAAAGCACAGTACGTTTTGGGTTCAACGTTTTCGTTCTGGAAATTTCGACCTTCAGAACCAACCCCGTGGACGGCCGGAGACCAAAGTGGAAAATGAAGAATTAAAGGCTATTGTGGAAGCGGATCCATCACAAAGCACTTCAGAGATAGCTGCAGGCTTCGGTGTAAGTGATAAAACTGTATTAATCCACTTGAAGCAAATCGGGAAAGTAAAAAAACTTGAACGATGGGTACCTCATGAATTGAGTGAATCGAACTTGCAAACACACGTCGACTGCTGTGTTACTTTGCTCAACCGACACAATAATGAAGGGATTTTAAATCGAATCATTACTTGTGATGAAGAGTGGATACTGTACGATAATCGGAAGCGGTCGTCGCAATGGCTGAACCCTGGAGACCCAGCCAAATCCTGTTTGGTGGACTAGCGCCGGTGTCGTCCACTACAGCTTTCTAAAATCTGGCCAAACAATTACAGCAGATATCTATTGTCAGCAACTGCAAACCAAAAAGGAAGAACTAGCTGCTTAACAACCGAGATTGGTCAATCGCTCTAGGCCACTGCTGCTTCACGACAACGCAAGACCACACACTGCACAACAAACAACCACTAAGTTAGATGACCTACAATTGGAATAGTATTTTATATTACGTATCTTTATGTATTGTATCATATTATATTTTCTTACAATATATAAATTTATATACTTGTGTATATTGATATATGTATATATTATTGTATGTATGTATGTGTGTATATGTATGTATGTATGTATATATGTATATGTATGTATAATATGTATATGTATGTGTGTATGTATATTTATTTGTAACCGCCTTCGTAGTTATAACACTGCCTTAAGGTTGACTGGCAGAGAATGCTTTTAGCATTAAGTCCGCCTTTGTTCCTTTACTTTATGTGTAAGGTTCAATAAAGTTTAAATAAATAAATAAATAAATGTCTGCGACATCCACCGTACTCGCCGGACCTTGCTCCAACAGATTACCATTTTTTCCGAAATTTGGACAACTTCTTACAAGGAAAAAATTCAATGCGGCAGTCCAAACCGCCTTCAAAGAGTTTATTGATTCTCGCCCCATGGTTTTTTAGTAAAGGGATCAATGAACTACCTATGAGATGGCAAAGTGCATAGATAACAACGGTGCATACTTTGATTAATTAAATATATTTTACAAAAAAAACTTTATATTCATCCCGTACAAAACGCTAATTTCATATGTAAGGACTTAATATATTAATCTATGCTCTCAACTGATCGCTCCGTCAGACACGCACACTATCACAATGTGCATGTACACGTTCAACCACAGGTAAACCCCGATAGACTTCTGAAATTGCAGGAACTATAATGTTATTAACATTACTAATATTCCCGTTAACGAGTCCTAGCAAGCTCGAAATGCTTGAATTAATGGTTCACGGCAGTAGTCGAATGGCGGATTCTGTCGCTTGTGCTACTTTTGGGAGTTGATGAAGAAGAAGATCAGAGGAAAAACCATCTCGGTTATCTATTCATTTATTTACTGGCTATTAAAGTCCACTGCTGAACATAGGCTTCCCCCATAGTCTATGGGCCATAGATTGCCTCGTAGGCAGGGTTACGCTACCGGTATAAGACATCGATATCGCAATTTTTAAAGGTAGACGAAAAGCAGTTAAAATTCACAGATACGCAACCGGTATAAAATAACGGTAGCGCTATATATAACCTTTACATTACCGAAATTATTACGGAAACGAAAAATACCGCGCTGCGCGGATGAGTACGACGCGACGTTACAAGTTCTCTCATCGACTCGGAGCGGGGAATCCCGCCGAGGTCGGCCCCGAACAGTGCTGCCAACCCTACCGTTTTAACAGTAGACTTACTGTTTTCAACAAGACATCCCTGTTTTCTGTTATAGTAAAGGGAGGCTATGAGGCATAGCCTCCCTTTACCATAGGTGCCACACTTGGCAGGCGGGTCGGCAACCGCAATTTTTTATTATTTTGAGTTATTGTTGAGATGCTGCTACCCATCTTCTATTTCAGCTTCTCTCTGTCGCTTTTTACGACACCCACGGGACGATATGGAGTAATGGATATTCTTACCCCGCCACTACCGGAGACCTATATCACTAGCAACGTGGCATTACAGTTAATCTAAAATTATATAATATACCATCATAAGTGGAGGTCTGTGCTCAGTTGTGAGACGCATATATGAAACTCACTTTTATTCAAAGTCCGACAAAGTTTCGCATACGAATACGCTTCGGAGGGCTCCATCATTAGTATTGTGAGGCCTTCTTTAGTCGCTCGAGCCGTTCTGCCACTTCGATGGACATAATTCTGTAAGGAAATGTAAACAATTAATTAAAGATGCAATTAGGGACAAGTGATTTCTTTTAAATTTTGTAGTTAAAAAAAAATTAATATACCACGATTCTGAGCTATGTTCAAAATTTCAAATCTCTAGCTCATCGGCAAGTTCTCGAAATTTGAGTTGCAAGATTCCATCCGGAACGACAGACAGACAGACATACAAACAAGAAAGTGACGTAATAAATACGTGGTAAAAAGAAGTCAGCTCTTCGCCTTAACTTAATAAATGATGCCAGTAAAAAGATCTCAAAAAATACACAAATGGCGTCATTAAACATTTAGATAGTTTTAGAAATTTTTAATTTTTACTTGCTAATGCCCCCAAACTTTGGTTGACCTAAGGACCCAGCATGGTCTAAGACAGTGCCCGCGATTTTAGTATTTTTGCTATGTTCTCTATACCGGGTGTTTGTGAAACGCTCCCGAAAACGAATACAGACGATAGTAATAAGGATACCTTTGATGATGGGTCACAAAGAAATTCGATCCCGAGGAAAAAAAATCATCTTTTCACAACAACGTTTTATTAACTTTATTCACGCTCCATCATGTAAGTACAGCTAAATGAAACGATAATTTCATAAAAAAATCATGAAAATACTTAAACATAAAACCAGCAGTGAAACTTAAAATAAAATCACCTGACAATAGGGTCGATATTGTCGGGGCACCGAACTATTATCTAGCTCGGTGCGAAACAATGCCTACTCATTCTACCCTTCCCTTTCACACACGCGCTACCGCCACCCGGCCAGCTCGTGTCGCCTCGCGCTGTGGAATTTACACATGTCAGCTTTGCCAACATGTGGGGAATTCCCCAAATTGCGGGGAATTTAAAGTTGGTTGGGGATTTTATGGGAATTGGTATTATGCGGGGAAAATACGGGGATTTTGAAAATCGATAGCCAGGGCCAAGTCAGAACCTTTTTTCAAGAAATCTAAATACTTATCTTAACATTTTGTTAGGTTACTTATGAATATCGAATGACTCCCTTTTTTTAATTATCTTCATTGCACCACATTTAATTTTCGGATTTATTTCGGCAACTTTTGTGTATCATTTAATGCTTTTCATTTAAAAAGTAAATCTTATAAAATTAGTTGAAAATTGATTCATTTCTTAAAATAAAATTGAGGAGAATTTGTGAGGAATGTGTTGAAGTTTTGTCCTTAAATTAGGGAATTTGACATGAATTTTCGGGGAATTTGACAAATTGGTGTTGACAACGCTGCCATGTTGCACCGAAATTTAGTTTGCCGTCGACATAAGAATTAGAGGCGGCAATCACTATAAAACTTGCAAGTAATTTTTAATAATTTTGACGTACCTCTTTTTAAATTCAAAGTATTGGTGGGATTAAATACGGAAAGTCAATTAAAATAAAGTAAAAGTATTATTTTTTACATTAATTCTGATAGATTAATTAACTGTCGATCATAACTGCATAGTACCATTTCATTTCTATTTTCTTATACAAAATCAAAGATAACGATGAAATAGTGTTTATAATTGTGTGAGTACTGAGTACCCAATTAGGTACGTTTATTAATTTCAATATAATTTTTGTAGTAAAGAACTGCTTGTTGCGTCAGGGTACAATTGATTGTGTAATTGTATTAAAAATGACAACCATAACTTCTAAATTCCATATGAAGACTAGTCGTAGGGATAACTAAACTTATAAATAAAATAAACGTTGGCAATGTCGTAACGGTTGCCTCGTTACGAATGCCTCGTGCGCATTTGTTTTGGCGGGATTGATTATTAATTTTAGTTTTTGAGACAGTTCCGTGTTGACTATCACGTGCGCGTGAGCGACAGTTCAATCGTTTTGTTTATTACATTCTTGTTGTTATTACTTGTTGTTACGTTTTGTTTTTCTTGTTTTATTTTAATAATACGTTTATAGTGCTCGTGAATACGGCAACATTTTAATGTGCCTTGGAGAATCTCATAAGGCCACTTAGAATTTAGATCGGTAAGGTGTTTCATACCTAATTTTTTTTAAATAACTTAGTACTGAACTCATCTGAATAGGTACATAACTGAATACATCGGAATAATAAACATACCTGGATAAAAAAGCATGACTCTAACCTTGTTAACATTTCATTCGAGGGAATCGAACCAGGTATTTGGTTTATTTAACCTGTGAATAAAGTGGCTAGGTGGAGACAAGCACAGTGGCAAAATAGTAGGTTAAGTAGATAAGTTAGGTATTTAGACTGCGAGCCGCGCAAATTCGGCGTCCACGCGTACATTGACCCCTAGTCAGCTGATTGTAATTCCACTGCTGGTTTTATGTTTAAGTATTTACATGATTTTTTTATGAAATTATAGTTTCATTTAGCTGTACTAACATGATGGAGCGTGAATAAAGTTAATAAAACGTTGTGAAAAGATGATTTTTTTCCCTCGGGATCGAATCGGTAGCGAAGCCTCATAGAAGCCGAGAAGCCGAGCTTGCCCTATCAAACTGCTCAATCAATAATATCAACTAATAAAATAACTCGGTAAACTGTTGCAAACTATTTCAAATTTCCCGCGCGCTTCTCTGTTATACACAGGTCATAGCCTTATAACGTCAACACGCGGCAAAACTGCGCGATACTGCTGTCATAAAAATTAGTCGTCTCCCTCGCACGCATGGGCTTTTACCGGGCTTTCGAGAAGACGATCGCTCCCTTTCTAACCTGTGGCAAAATTTTCTATAGTGAAATATAACTACGATTGTTTATATAGCACTTTGTATGGAGCGATAAAGCCCGGCTTTTAGTGTGAAGTTAGTCATTAGTCAAGCGCGGGGGCGCGCGGGCGATACCTTTGCAAGTTCACCTCACATTTCAATGTTTACTCTGTGTGTTTACTTGTGTGTTTACTTGAGCGAATAAATATTGCGAGTTGAAAATTTATGCTTTTTTATAGATTTTTAGTGAAAATGGAGCATAATAGTGTTCCTTGTGATGAATTGAAGTGTGTTAAAGTGCTAATCGGCGAGGAAAAGGTAAAATCGAAAAAGAGAAAAGGTAAATTTTTATAAAACTGCTAAAAACAACAAAACCATATCTTGGGCTTGCCCTAATTTTTGAGCCCTAGCTTTGCCACTGGATCGAATTTCTTTGTAACCCATCATCAAAGGTATCCTTAGTACTATCGTCTGTCTTCGTTTTCGGGAACGTTTCACAAACACCCGGTATACATCGTAGAACCACTAACAGCTTAATTATAGCTGTAGCGGAATACGTTGGCTTGACCAAGAAAGGACCACGATCTCACAGAATACCAACGTAAAATAGCAGATTAATGCTGCTGTGTTTCGTATGGTGAGAGTAGAGAACCGGAGACCCTTTTTAGTGAAAACGAGGCATTCCATTTTAGTACTCAGGGGTGACATAACATTTACATTTTAATTCGTAATCTGTATAGATGTAGATGACCGTGTAATCGTTTGTCACCACTCACCACCACTCATCACCACTCACTTGTCATCGGAGGCGCTTGTGATCTGGATGGCGGTATAAAATCAGTGGATGTAAAAAGCAACAGCTATCATCAACTCGCCTCCTTAACGTGACTTTAATGATATATTCTAATAAGGGAACGGTCCATGTCCAGATGGGGGCAATTTATAGGCTGATGCAGAAGAATAAATGTGAAAAAAGAACGTACTTCCGCCGTCTTAGGCACTTGATAATGTATGACGTGGTCCACGTCGGGGATGTCCAGTCCGCGGGCAGCCACATCTGTCGCCACCAGTACACCGTGTGGGTCGTCTCTAAATCTAAAAATTTAAAAAATATATATAAAGTATCACGCATTACCAATTTTTCTAATATATTTACACACAGCTGGGCAGTTTAAGCCATATCCCCTCAACAGTCAAAATATACATCCCGGCTGTGTGTCAAATATCTATACGTCAGTGTCAAATATCTGTCATCCATTGCGGCGATTGAAATCCCGCCATTTTCCGCCATTTTTTTTAAATTACTGTAAATTACTATTATACTTCGCTTTTAGCACTACTGTTATATAAATTTAGATGAGAAAAACATGTTTATTATATTTTATTGTATAAACCATAACATTATACCCATATATTTAAAGAAAACACGAAATTAAGTAAATTATTTCTCCCGGATAATTAAAATACAAGCCGCAATGGTTGCAGCATATAAGAAATCACACCATCTTGAAAGATACTGTTGAGGGGTTAAGCTTCCACTTTTTTCTATCTTGACTAATATATTGTTTCATCAATCCTTTTAAATTTTTACTTCAATAAAATAGAAAATAATTCTCCAGCCTCTCCCGTTGCATGATTTGCCTCAATTGTCTCGCAGATTGCCTAAATCAGCAGACGGTTTAACATTCGCAGTACCAGGCGTCGCGCACCTATGAGGTTAAATTAGATTTTCATTATTGAAAACAGATAAATATTCAAATTCCAAATATTTATTGTAGTTAAGTGTTATACATTTAGTGTTAATTTATTATAATCTTATATACAGGTTGTCTCAAACTGACTGTACTGAAAAGTTTTTTCAGTACAGTCAGTTAAAGTTGGGCGCAGTATTAATTTTTCATTCTTGGTTCGGATAAATGTGACATTTTCTTCTAAGTTGGATCAGTTAGCTAAGAATTAAAAAGAACAGGTTACACCAGCACTACCCAAGATTACACAAAAGATCGAAAAAAAGTAAAGATTTGTAGCTAAAGGAGGTAAAAACCATCACAGGCTGTACATTTTCAAAAAATACTGTAATTTAAAAATACATGTCTAAGATTTTTTAATATTTTCTGGTAACTATTATGATTTGTCCTATCACCCGATTCCGGCTTGACGTTGACTCTTGGGACAGCCTGTATAAAAATCTCTTACATAAGGGATGGGCCATTTGAGATTTGGAATTTAAATCGCTTATAAAAAACTAATGAATATTTTTCAAAGTTATGAGTTTATTAGAAAGATTGAATGCCTTTCCATTTAGGAATGGAAGACAACATCATTCAAATTACTGCTAGCCTTACAATACCCTATTCAATCAGTCCAATTTTTCAGTACATTTTCGATTGTTTGGACCTCTATTTCGTCAATGGCAACTTGATTTCATGTTTCAAGTCGTCAATCGTCTCTGGACGGTTAGCGTAACACTTGTCCTTAACGGCTCCCCGCAAAAAAGTCCAACGGAGTCAAATCGCAGCTTCGAGGTGGCCAATTGACATCAGCATTTCGGCTGATTATGAGATTTTCGAAAACAGTGCGCAAAAGATCGATTGTTATGATGGCTGTGTGGCACGTTGCTTCGTCCTGTTGCAACCAAATGTCGTCTATGTCATCCTCTTCAATTTTGGGAAACAAAAATCGCCATTCACTGTAACGGCGTTTTCTTGCTAATTTTCGAAGAAAAAAATGGCCCAATAATGCCGCCAGACCAAAATCTGCACCAGACAATCACTCGTTGTGGATGCATTGGTTTCTCCACGATGATGTGTGGATTTTCCGAGCCCCGGATACGACAATTTTGCTAATTGACACATCCTCCGAGGTGGAAATGAGCTTCATCTGAAAAGATGATTTTTCGATAAAAATGCTCATCTTCGATCAAGCGGTCTTCAGCCCATTGAGTAACCCGAAAACGCATCGGATGGTCATGCGGCTTCAGCTCTTGCACTAATTGAACTTTGTACGCATTCATACCGAGATCTTTATGCAAAATTCTTCTCAAAGAAGTGCGTGAAATGTTCAATTCTTGAGAACAATGACGAGTTGATGTTGATGGTTGTTCACCCACACTCTGAGCAATAGCAGCGATGTAGTTGTTGAGCGCACTGGACAAGTACGTACGCGGGTTGTTTTATCCAACAACGATCCAGTTTCACGAACTCGCTTCACAAATTGATCCACAAACTGCGTTTTTGGCATATCCTTTTTGTCAAATTTTTTTCGTAAATTTCTTACAGTTTGAGTAGAAGACTCACTTTGGAAATAAGTTTTTAATATTTCCCAACTTTGTTCAAGCGAAAAGCATTTCATAAATGGCAAATATAAAACTAACTTTCTGTCACATCGGAAATGTCATCAAAACTTTCAACCTCAAAATAACCTATAGTTCTAATTCCAAACGTTAGATGGTTCACTCTGTTTAAAAATCAATAGCGATTCGCCCCGGCTTCGCACGGATGATTTCTGGATCTCAACAACAGCGCCACCTACCGGGTCCAATTGTGAATCTAAACCATTCAGGGAGCCACTCAAACATAACAAAAAATGACATCAAAATCGTTCGAGCCGTTTTCGGGTTTTTGCGAGACTAACGGACAGCAATTGATTTTTATGTATCGAGATTAGTCACAAGAAGAGATGGTCATGTAGCGGCAGCGTAAGAGAACCCACTATGTACCCCATATCTTCCCATGGGTGCCATAAAAGGCAGCAGAGAAAAACTGAAACAGGAGACGCACAGCGGTATCTTCTTGATAACAACTCAGTAGTGATTAAACTGCGGTTGCTAGCCCGCCTGCCAAGCGTGGCAACTATGGCAAATATACCTATCAGGCAATCTATGAAAGAAGCTTGTTCAGCACTGTACTTGTGATAGGCTGTAATGACTGAAAAAAAAAGAAATTTGAAAATGACATTTTCACCTTTTTGCTAAAATAACAGCACCAAAGCATTACGCTTAAATATTTAAATAACAACTGGAATTTCTATATGAATATTCTAAGTGAATAACTTTGTTCGTAGATGGTAAGTAGACGTAGGAGAAGAAAGGGGAAGTAAGGGAAATTTTAACAAGCAAACCATTTTTATTTAATTTAGTATTTGTTACAGTCACATTCGCAAAATATTCCCACGATTTTTGCGAACGCAATTACAAATTTCAAAAAATATGTGAACATTCGCAAATGCTTTTATACGTGGTAGAGCCACGCTTCAGCTATATTATGGTTGTAGCACGAATGGGTCGGCTCGACCGGGGAAGGACCACGCTCTCACAGAATACCAGAGTAAAATAGCAGCTTAATGCTGCTGTGTTTCGTATGGTGAGTGTAGAGAACCGGAGACTCTTTTCACTGGAAACGAGGCATTCCATCTCAGTCCTCAGGGGTGACAACGCATCTGCACTTTGGATTCTTGATTGAGAATAAATGTAGATGTATATGGGCCACAGCATCCACTTACCATCAGGTGGACTGTGTGCCCGTTTGTCAACCATATTCTATAAAAAAAATGCGAACGCCACTGCGAATATTCATTACATCCCTATTGGGTACACTTTTCTATCCAAATCTGTATAGTTAGTTACAGGTCAAGCTTATAAACTAGTGTTAAAGATATGTACACAAAAAACTAACCTTTCCAGATTCTTCAGCCTTTGCCTCTGCGGCATGCTAGCGTGCAGCGGTAGAGGGTGACACTTCAGCAAAGTGAACAGTTGTGCCAACCTGAAAATTTAATAATACGTTGCTTTTATAAGGTGCGGTAAGATACTTTGAACGAACGAACGGGGAAGGAACACGCTCTCACAGAACACATTTAAAATCAAGCAAAGTGTGTGTTTGTAAATTGTGTAGTGGCGGTGTAAAAATATCCCCTACTCCATATTGTCAGATGAGTGTAATAAGAGACAACAGAAACTAAAACAAAAGATTGACAACAGCATTTTCCCGATAAAAACTCAAAAGTTTGGAAAATCCTAAAGTGCACGCCTCATGAGCGTTTTAATTTTTTATCAAAAAAAAAACTTAATCGATGTTGAGTTCAATAACAAAAATCAATAGGGATCCTCCTTAGAATATATGGAATCTTATTTAATACTATATATCTCAATCTATTGTTTCAATTTATATTAAGCGAGAAGACTCACCGACGCACAGACCAACGAACGGCAGTTCATATATTTTTTCAATTACATTTTTGTTATGTAATCTAAACTGAATCAATTAGAAAATAAACTAAACTTATAATTTTATGTATGTAGTTATCGTAACGTTAATAATAATATGGATTTGATGTCTAGCTAAAGGTATAATAACGATTTTTGTATGGCCACATATCGAGAATACATGGCCATACAAAAATACGTTGTGAGGCGTGCAATATTAAAAAACCGCGGATGCCAACCAACCTGCCAAGCGTGACAACTATGGCAAAAGTCTCCTTATGAGGCAACCTATGAGAGAGGTCTATGTTCAGCAGGGACTTTTATAAAATGTAATGGATGGATGAATGGAAAGTATATGTGTTTACCTTCTAACACTGCCTATAGAGTTACAAAACACTATAGTCCTCCCGGGATGTTTCTTCAATATATAATACAAATATGCGTCTTTATTTTCTAAAGAGCATGCAATCCGGCATTCCGTCAACGTTTCTGCGGCACCTAAAAAAATAATACATAACAAACGAAATTAAAAAACATTTAAAAAATTATAATGTTCTCCAGACCAGACAAGTCTCGATGGAGGTAGGAGTAATAATAATAATAATAATAATAATCTTTATTGATAATTGTACAGTGAATATGTGAAGTCTCTGATTGCTGAACTAGGAATTATACCTGTATCTCAGCAAGCAGCGCCCTCTCCCAATTTTATGACCTAATAAATTAACAATAAAGGTTCAGAATAACAATAATGTTTCAAACAGTACATACTACTTATTTTAAACAGTACATATATACTATATATATAATTTAATAGTGCGTGTGTGTGTGTGTGTGTGTGTGTGTGTGTGTGTGTGTGTGTGTGTGTGTGTGTGTGTGTGTGTGTATGTGTCAGCAAGCGTATGTTTGCGTTTGTGTGTACTTATAAATATATGAAAATAACGACATACACTTCCTATGATAATAGTAAAACATAGATACACTATATGAGTTGATTAAAAATAATATATAAATTTTAGATAAATGTACATGTAGCGGATTACATTATAACATTAAACAAGTCCTCCGTTTCTTCATAATTTAATGATAAAAGCCATTTTTCTAACTTATTTTTAAATTTATAAAGTGAAAGTGGATAAATGTTAAGAATTTTGTTTATTTTGTTATACAAATGTACACTAAGATAACCATGTTGGCGCCTGGCAAAGGACGTGCGGAAAGCGGTTGGAGTTAAGACATTAACTATTGTACGTTTTCCTTCTACTTTGTCTTTTTCATACGCAGTAGCAAGATGTTGTCTGCTTATAAGTTGTAAAATGTATAACTGCCGAACAGTAAGAACTTGACAATTACTATAAAGTGTTCTAGTTGGGAATCTATACGGCTTAAAAGTCATCGTTTTAAGGAACGATCTTTGGCTCTTTCAAGTCGCAAAACGTAGGTTTTGCACGTGCCACCCCAAACTCTAATACAATAATTTATTACTGACTGAGCAAGCGCGTAATATACCATGCGAAGTGTATCAAAATCAGCCACATACCTTAGATGTTTAAACGCCCAAATTAGCTTCCTTATTCTAGAGGTTTGTAGATCTATATGACTAAGCCAGTTTATTTTACAATCTAAAATGACACCTAGGTATTTAACAGTATCGGATTTATTGAGCATATGGCATGAGCAATGTCGATTTTTCAGTAAGTTACAGCAATGTAGCTTGATTGATATATTTTCCGTGTGGTTTTCCTTGATATTAAACTGGATAAAAGTTGTTTTTGACAGGTTTAGAGTAAGTAAATTCAGCCTTAGCCAGCAATTTACCTTGTGTATTCCAACTTCAGCATTTTTACAAGCCTTATCCCAAGTCTCTCCATAAAATACAATCGCCGTGTCATCTGCATACGTAAATATTTGTCCATTATATAATGGTTGTTGGCAAAGATCATTAATGTAAATCAAGAAGAGACTTGGGCCAAGTATGCTTCCTTGTGGAACACCATATGTAACTGCGGCATAAGAACTTACTATTCGATCGATCTTAACACATTGTACACGATCACAAAGAAAGTCCTTGAAGATGGAATACGCTACACCACGAATTCCTGCTCTTTCTAGCTTGTCAAGAAGAGAGGGAATCGAAACAGTATCAAATGCCTTGGCAAGGTCGAGAAAAACACCGATACATTTTTGTTTATTATCAAGCTTAATGGTAACGTAATCAACCAAGTCACTAACAGCATTTTCTGTACTTTTTCCCGACCTAAAACCATATTGATGACGTGACAGAATATTATTCTTTTCTAAGAAATTCATCAACCGAGTATTTAAAACTTTTTCCAAAATTTTTGAGAGAGCAGGTAATACAGATATAGGCCGGTAATTGTTTATATTATCTTTAGAGCCACCCTTGTGTACTAGAGTTATAATGGATTTTTTAAAGACTTTTGGAAATACACCCTGATCCAGACAGATATTAAATAGCTTAGTTAAGGGCGGAACAAGAATATTTTTAGCTAGCTTTAAAAGTTTGCTAGAGATATAGTCCCAGCCTACAGCGCAGTCATTTTTAAGGTTGATTATAATAGACTCTATTTCCGCTTCGTCAGGTGGAATGAGAACACAGTGTAGTGTAGTATATATAGCCCTCACGACTATATATATTAGAGTTAAGTTAAGAATAGAGAGGAGTATAATTAAAGTTCTTGTACAAGCAACACGTCTCCTATTTATTAAAACCTTCAACATTACATGGCGATTTACAGGCGGTGCGCTGCGACAATGCACGCGCACTGTCAGGGCCTACTATAAAAGAAGAAAAAAATATTATAAGAAATCTAAATTAAATTATGAAGGGCTTGTTAAGAAGATTGACAATAAAAAAAAATAACAAAGAGAACATAATACCGGATGTGACAAATAAAATTTAAATTATGAATATAAGAAGAGACAACAATTTTACTTATATTTAAAGAAGATTTTTGAAGACCAATTTAGTAAGACAACCAAGAAATGACAAACAAAGAAGAAATTAAGAAAGACCTGAAGAAGAAATTATAGAAGAAGCTCTAGTAACATTGCTATTAAATCAAGATTGACAAGTTTCAAGAAAGAAGATTTCAAGATCCAGAAAACATCTTAATCAATATTCCTTCAAGATAAGAGTACCAATTTTATCAAAAATAAAAACGAAAGAAGAAAGAAACGCCCAACCACATCGGTGAGCTAACAACATCTTTGAGTGCCAGAGCAGCAGAAAGAAATCAGAGTACAACCAGCGACCAGCCAAGTTCCGTAGCAGGTACAAGACATACTTATCTCGAAAGCGCCGAATGTAATATATACATATGTGTGTCAAATTATATATACATAAACACTCACGCCTGTCACCCAGAGGTAGGCAGATACTACGGACTTCCATTTGGCACGATCCTGACACATCTCTCTCGCCTCCTTCACATCTATATACCTACGCATACACGCTCGTCGGTTAAAGGTACTCTTAATTTGGCCCATTTTAATATAATTACTATATTATTACTTAAATAATGTTATACACAGTTCTGGGAAAGAAAACTTTAAATCATTAATTAACAAGTAGGAAAAACATTAGTACTTATTAATAGAAAAATTCAAAATGATGTATTAAACCGCAACAATTAATCGGTAAATAACCACTTGTTAATAATAATAATATTTCTTTTTTGCAACAATATGGTTGTACAATGGTGTTTAAGTATAATTTAGTTTTACATATTATATTATAGTAGTGTGCAAATATTAATGGTCAAGTAACTATAACAATATTTATCGAAATTTTAACAACACATAAATTATTCAATATTATTCAATTTATATGGTAACTAATTAGTTATGTAACAGCGTCAGAGGAAATACCAACGTAAGATTGTTATTATGGCTCAATGTCATATACTATATTCTGTTATACTATATACATATATTATACTATAATTATATGTTGATATGACCATTAATTTGTCAATCATTATATATTATAAATTATAAATGTTACATCCAATTATCATTAATTTATTTCTGTATTTATGTCCAATTTATTAATTATGACAAGTTTTATATAAAGTAATATTCAATAAAAAATAATTTATTACTAAAACAAAATTTAAGTAGGTCGTTACCGTATAAGAGTTCTCCTAATTAAGAATAACAATAATATACACAGGTACATAACACCAGCATATCCTTAGATAGGGTACACTTCGTAATAAAACGGAAAGGGAAATTGATTAAAAAAAATGCTATCCTATTATAAAGTTTATATGTCGCCGACCTAAGAGAGTTTTAATAGTAATATTTCTTAACAGAGTTAAACTTTGACTGACAAAAATATTATCCCATTTGTACAAAAATTAACAAGGATGTATTTAAAAGGTGTGTGGAATGAAAGAAAGGAATGTTCAAAAGTGTGAATATGAATGATTGTTAAGTTTCGTCAATATTGGACTGATCACCCAAATATTGATGAATGCTTAAACTCCTGGTATGGAATTCATTATGAACGAGAATAATGCAAGTTAGTATAGTAAGTGGAGCATGCAAGTGTATAAAAGTAATCGATAGAGTCAAATAGATAATAACATGTTAATAAGGAACACGGTAATGTATAAATAAAGAATGAAATAAGAGTTATGAAGAAAATAAAATTAAAACAAAAGTTTATCTTGATATGATATTAATGGAGATACGGAACAACGTCCATCACTGGTATAGCATATAGTCCTCGAGCAGGGTATGTTTCCATGATTGGATGATAAAATCGGAGATAACGGGTACTAGGAACAATACCTTCAGTACAAGTGATGTGAAAGAGTTTACTCATATTAGTACTGTTGGGGACCAGAGAAGTCTTAAATTTGTTACCCTTGATAATGGTACATAGAGGTCACGTCCTTCATTGGATCATAGTGTGAACTTAGTTTTCCTCAGTGACAATTGTTGGAGTCCTTTAAAATGACTTAAACGTAGACCTCAAGGTTGTGCACAACCCAAGGTACAGTTTTACCTTGATATAGTATGATTTAAAAAGTTTATGTACCAATAAAATAAAATGAATGTAATGAAAATGTAATATAGTACCCAAGTAAATGGGGGGCCCATATGTATAAAGTACCCGCATGATAAACATCATGAAGTAAAATATAAATGAAGTGAATTAAAACTCCGATTCCCGGTATCTAAATAATAAATAAATATATAAGTGAATAGAGAGAAATAAAGCTCGGTAAAGGTCAAATATATCACAAAAAAAATTACGTACAAGAATTATGGAAAAAAAATTATAATATAAAGGCCTAACAAACGAAAATAAGGAATAAGGTGATCCCCGACCAAATCTATAAAGTTAGATAGGCAATTATTTGCATTTCTGTATTAGGGCTATTAATGCTGTCCAAAATGCTACTAACACGTTACACATGTACCTAGTAACTATATTATCTATCCACATAACCACACGTAAACAAAAAAAATATTAATCAAAAATAATAAACACATTTTCGCGTATTTAGTTATTTTACCATATTTTATATGAATTTACAAGATTTTTTTCATATTTACAATAACTACCCTAAATTTCTCTTTTATGTTTTTTTTTTGTTTATCTAAAATTTGTACAATTTTTAAAAGGTACACACAAAATTTTGTATATTGGTTACTAAAATCAAGTCCAAAGTGTACTCTACTATTATAAGTTTCATAATGTAACAGTATTTTTTTATATTATAGACACCGAAACATAAAATTATGTTATCTGCTTTAAAAAAAAATCTCTTCTAATCTTAATAAATATTTTGTTAAACAAACTTTAGGTGTGTAATAGTCTATATTTTAAATTTCTGTAATGAATATTCGATAATGTATGTAATCGTATTATCACAATGAAATCTAACTATCTAAACTGTGTAAATTAAGAAGAAATGTTTAAAACAAATATTTAACGGAAAACTATTAGGAAAGGAAAATTATTTTATTTACGATATCATTTTATTGTATTGTTGAAAGTAGGTACCATCATACGATGTAATCTCAAACGTTTCCATATACGTGTACTTGGAATTTAAAACAAAGGTGTCACAAATCGCTTACGCGGCTGGGATCGCAACATGTATTTTGATCTGTCTATTGTTATTTTAACGAAAATGATTAGGTACATTGCTTTGCATTGACTTCTTTGTTCTGGATATCTTAATATGAAATGTAACAAACTATTTTCGGTATAATATTGATTGAACTATCAAATCATAAACTTTTATCCATTACAATTTATTATTTTCTGGGAAAATAGTACAGTAATGCCAACTTACTTGTGTGGATTATGAAAATAATTACTTCATTTAATATGATTTAGAAACTCATTATACTATGTTTACAACTAATTAATTTAAATTTTGTTGTGCCCATAATATTGTGAGCCTCAATCCCTGACTGACAACGATATACCTACCTAAATATTATATGAGCCTATGATATAAATTTGTAATGCCTGAAAAATTATACCAGATGTCCGCGAATTTCAAATATTTACTATATTGCCTAATAATGTCAAATATGTATGTTGTATGTGTGCATGATACATCATACCAAATCTATTGTGACCTTGAAATTACTATGGGACAGGGGGATCTGGCCACCCGACGTACCCATAGAATATACCTGTTTTGACTTTTGTAATTTATATTCTTATTAGATTTAAGTTTAATTTTGATTTTATAGTTAAAAAAAACAAATGTAATCATTTTTTATTTATTTTTTGTCGGTGGGAGGTGTAGTGTAGTATATATATAGCCTCACGACTATATATATTAGAGTTAAGTTTAGAATAGAGAGGAGTATAATTAAAGTTCTTGTACAAGCAACACGTCTCCTATTTATTAAAAACCTTCAACATTACAACAGGAATTGACAATACAAGGCACATTGAAGTTGTACCGGTAGTTTTCGGTTTTGTCTTGACCTATTTTGCTTGCTAAATTTTTACCCACATTTGAGAAAAAATCATTTACACTCTCAATTGTACAGGACTTGTTGTCTATATTATTCAGCAACTCTTTAGCTGGTGCATTATTAGTATTTTGATTTGTAATTATTTTAATAGCTTTCCATTTTTGTTTATTATTTTGTGCCTTTTCAAGAAGAGATCAATTTAACAGTTCACACAGAGAACAATTTTAAGCCTTCTTAGGAGAGAATTACAAAAACTTCTATATCGTTTATACGAAACTACCAGAATATTATTATCGGGGTCCTTTTTGAGGCTTTTATGCAATTTATCTCTATGGCGAATACACCGTAGAACTCCGGGTGTAACCCATGGCTTGAGAATTATTTGCCGCCTAGTAATCACTTTTTCTTGAGTGCAAGATTTAACTATGGAAGATATTTTTTCAACTAAATGTGAGGCAGCGTTATCTGCATTGCAGTTGGTGTTTATAAAAGAAAAATCAATTGTAGACAGATTTTTAAGAATTTCATTGTAATCAATTTTTGTATTATATCTTACTTTATGAGTATAATAGTTATTAAGAGAAAGGTTTAGAAGCACAGAACTGTGGTCAGTAACAGTTGAATTTAGAACAACTACTGTGGCAGGCAAATAGGTTTTAATCATGACATGGTCCAAACAATTATTGACTCTCGTTGGATAAGTATGTCCTGGTAGAAGACCCAGTTCTGCCATAAGATGAGCTATTTTTATCGCCATTGTTCGGTTTAATGTCAATGTTGACATCACCTAGAAGATATATATTTTTAGCCTTAATCGGTTGTAAAACGTGTTCAACTGTGTTTAGAAAACTGTCAATACTATAAAACGATGGCGATCTATATGTGGCTAATATTACAATATTTGGTTCCATCATTAGCAAAAGGAAGTTACCTCCAATCGAATCTGGCTCCTCTACAATACAATCTATTCCAATTTTACATAAATAATTATACCATCATTTTGGTTTAAAGTTTTTAGAAAAATAACACTGTAGTTGTCAATAAGTGGAGGAGGTTTGTGACTACTTAACCAGCATTCCGTTAGAATTAGAATATCACATTCAAAAGTAAATCTTTCCAACTGTGCTATTAACCCATCCATGTTTTTATAAACGCTGTATATTCTGAGTTAAAACATTCATAGATTTGGAAAACTGACATTCTGAATAATATTATTACA
Source organism: Parnassius orleans (assembly GCA_029286625.1). NCBI lineage: Eukaryota > Metazoa > Arthropoda > Insecta > Lepidoptera > Papilionidae > Parnassius > Parnassius orleans. Next base: position 1,546,929 of record JAGSMP010000277.1, read on the forward strand.
GTGTTCTGTGCTACAGTTATATGATTTTGCCACAGATATATTATCAATGTCGATTGGTAAATTTTCTACGTTGATAGCCGTGTTCTTATATAAGTTATTTGTTTTTGCTTAATAAAAAATATTTCTGCAACAGCAGTTGCATCCTAATCTGGTTCTGAACAAAGAGAATAATGTGATTACTACGGACTCCGATAAGTTCTAATACTTTCTTATAATTTAGAAGGCATAGAAGGCATGATAAATTGTAGCTATTATATAAATTAATTTTTTTAACAAAATATATCTTTAAAATTAAATGAATTAATTTATTCATAATTGTTTTTGTATACGGCACAAAATAGAAGGAAGAAGAAAGCCAAAATATTAACAAAATATCAAAATATGTTTTATACAACATTTCATCCTTACAGTAAGTATTTTTATATATATTTTTTTGTGATAATTTAATAAATTGCATGTAAAGTTTAATTGAATTTTAATTTTTTTCGTGATGTCTTTTGTTAAAAAGTAATTTTGGAGTGTGCAAGTACACTCTATATTCCCTCACTCTCATAGTCAGATGAGACGGTAACCCGACAGGAGAGAGATCAGGCGTACGACACTAAAGCACCGCCAACTACCTGATTCCGGACTGTTACTGAGAATTATTTGACAGAAAAACACAATAACTGATTTTGGCCCGACCCGGTATTCGAACCCGGGACCCTCGCCCACGGCCTCATACTTAAAGGGGCCTCGCGAGGCCCATTAAAATGCGATGCCCTCACACTTTACCACAGATGACTTTTTTTATAGGATTGGGTGACAAACGAGCACACAGTTCACCTGATGGTAAGTGGTTGCTGTGACCCATAGACATCTACCTACATCTATCCTCAATAAATAATCAAAATGCAGATGCGTTGTCATCCATGAGGACTAAGATGGAAGGCCTCTTTTCCAGTAAAAAGGGTCTCCGGTTCTCTACACTCACCATACGAAACACAGCAGTGTTAAGCTGCTATTTTACGCTGGTATTCTGTGAGAGCGTGGTCCTTCCCCAGTCGAGCCGACCCATTCGTGCTACAACTATACTACTAATATAGCTGCAGCCTGGCTCTACCACGTAAAAAAACTCAGACTAATTAATTTGATCACTTTTACACTCGAAAAAGAACATCACAAATTTAAAAGCGTGTTTGTTTGGGGCCTCTCAAAAAGGCCCTCTTAAGTGCGACTGCGAGGCCGTTGTGACCTTCAAAGACCGCGACTGTTAAATTGACGGAATACGAGACTATGTCGTGTCAAAGCATGTTTGCTAGGATATATCTATTAGGTAGATCTTGTATGACTTGAAATAGGCTGAAGAATAAGATTTTAAAGAAAGAAAGAAAAAAACGTTTATTTGAACAGAATACAGGTGGTACCAGATTTAACAGTGGTGCATAGTTCAAGCTATATTCTGCCTTTAATAGGCATGTAAATATTTATAATTATATAAAACAATTAAAATACAATTATATTACTTACAAAAATGTCAAGTTATATTATTGTGGTTATTTTGCAATATGGAAAAAAGGTTGAGAATAAGTAATATAGGCAAATAGTTAAGAAAAATTAAATTAAAATAATCTCAAACATTCTGTCATTTTTATCTTTTAAATTCAAAATGCGTGGTAATTCATTATTTTACCTGATTTTACTGCGCACGCACACATTCGTAAAGGTCGATCGGTGGGCAATAACTTTGTTGCACATAAATCACATTCACTTTGGGATAATTTCAAATAAAAGTAGAACCCTTATTTACTCGTATTTTCAAAAACTGCCATAACGGTATATCATTATTTATATATTTGAACTTAAATTTAAAATTTGCCTACTCTTTGAAAAGTAACCCTGTATATTAAAGTGCAGTTGAAAGTGATAGCTTGCTTACTATACAAACTTAAAAACTTAATAGTAGTTGATATGAACTTACCCAAATTCTGCGTTGTTATATCCACAACCTTGGGGTCAGTCATACCGAGCATTGTGACCAATCTTTTGATTTTTTGCTGCGGCGTCATCTTCTCGATTTTTCTATTTAGTATCTTCCCCCGTTTTGTTACCTGAAAGTTTTATATGACCACTACAATTAATAGTCGATTCGCTATCTATAAATTACACAAATCTGTCACATCGTCTATATTGGGCTACCTTTTAGTTTTTGGTGACTATTTTTTATAAAATTGATGCATTAAGGCAGCTATACTCAAACTGCGGCCTTTGTGATTGGCCCATCTGAAATTCCAAATCTAATCTAATATAAATGTTCCAATCTAATGTAATGGGGGGACGATCTTGAACATGTTCACAGACTGCAATTCCGGTAAGTCCGGCAAGACTTCACAACTACTAGAAGCTCATTTTAAAATTAATATTCAAAAACTGAAGGTAGCCGGGCTAACTATGACATCGGGACGTCAAACACCTCAGTTCCCCTCCCCCCTGATCATGGGTGCTGTAAAGCACCCGAAACGTCGGGAATTAAAATAAGTAAATTAAACGCGATAAAATCCGTAGTCCGGCAAGACTTCAAGACTACTATAAGCTCATTCTGCGTAGATCGGACCAAAATTAATATTCAAAACTGAAGGTAGCCAGGCTAACTATGACATCGGGACGTCAAACACCTCAGTCCCCTGAAACGTCGGGAATTAAAATAAGTAAATTAAACGCGATAAAATCCGTAGTCCGGCAAGACTTCAAGACTACTATAAGCTCATTCTGCGTAGATCGGACCAAAATTAATATTCAAAACTGAAGGTAGCCGGGCTAACTATGACATCGGGACGTCAAACACCTCAGTTCCCCTGAAACGTCGAATTAAAATAAGTAAATTAAACGCAATAAAATCCGTAAATATAGTGAAGTATTCGCGTAAATATGAGAAATCATTATTTCTAAATTTACTCGCGATGATATATTAGATAACCTAAGAAAGAAAATGCTGCAAATTTTTTAGCTTGGCATTCGATTCCAGCACCGACATTTCAGCAACATCGCAATGCTCGGTGTTTGTTAGATATTCTGTTAGTTAATACGTTAATACGGGATTTTTTTTTGAAATTCCTACCAATGAAAGGTTAAACCCGAGGCACAGATTACCTTGATACTATTTGCAATTTTTTTGGAGTAGAATGAAATTGACATACAAAAAATCGTGTGTCTGTGAACAGATGGTTGGCCTTCAATGACTGGATCCAAAAATGGATTTATTTCGTTATTTAAAGAAAAATATAATTTAACCAATTTAATAACATTTCATTACATTATCCACCAAGAAAACTTGGCGGCGCGTATTGTAAATCCAGAAATAAAAGCTGTAATGAAGACAGTTATCAATATTGTTAATTATATACAGTTCACAGTCATTGAGTTACAATACCTATAGAGTCACAAACAGACAAATAAAATGTCCGCGCCAAAACTCGGCGCACGCTGCGAAGTGCGCAGAGTTTTTGTTTAGTAAGGCGACCACAATCCTCGTACAACGTCCGCGATGCCAAAGTGTTCGGTGATTTCTGCCCAAATAACAGCAGACACGTGCGAAAAAGGATGGTGTTTCATATTTTAGGTAAGTATCATACCAAATTTACGTATTTATGTATCCACAGTGCATGTTTTCATTTAAATTTCAATAATTTTCATTTTATTAGCAACTAAAACACTCACTGCCGACCGCGCGGCGCCGCGATAACGTTTCTCTTTCACACGTTAGACAAATATGCAAGAGTAAAAGAGAAACAAATAGTCACGCGTACGAGAGTGACTCGCAAATTATGTTCTAACGGTTCTATGGAGTGGATTGATACAATAAATATTTTTACAGATTTTAAACTTAATGTACTAATATTACAATGTTGTTAAATGTTTTATTTTTAGTTTTCCGTACAAAATGTAGGTCGAAAGAGTTTTATTATTTTAAAGTATAATTAAAATATGTTTTTTTTTTGTTTTTAGTTTTCCTCGAAACCCCATAAGATGCTCTGAATGGACAGTTATTATAGCAAAAGCCCGAAATGAATTAAACTACAAGCCATATAAAGGGTCGGTTGTATGCTCTAATCACTTTCCTGCTTCAGACATTTATACAACAACGAAAGGTTTCAGTAGGCTTAAAAAATGCAAAACCCATTTTACATGTAAGAACTTATTCCTTTTAATGCTTACAATGTAATATTTTATTATAACTTTCGATTTTGTATTCTTAAAATGCGTGCATTATTCAAAATTGCTTATTTTACGTCTTGCAGATAAATGTATGATCTATGATTTCTATTACAGCTGAATAAAAAACAACTTAGAAGTTACGATAGTTCAGATCAAGACAACACTCACGTAAACTTAGATCACGACAACAATCAGCAAACAATTAAACAAAATGAAGATAGCATTGAATTGTCTTTTGATGTAAGTTAAAATAAATAATTGCCGTAAATAAAGTACGTATAATAAAATATAAAGGCAAAATTAATTCCTATTTATTTATTCCAGATTGATAATGAATTTGGGAACGATGAAGAAATATGCCAACAAACTAACGTTGTATGCTTGCAGGTAGTGAATTTACGTCATAAAATTGTATGATTTTAAAAAATATTTCGTTATTATCATTTTTTTATTTGCTTCAGGAGGAAAATTCAAGAAAAATCGAACAGAGCCCTTCTACGTCTATAAGTATTGGGTCTATTTTAGACACTCCCAGAAAAACTGTTATAAAGAGAAAGCTGAATTTATGCGAAAAAATGATTTTAAACAAAAACAGACAGATCAATAGACTACAAAAACAAAATAAAAGACTTATTAAAAAGAACACAACTTTAAAAAATGCCTTGAAAGTATTAAAAAGTAGCAGTCATTGAACGGTACATAAACATTAGAATTCATTACATTGCAAAGAAATGTACTGAAAAAATTAAAAATCAAAGTAAAAGGCAACGTTACAATAAATTAACATTGTTTCAAGGTAATTAGGTTAGGTTAAGTTTTAGTTGTAAGTTATTAAAAGTAAGTAAGTAATATAACGCTTATACCTAATATTAATTTTGTTTTATTTTAAATTATCAGCGACCCGCGTGATCCCGTGTTTCCCGGTATAAAAAGTAGGTAGCATAAGTGATAATTTAGGGTATAAGCTATTTACATTTTCATCCGAATCCGTCGATCTGTTAGAGCACGAACAAAATACAAACATACACACTAAAACGTACATACCCTTCATAATATTAGTGTGACTAGCTGACTGCCCTGACTCCACCCAGTTGAATAATATAATTATGTCCATCCTAAATTCTAAATGTCCATTCTAAAGTAGTAATTAATACTTAGCATTTTAGTACCTAATTCACAAACCTTAGTGGTTTACTAGTGCTACATATTATTAATTATTACACCAATTTTTCATTTACTTATCATATAAAAATCTTATAAAATGTGTTATGATTTTTAATATGATAAGTAAATTAAAAGAAATTGGTGTAATAATTTTGAAATCAGTTGTTTAGTTCTCCTAGGTACATATAAACTCACAAACTCATATTTCACAATTATTATAAACTCCTAATAATATTAGTATAAATAGCGTCTCCACTGATGCCTTGTTCCTGCTCGTACGCAAGCCCTTGAGTGAATGATGATGACATTGCATACGAGCGACTTTGAACATTATACAAGCAGGTTAACGTCTAAATTCGAGCAAATGTCATTTTGAACTATATAATATCAAAATATATAGGTATATGGAACGGCGCTCGGACATTTTTTGAGTATTGTCAGTTAGAGATTGTGACTCTATAGGTATTGTAACTCAATGTTCACAGTATGAAAAATCGCATTAAAACATATAAAAATCTTTGTTAAAACTTCTTTTTTCATTAATAAAGTAAATACATCGTTAACTTGGAATTACGTTTTAATTAAGACCTAAATAATTTTTGCTTGCGGCCCTCGACACTATGATTGAAACGTGATTGTGGCCCCTTTAAAAAAAAGGTTGAGTATGGCTACATTAAGGATACACTAAGGGTACCGATATACACTGTGACCACTGTAACGTGTGACGTCAATTCAGTATACTGTGAAGCCGTTCCTTTTTAGTTTGCTATACTGGTTACTGTTTAAAACGGAACGCAGTCCAGTATACTGTCATCCCCATTTTTCGACACTGTTTTCAAATGAAAATATTTATCATGTACACATTTTCTGTTCAACAAGAAAAATTATTATTTGAATGTTGTTGCTTTTAAAACTTAACGTCCGAGTTGATTTGAATAACAATATTGATTAATAATAATAACAATCATTCGTGGAAGCTCTCTAGGCGCTGTTATGTTTTTTGATCACGTGATCAAAGTACTGAGAGCACCTTACAAAATGGCGGCGATTTATGACGTCATATATTTCCGTAGTGTACAGCGGCAGTATACTGGCAGTCCATAACGGAACGAATTTTTCACCAGTGAGACCACCGAGCAGTGCTCGCAGTGTATGTCGGAACACGACCTAAATGAAATTACAGATCACGTGATGGTATGTGACTACTGCAGTCTATCGACACGTGGTACCAACTTTAAACAAAGAAAGCTATATTTTTTTTATAACTGGCTTTACGGCTCTGGGTTCTAGCCCTTCTGAACCTGAAGTTACAATGTATAATAATTATCCTTCATAGTACACTGCTTCACAATATGTTGATGCGTCACATTGTGCAGCTTTTGGGAGATTTTGACGGTAACTTGAGCCAGCAGACAGCTGACAGTTGACGATGGTATCTCAAGGCGCCTAAGCAGACAGACACCTTATCTTGAGAATCACATCACCATCAGAGCACTTGTTTCACGGTTTCCACTAATAGTTCACATGCGCAGACACTTAATACCCAAAATCGCACCACTTTTACATATCAAAATCCACTTCAAACCATTATTTAAACAATAATACAGGAGCAGCAAACCGCCGCCGGTCAAGTTCCCGCCAAAACTCAAAGAAAACTACAGATGCGTTGCCACCACTGAGGGGTAAGACGGAATGCTTCTCAGCATGTAAATATAATAGCTCTGTATATCCTTTAGATCGGAACACAGTCGTGGAAGCACTGCTGCCTGCCCTATATACCCACATGGACTCCTTGGCAGAAAGGGAACCCTTCCACCTAGTAAACCTCACCTTCTTCCCTTTCATATGCGCTGGCAAATCGTGCACTAGAGTGAGAGTCGCGGAGAACACGAAGTTCTGCCTAGTGTTGCGCTGCGCTTCGTCGTTGTTTAGTCGCTCTAGAAGCGGTTGCAGCTCTTCAAAATGGCCGCGCTCAATCATACGGTCCGTTTCGTCGATAGCTAGGAACCTGATGGAATTTCGATTTTTTTTAAAAATATTGATTGACAGCTAAGACGCATGTGAAATCACAAAATGGCAGCATACAAGAGTCCTTTGTCATTTTCCAGTATTTCTTTTTGCTACCATCACTACACCCAACAGCCGTGGTAGTTCAAGACGTAGTACGGGAGCAACTCGTGTTCGATCCCCATCGAAACGTCTCAGACCTGTATATCGGGAATTAAAAAAAATCGAAGATATTTGAAGTCCGTGAACAATCATAAGGGAAAGGCGGTGGACAGTCTGATTTTTAGCATATTTTCTTTTTAATAAATAGGTTATGGGCTCGAGGGGACTATCCTATAAATTTCGATGTAAAAATAATACCGCAAAAAGACGTTACATTAAAAAAAAACTTGAGCCATTTATACAACATTCTAATGTAACCTGTGTAACATTGATCTTCAGATGCTGTGTAAAAATAATAGGAACGAAGTTCCTTATCGGACGGTACGAATTTGGCGGATGGGGGCTAGGCGAGAAAAAGTGTAAGACTTTACCGTCACGACCCCTTCTGACGTAGTATAGACGGCCTTGGCGGCTATACTTTTTCTTATCTTGCCATGAAAGAAATATTATTTTATTTTAAATGACGCTTCATTTTAATAGACGCTACTAATTCGTTTATTTGTATTTGTAATCAATAATATAATACGTTTATAAATAATAATATATTACGAAAGGAACTTCGTTCCAACGGAGTGTTCCACGACACTCACGCATGATTTTTTTTAAATTTCATTTAGTTTTTTGAAGTCGGTATTTTTGAAGTATAGTTTTAATAATAATAATAATATTTCTTTGAGTTTAAATACTAGCAATGCTAATACTATTATTAATATTCCTTTTAACCACTCCTGGTAAGCTTAAAATGCTTGTGTTAGGTTCACGACAATAGACCCACGAGCTTCTGGAGTTCGAGGTCTGTACCCTATTCGTAGCGGCACGAAAGTATAGCGGTGACCGTTATTGCGCATAAGTCGCGCTGATTGGCTCGTGCGTATCGTTCGCACGCGCTGATTGGCTCTCCAGTCGCATTCGTGCAATTCAATTCGTGCGCGTCCCTCCACGTTTCGTTCAGCGCTAGATTTACGTGCTGCGACTTGTACCGTTGGCTACTGTCGCTCGATTATTATAATGATTCTTAATAGAAGATAGATGTAGATATCTATTGGCCACAGCATTCACTAAACCATCAGGTGGACTGTGTGGAATGATGGCTTTACAGTTGTCACTTTTAACAACACTCACTTAACTGAGCTGAGCTGTTGTAGATGCGGTTGTCCCTGAGTTATGAGCTCCCAAAGGCGTCCCGGAGTGGCCACAACAATTTCTGGTCCCGAACGTAGCACTCTTTCTTGCTTCACGGCCGCCATCCCGCCGACTATCGTAGCTATTTTGATACCTGTTAATGTATTTTAAAAAGCATTTAATATTTCATACCAGTATATAAAAGTCCACTGCTGAACACAGGCCTCCCCAAAGATTGCCTTGTTGGGAGGATTTTGCCATTGTCGCCACACTTGCCAGGGGGGTTGGCAACCGCAGTTTTTGATTATTTTGAGTTGTTATTCGGGACAATTTGGGGTAGTGGATATACTTACACCGCCACTATACGGTTAAAAAAACTATATCATGGTTAATTTATTCTTCAAACTGGAACATGATATCAGGTGCAATACTGCTCAGTAGAAGAAACAAAAGAGGGTGATACATACTTAGGTATTTTCCTAGGCATCCAATACTAAACAAAATTCATCTAATTAATAGAATGAGGCGTTACTTTGCGGAAATCCATTATATTAAAGTTGGCAAAAATTCATCTAATTTATACATAGAATTTATTCATTTATTTTAGGAAGGCTCTAATATCTTCGTAAAGTTACAAAATGGTGATAAGAATTGCTAATTACAGGCCTACACATACCACTTACATCCGACTTTGTGCAAATTTAAAGTGCTCCAGGGATTGCTTAAACTACTCTCAAAAACAATAACAAAAATAAAACGCATAGGTTAACCTGCCGTGAGACAAAGGAGCTTGCAGTTTGAGTCACGTTAGTAACGGCTGTGAGTGAAAAAATGTATATAAAACATATACCAAATAATTGTTACCCGTATATTTTGCAGCTGCAATAAGATGTCTGCTGATTTGTATAGCCAGTTCTCTTGTAGGTGTAAGTATGAGTGCATATAGAGGCTTCCCCGTCCTCACTTCCACTGGACCTGGCATCTCTATGTTGTCAATTACTTTTACACAGCCAATACCTGCAAGTAAATGTAGTAAAATGATATCCTCGCATTAGAGAATTCATCACTTAAGCTACCCTTTGTCTGTCTTAAGAAGTAAACTTTAGTGAATTACTGACTTCATATTATGATTTAACTGATTGACGAAAAGCATGTTTCATATTAAGAGTTTAAAGAAATATATGTTTGTTATATGATAAGTAATTTTAATTTTTATCACATATTGCAGGTCTTCTGTAATTGCCATTGAATATAATATAAAAATGATGTCCTCATGGCACAGTGGCTTAGCAAAGAGTTACGGGCTGAGGGCCGAGGGTTCGAATCCCGCACGGAACAAGTATCTGTATGGCCTACAAATAATTGTTCCGAGTCTGGATGCTTGTTCTTGTGCAGTTTATGTATGTAAAGTGCCTCCATGATACAAGAGAAAACCTTTATGTGGGGGTACGTTTTTAAAAGGCTGACAACAAACCAGTTTTACAAAATTAATTGTTTAGTAAAAAACAAATGCCGACGTCAAAGTACTTAAAAGAACAAAATAATTTATCAAACGTGATAGAGCCATGCTGCAGCTATATTAATTGTATAGTTTTAGTACGAATGGGTCGGCTCGACCGGGGAAGGACCACGCTTCTCACGCATTCTCATAGAATACCAGCGTAAAATAGCAGCTTAATGCTGCTGTGTTTCGTATGGTGAGTGTAGAGAACCGGAGACCCTTTTTACTGCAAAAGAGGCATTCCATCTTAGTCCTCACGGCTGACAACACATCTGCATTTTAATTCGCAACAAACGAAGATAGATGTAGATGTCTAAAGGCCACACTAACCACTTACTATCAGGTGAACTGTGTGCTGGCTTGTCACCCTTATCCTATTAAAAAAAATGTTCTACAATAACACATAAAGTTGATGTAAGAGATAGGGTATATAAGAATTAAAGCCCTGACTTCTGAAGCTATTTAATAATTTATTTATTATTTATATTGTGGATTTTTTTTCATAGTTCTTTAAAGTTGGCTTTTATTTTTATTAAATTTAACTTTTTGAAACCTTGGAGTGGTCTGAGGAATATCACAAGCTCAAGGTAGAATGTCGTTTTAATAGTTACATTAAAAATTTCATCCCTTATTTTATCACCCTTTGGGTTAGGAATTTTTTCTTCAAAATTATATGGGATTATTCCTGTTTAATAAAATATCACAGAATTTAGTTCACACTTGACGAGAATATTGCATAGCATACATACAAAAAACATACGGTCCAATTGAGAACCTTTCTTTCAGTAGTCACCTAATAAAACCCAACCATCTTTCAAGCATGGCCATGTACTGAAAAAAGCCAGTAACAATTTATAGAATTTACTTTATTATAGAAATTACCTTTTTCATCCACCTCATCAACTCCATCTGTTTCTTCACCTATTTCATTATCACTGGCTTCATTTGATCCTCTATCTGCTTCGTCATCACTTGTTTCAACTAAATCATCAGAATCTAACATTTCTGACAGATGTACATAATTGTCACTTTCATCACTATCATTCCCTTCATCAACTGATGTCTCCCTCTTCTTTATAGGCACTTCTATTTCTTCTAGAAATTCATCCTCATGTCTAGTGTCTTCTTTATTTTCTTTTGCATCTTCACTGTCATCACCACTGCCATAGCCATCTTCAGAAGATTCCTTGTGTTTTTCTACTTTTCTCTTTTTATTTGAACGATTTTTTCTTACTTTTTGTTTTACATCTTCAACTATATGTTTCCTTTTCACAGATGTCTTCTTGTAGGGAATTTCATACACATCTAATCCAGCTTCAGCCTTTTCCTTTAGTTTCATAATTCCAGATAAAATTGGAAGACCAAAGGCTAGGGTTTTCCCGCTACCAGTTTCTGCAGCACCAAGAATATCTCTACGGCCTAGAAGAAAAATAAAAATAGTAACTAGACTATTTAAAATTTAAATCCACCATGATATAATCTATATAAATACCATAATTTTGTTTAAAAAAGAAATAAGAAAAAGGAAATAAAGAGAAAATAACACATTTCATTTCATTACCTAGAATTTGCATATTATAGGAATACTGACCAAAAAGTTTTATGATGCGGGCGTAAGAAAGCCAATCACATTACATCATCCCATTGCTATTGAAAGAAAACACAATAGGAGATATGAGGAAAATCTCATGGCTTTGTGATAGGTAGCAGTATAATTTACAAATTGTTGCAAAAACTTGGGTATTATTTCTAGACAAACTATAAAATTTAAACTGCACTTTATAGGGTAGGGTTGGATTGCTCCCTCCCACCACCTGCCGGAGACGATAAATGTTATAATTTTGAGGTTAGGTATATGGGATTTCTTTTTGATTTTTCTCAAGAACAGTTTATTACGCTTTGAAGGGAGTGGTGTCGGGGGTTAGGGGACACTCCCCTTCCCCCCCCATCCCTGTCCTGCCAAACTATTCTAAATTTTAAAAAGGTTATAATAGTTTTTTTCTCGAAAACGGTGCATTACCTTTTAATGAGAGAGGTATTGTTATAATCGGGGACCAAACCTCTACCAAATAAAACACCTTACTCCCCCAAATTCCTGCCAAAGGTTTCTAAATCCAACCCTAGGATTGTTTATAAGTTGTTATAAGTATTATATTTTAATTAAGCATTAAAAAACAGCACTGTTGCATTAGGTAATTTCTGTTATGATAGTTGTAAAGTTTCAATAAATAAATACCTAAATAAATAATAAACAAATAAATAAAGACCACTGCCACATTAAACTTGCTTTACATATTAAAATTAAAAATTGATATAACATGCATTCTCAATACATTCTACTGTATCGAGTACTGAATATTTTAAGCACAAAACATCTATAAAATGGGTATAAAATAAATACTTTAAACATTTCACGACAAGTGTTCTGATCACAATATCACTCAAATTGTGTTAGAAAAAAGAAAATAATATACAGACTAAATAGGTATATTATATCTGCATAAAATTATTTCCAATTTTATAGATACTCCATGTCTCTTGTAAGTGGTTTTTTAAATGTTCTGGAGTTAGTTCTTATGTAATAAAATATTTTCTATCCCATATTGTAGCACAAATTATTATAAAACTGTTAGAGTATTTCTTATATTTACGCTAATACTACACATTAAATGAAAGTAATCTTAGGATTTTATTGCGTAACGTCGGAAATAAAGTTTAAATTAAATTATTTACTTCAAAATTAAATTAGATTATATGTAAAAAAATTAAGATTCATTTCATTTAACTGTTAAAATAGTCATGTAAAAACTATGAGGAATATAATAGACATCAACATATTTCAATATAACTTCAACAGATTCTCATCTGCCAATAAAAAATTTAATATTGATGATAATGTGCATACTGAATTTCAGTCACAGCGGCCCAGACTACTAATGAGAATTTCTTGACAGCAAACCCAACAACTGTCTGGTATGACTTTATGCCGCGTCCGCACGTTTGGCAAACCTTAGTGTTTGGCTTAGTTTGCGTAATTTTGCAAGCACTTGTAACCAATACGATCGAGTATCGGTTTTTTGTCACAAATCAAAGGAATTTTGCTGCAAGCGATTGCAATGCTTTCACACGTTTGTGCGCACTCAGTCTCGTTTGTGCACTGGTGACAAAAATAAGTATGTATAATAAAATTATTTCATAATGACCTGGTACGGTATTTATGAATTTTTAACATCCACTATTTTTTTTGATTGATTTGGAATTTGCGGCCAGTGCCAAGTGTGCGGATGCGGCATTACCACCCTTTTACGTATTTATGGCTATATACCTACGTGCCTGCATATAGCAGTGCTTGCACTGATGTTTTCCAGTCTGAACAGTAAAGAGAGTCAGCATAGTAACAGACTGTGAAGCATTAATAATAATAATAATAATTTCATTTTCTCACCACATTAAATTAACAATATCGATTTTTGACAAAAAAGGCGCAAAATAATGTGAGAGACTGATGCCTAAACTAGGCGACTAAACCTGTATTTCAGGTCATCAGGTCTCCCTCCCAGTTGACAAATACAAAAGTATGTAATCTTGGAATAAATATTTTAATATAATGATATGTTATAATCCATTTACTTGTGGTAAGTATTATTATAAGTAAATATTTAATAAATTTATCTTGATGGAACGTGCCATGCATTCCATCTTAATCCTCTTTGACAATGCAACTGTAGCCTTCTTTGCTTTAGGTAGGCTGCATGATTCCATAGACTGCAGTAGCCACTTACCATCAGTTGAACTGTTTGTTTGTAACTTCAATTTATAAACAAAACTAGCTGCCCAGGCAGACGTTGTTCTGCCCTTTCCGATAACCCTTTGTCCTATAAAATCCTTAAATTCGCACTAAAAAATATTGAGGGTCACTTATCAGGATAAAACCTATTCTATCTCTCAACTTGAAGCAAGCAATACACATTTACAAAATTTCATTAAAATCAGTTGAGTAGTTTAGGAGTTCATCGCAGACAAACAATGTGACACGAAATTTTTATATATATAAAGATGTATACAGAATATAGAAGACACCAAAGGAAGGTTAAGTAATCACCATGAATAGCAGCTGGTAGTGTCAACTGCTGTATTTTTGTGGGCTTTTTAAATCCTAGCTCTGCCAAAGCATTAATTATCTCTTGCGGCAACTTAAACTCAGCCCAAGTCAACATATCTTCAGGTGTTAAAGTTGAATTTGTTTCTGAAATATCACCAAGTTTCCTTTTCTTAGGTTTTGCTTCTTGCTCTGTTGTCTGCTTTCTCTTTTTTTTCTCATTACATTTTCTGACAATACTTTGATCAACAGTTTTTTCACTCGTTAGTGAAGGTTTTACAGTATCACATAATTCTACTACAAAACCATTGTCAAGTTTCACATTATTGCTTGGTATTTCTGATTTTTCTTGTAATACTTTAGCTTTATTTGCCGATTTTTGTTTCTGTGATCGCTTTTTCTGAAATATTGTATAATTATTATTAATTCCTAACTATTATGTCCCTGTGGATATTTTGATCATTGCAAAAACTTCTAAATAGACAGAATATTTCAACTGCTCAGAAGATTTACAGCCACAGAGTTTGTTCCTTACTCCTAACCAATCTGGGCCTGGTAGAAGACATATTATGAGATGACACACAGATGCTTGAGATATAATGTCAGATACATACACTCAAAACATAATCAGACCTAAAAACCATCAATTTATGTTTTGGCCCATTATATATTGTCCTTGGCTGAAATTTGGGCCCAGGACCTAGGATTATTTTATAATGTACCAAGATCATCGTCATATTAAGTGTAAATGGAGCAAAAAAGAATCTATCTTACTGTTACAGTTTAAGATGGTCTACTTTAACTACACCATACTGTAAATTTAAGGTGGATATCCAAAATTACAAGGTCTTATTAATAATCAGTATGAAGTATTGGGGCAGAAATTAATAAATTCTTTCTTTGTTTAATAGAATATCATACCTTTGTAGAAATTCACTGTGCTTTTTTTATAGGATAAGGGTGACAAACGAGCACACAGTCCACCTGATGTTATGTGGATGCTGTGGCCCATAGAAATCTACATCTATCCTTGATTACGATTATCAAAATGCAGATGCGTTGTCACCCATGAGGACTATGAATGCCTCGTTTCCAGTAAAAGGGGTCTTCGGTTCTCTACACTCACCATATGAAACACAGCAGCTTCAAGCTGCTATTTTACGCTGATATTCTGTGATAGCATGGTCCTTCCCCGATCGAGCTGACCTATTCGTGCTACAACCATACCACTAATACAATGTGTTACAAAATACCCCGTAAAAAATATAATTAATTATCAAAGCCAAAAATTTTGTCAACCCTAGTAAGCTGTCATGTCAGGGAACCAGATTATTTAACAAAAAAGCCTACGTACCTATTTTACCTAATAATTGTCTACTTTAATAGTTTTTCTATTTTTCATTCATAAATGTTTGCTACCTCAATACAAGTATGTCATTATACTCAAGTACTGGCTTCAAAAAATGTCAAGTTGGAAAAAAAATATATGTTGTCAATTTCAAATCTTCTAATCAATATCCTACAACTGTTTTGAGTTTTTTTTCCAACATTTTTTGCAAAATAACGATGCTTTTTAACTCGGAATATTACGATATGATGTTATGCGTAGGCCATTAAGATATATTTAAAGATAGATAAAAAATTATAAGATAGCAATTTAAATCATGCTCGCGAACTGTATCGGCAACGATTTATCGATGGTAGACCCCCCACTGAATAGCGACGGCTACCTTCGCACCAGTGTTTTCTGAACATGTCAAGACGACTACATTCGAAAATAGCCAGTGGAATGTAGTCGTCTTGACATGTTCAGAAAACACTGGTACGAAAGTAGCCGTCGCTGTTCAGTGGGGGGTCTACCATTGATAAATCGTTGCCGTTCATTCTGCGTAGTTTACTCTTTAATTTTACTGAAATAGGGTTTGCACATCAGTGAAAATAATGATATTTTTTATGTTATACAGCGTTACTACGGTTCTTAAATATTGTGAATGGACTCGTTATAAGGCCCCCATTTAACCTCCTTTCGGCTTTACGGGTAATTTTGTAACAACCAGTATAGCTGCACCATTGCTCTACCACGTAAAATTTATTAATACCCATACCCATACCTCAAATATTATATTGACTTTAAGCGAGACTTACTTTCTTTGATTTCTTCCCATCCCTATCGAGACCATAATCCGTGCATTCCTCGAGGCCGACAAAACCTTGAAGTTTGTCTGTTATTGAAATAGGAAACCCTTCTACGGGACCGATTCCCACTTTATAGATTTAATTTTCTTCGACATTTCTTCTTAACGTAGTTGAACGAAATCGAAAAGTCGAAAACCCAATGAGTAATGTATAAGTCAATGCGAAAACCAAAATGTTTCTATGTTACTTACTAACCTTACGCTTACGTTTTTGTTTGAAAGGCGTGAACATGACATTGACAAGTACTCTGTGAGTCTGTGACATTGACTTTCAAGTTGTTTTTTTTCCTTCGTAATAGACTCGAACGGTCATACTTTCGCCAATGTCAAATAAAAGGAAATCATTCTTTAAAAAAACATGTTCAAAAACTTTCCCACATTCTGTTGATGCATCACATTGCGGCGTTTTAGAAGACAACAACTTCAACCAACAGACAGTCGATGACAATATCTCAAGTTTGATCTCAAAATTAAACGTAAACATCCTTTAATGTGTTTATATCTCTTTGCCTTATTTATTAGAAAAAGTGAGTTAAGTATATTGACTCCTTTAATGTAGAATTGTAGATTCACTCATAGACTTAGAATATACTGGCGTATAGACCACCTGACAGCCCGAAAACGCGTGACCAATTTTGATTTGTCATTGTGTGCGTTAGCTAGTGATGTATATTTTACTTAAAAGGACTATCGAAAATGATTGTTAAGGAAGCGGTAAATAGATTATAAAAAATTGTTTAGTGCATGAAGTTGAATAACTTCAAAAATTAACTGAATTTTACCATGATAGTTCTAAAATAATTAAAAAATATTCATATAACATGTTCCTGGGCATAAGCTGAACCTACCTGCCTTTTGTTGGATTTTAATTCAAATGTATAAAATCCCAGGTGACTTTACCGAAAAACTTAAAAAAACTCCCCAATAACTGATTATTGGGGAGTTTTTTCATAATGTTGTATTTTCGAGCTATGATCTTTGGAGAAAAATATTTACTGCCGTGGGCAGTTTCCCCGGAATTTATTTTTTAACATATTGTTAATATAAATAGGTAGATACTTAACTAAGTATATACCTATTTATATTTTATATATTTTATTAAATGTTTTGATGGGGAAACAAAAACGGGGACACGGAGTACATAATGGTTGCTTTATTGTTCATATAAGTATTACTTGTGATAATTACAAACATTTAATAATTAATAATTAAATAGATTATAGAAGTTTATTTTAATATTCGACTTAAGTATGAATGTAAACTTAATAATTTAAGGAAGGAAACTTGTAGGAATCAGTTAAATAAGATTGCTCTGTTTAAAGGCCAATATGTTTATAAGGCTTCATCATGCTTCATGTTTATATTCTTTCATCTGCCCCTGAAAAGTATAAAGTAATAATAAACTTATTATCATTTTAGCTGCATGAATTTTAAAAACATAATGATCTTAACACAGTAAAGTGCACTAAGTGTCTGAGGATACAGATGCACTCTCTATTCTCTCAATCTGGGTATGTTAAGAAAATGGTCACTCATTCATGGACTGACCGCGGCAAGTGCAACTTAATTTCGCAGATCTATTGATCTGCGCAGCTACTACTTAACCACGAGTTCCTCTTCTCTACAACTAACGCTGTAGGGGATGAACCACGCTATTTAAACCCCCGCGACAATGTCGTCGGCCATCAAGCATGAATCGTGCATTGACCGTTGTGAGTATCAAATACTATGGAATTTATACTATCACGTCTCATGCGCGGTCGTCTAGTACCGCTTGAGGAGCATTACTAAATATCTATACCTAACTACGCTAAAAGTTTTATCGTTATGATTTGGGAATATAATCCGAAGTTCCGAAGCTCCGCTCAACCCAAATCAAAATAGCATGATGCTATGAATATTGTACTAGTGTGACCGTGAGGCTGTGCGGTTGGTTAAGCAAGGTTATACATTTATTTTGGTTAATAATAGATACTTAGTTGGGTTCATAATGGCTTAAAGAGGATAATCTCAAGATTTTTTTTGTCTTTAATGTACTACAGTTTTATAATGTATGAAAATCTGTCTCTATATTTATGTAAAGTTTTGAAAGTTATATTTTAAGTCTTATTATAACAATATTTTACTTACTGGTACAAATAATGTAGAAATGACTCCTTTTAATAAAATTGTTTTTATTCTACTTTTTCTTTTATACTTCTCAAGAAAATGTTTGCTGCAAATTGTTGAGTTCTTCTTTGCATTCCAACCAACCCGTCCAATGAACCTTAACCACTTTTTCTAATTATAGAATCCGGAGGGAATCTGTTTGAAAAACGGCAAAATAAAATTGCATTTTAGAACGCAAACCGAGGATTTATTTTCTTGTTGTGTAGGCAAGTCTATCGATTCATTATAAACATTTAAGATAAATATCGACATTAATTTGGATATAGTCGAGTCAATCCCTAACGTACATGTAAAATATTTTGTATAAAAATGTATTTACCAAATTCACGCAAATTATCAACAACGTGACTTTTTTCTTTGCAAAATATCAAAATTAACAAAATAATTGAATATATTCTATATTTTAAACAGTATGTAACATAAATTATAAACCAAAAATAAACGCGTCATAACATTGACGACGTCTTGAGAATTTACCTGTGATATGTGAAATTATCAGGATTATTTCTATTATTAACAGCACAGTCACTCACTGAACAATTAACCATTTTGGAAAAAGTTACTTACTAAAAATAACCACTATTATACTTTAAAAAATTACAAAATATCTCGGAGCTATTTCTTGCGTGCCGAATTGTGCCGACCTGTCATTCAAAATCGGTTACAGAGTCATGAGATTTGGTATCCTTTTCTATCTTGCATTTTTGCCATAAGGAATTTTCTTCTCCCTTGCACACTATGTTGGTCTATACGCTAGTATATTCTAAGTCTATGGATTCACTCTATGTATACAAACGCTTCAAAGACTAGAATTCTTTATCTTAGATACGCTTAGTGCATACAATACGATATTGTATCGTATTGTATGCACTAAGCATACAATAACTTTATTTCAGGCTACTATTTAGAAAAAAAAAGAAATGTAGGATTTGAAGTTCGTTGACCTATTAGACTATAGAAATAAAAATACTTCTATAGTCTACTAAAAGAAATATGTAAAGAGATCGGATCCTCTATGCAGCATCGGCTTCGTTCTTCCACGAAACGCAGGACCTCTTCTCCCGACGTACTTTTGTCCAAACGGGAGATGTAGAGCTGTATGGTGGGCTCCACAACACGCAGAGTTGTACTTGCATTTATTTTAGCGGTCCCACGCTGGTTACAGACGGGTCTTCGACTTACGTTTCTTCTCAACGAGAATAAACCATTGTCCAACCAAGACCAAGTGGTATTGTCATCGGTGGTGTGTCTTTCCTAGTATAGTGGTGGTGGGAGTAGTGGTGCTGGGATTAGTGGTGACGGGGATAGTGCACGCAATTGAGGGAGGGCGGGAGGTGCTCTTCAAACTAGGTAAGACACATCATTTTATTTTATTAAGCAGATATTTGCAAAGTAAATATTTACAACTTTATGAATAAACCCGTCATTATCAATCTTGTTCCGGGTCACCACAGGAACTGATCTTATATCCAAATACTTTTGTTTTCGACCACAAGAGGATGCCGGACTTGTAGATTTTCGGGTAATATCCGCAAACGTTTTCCCTTGTTGTGAGGTTGGCTTCGGCGGAGGAGTACTAATAGGTTCAGTCAAGGGCTAAGGTGGTGATGCAACAACGACCGAAGTCACCCTAGTTTCACGGTCATCAACCGGCTGACAAATGGTATCGCGTGACGGAGTCGCAATCATCGGTGAAATATGACTACTATTACAATTACCACGTGTCGTATTTACATTCTACGACGGCGGTGAATTCGCAGGTGTTCCAATTATGTTGTTGCAATTGTTTAGGTTAACGCGCCATTTCGAATGATATTCGTACAATGTGCTTACGCCACGAAAATATTGTAGGTTCGGCATTAGAGCCACCAAATCGTTATGAAGCGACTGCACTAACCGGTAGCAGAATCGCGACTTGATAAAGCAACATGGGCCACCAGAGGATGGGAGAGGAGTAGCCAGCCATACACAGAACAGGCGTTCCCCTTTGTCAAAGTATAAGTCCACGCGGTCCTATACGTACAAGAAAACTAGTTGCAGCCGCATTTTTCACTAGACTAAATCTAGTTACGCGACTGAAACGACGTCCTACAAAAATGCCGAATTGTTCAGTTTTTCGTTGCAAAAAGAGATCTGCCACGACAAAATTACAAAAAGATGACGTTACTTTTCATATATCAGTAATTTTTAACCACATTTTTGCTATTTACATTTTTTTAAACTTAAAAATTATAATAATAAAGATCGTTTTGTTTTGGATTTTTTTACCAACACAGGCCGCTAAATATGTAGTGGCGCCCTCATACAATATGTAGATCGGTCAAGTGACTGATCCGAGTTTTCGCTGTTACCGAGTGATACTATGTGTGTGTGTGTGTGTGTGTGTGTAAAATTGTTAGTTTATTGTTTTAATTGCTATGTGTGAGTATGGTAGTGACAGACGATTGTTTCTGTGTGCGCAGATTTCCCCGCAAAAATGACAGACAGTTTTGTATCGGAATAATCGCTATGGCTACTCCCCTCCGGTCCGCGGGTGGCCCACTGCAACACTGCTTTATGCCTTAGTGTTACTCTAAGAATTATAGGTAAAGGCCTACCTACTCTTTATCTGTGCTAAGCATATATTCTGATCATGAATCCATACCCTTGGCTTTTTTTATAGAATAAGGGTAATAAGCGAGCATAAAGTCCACCTAATGGTAAGTGGATGCTGTGGCCTATATGCATCTACATCTATCCTTGATTAAGAATCAAAATGCAGATGCGTTGTCACCCCTGAGGACTAAGATGGAATGCTTCGTTTCCTGTAAAAATGGTATCTGGTTCTCCAGACTCACTATACGAAACAAAGCTGGTATTTTACGCTGATCCTACCCCAGTCAAGCCGGCCCTACAACCATAGCTAAAACTCTTATTTTATACTCCTTGCCCCAAGCTTTGTGAGATTATTTCTTTGTTTTTAGGTCTCCGCCATGCGAATTTTTCATTTATTGTGAAACTGGTTATAAAGCTTTCAGCCAAAAAGAATACCACAAACCTTAGAGTATAAATAAGCAAACTATATAGCGCGCGTATACATTCCGCTTGTGCCGTCGCCCCGTGCGGTTGTGCGCTAGCGGAGTCCGCCAGCTGACCGAGCACTCGTCCCCGTACGGGTCTTCTCCCTCAGTCAGAGCAGTTTCGAGGAATTGAACGTCAGTCCCGCCTGTCCCCTCAGCTAGCGCCGCCTCCCCTGTGCGGTTGTGTTAGCTGACCACACTCCCGTCCCCGCACGGTCGAGTTGCCCTCCCGCCTCGGCTAACACAGCCGCCCCCGTGCGGTTGTGCTAGATGTCTCACCGTCCCCGTACGGTGGGAGCTTTCCCGTCTCTGTCAGCCGCCCCCGTGCGGTTGCGTTGTGCGCCCGCGCTCACCGTTGAACGGTGAATGCCTTCCCTTCCCGCCTCCACTAGTGCCACCGCCCCCGCGCAGTTGCGTTGGCAGTCCGTTCTCGCCGTCCCCGTACGGTGGGTGCATTCTCGCTCATGCGACTCCCACTCTATCACTCCAGCACCGCCGCACTTTGCGGCTGTGTTGGTTGACCCGCGCTTCCGTCCCCGGACGGTTGTGCCCCACGCCTCCCTCTCCTCGAGGGAGGTCGTCTCCGATTCGGCGATAAAGCCTTCGGGCTAGAGCCGTTCTCAGGTGGTGTTTAGTGGGTAGGCACTTCTTCAAAGTGAGTCCCAGATAACCACGCAGCCGATTGCGTGGTATGCTATGAGCATTCACCACCTCCCTCCCCCGCTTCCGGAGGGTGCCCTTGCATTGGGCGCAATAAAAAAAGGCGCGCGTATGACTCATTGCCCCTCATGCCCAGCGTAACCAGATGTTCTATAAATACTGATACATAATTAGCGATTGAGTAGTGATGCGCCAAGATTGATGCCTATGCGTTATTGTCCTTAAGTTATTAATTTAAATATGTAAGTATTTGTAAATATTTGGTAAGTCGATAATTATAAGGTATGTTTTAGTTCAATAAAACATAGGTATGAATTTATGAAACGATGTTTATTAATTAAACACAAAAATCTAATCAATTTATTGCCCCTTAAAAAGGGTTAACTTATTGTATAATTGTGGTTTTGATTGCTTGATCACAGTTTTACCTACAAGATGTTTCAATCCAATGTCAATATATTGTTTAATGACATGGATGTTAAAAAAAAATCGTGAACCCTTACATGTAATTGTGTAGGTACTTACATAAATAACTGCCGAAGCCAGTTTTTAATCTCTTTAAAATAAGAGTAATCTTACTTCAAATGTATGAAGCACTAAAATAGTTGAAACAAACGAAATTCCTGATGTTGGGCTCCCAGTTTTAGGATGACAACAGCTTAACTATATTATAACAAACAAATTTAATAAATAATTTTAGAAAATACGGCCTATAACGGTTATCCACTAACTATATTTCATAAGGATATGTGTCAACTAAAACGTTTAAATCAAATTATAATTGCATTAGAGCCATATCACTAAATATGCATCAAAAAGAATAGTTATAATTTTTATTGTTAACACCCATTTATTTACCAATTTGAAAACGGCTTTTCGGAAATCTGAAATTAGAAAAGTATTTTAACCGTGTTTTCCTTTATTATGTACCTATTAAAAAAAGCTTTTCAAAAGTTTTATTTTAGACATTACTACCTAGTGGTGTAGTAACGACGGCGTAGTACACACTCGTTTAGGCCTTCTTCTCGGTCTTCTTGGGCAGAAGTACCGCCTGAATGTTTGGTAGTACACCGCCCTGGGCGATCGTCACACCGGAGAGGAGCTTGTTCAACTCTTCATCGTTGCGGATGGCAAGCTGAAGATGATTCTGATATTCTTATTGTCCCGAGCAGCGTTACCGGCCAACTCTATAACTTCAGTGGCGAGGTACTCCATGACTGCGGCCAGTTACACCGGACCGCCGGCACCCACACACTCTGCGTAATTTCGCTTTCGCAGCAGCCTGGATATCCATATGGGTTAAGAATACAAAGGATCTTAATTTCTTATACTATATTTATATTATAATTATTACGAAATAAATCATGTATATTAAAAAATATTCGAATACAACGTGGCACAGCACTAGCTCTAATTCGGTTAAAACCCGAAGCGCAAAGCGCGGGATCGTGCTTTGTAGCAACGGCCGCGCGCCTCCCGCTAAAGCCTTTGACACCTTAAGTAATTTTGTTAAAATCAGTATTTTCTTAATGAAATATAACATACCGATGAAAAAAAATATCATTGTTCTTCTTAGTTTGCTTCCGTGAATCGTTTTTGCTGCTTGGCACTGCACATTTTACCATGGTAACTTAACCCTTTCGCTGTCTCGTGCACAAAATAGACAATCGATAAAGATAGCCTTTGATTATATTAAGCTTGGACAAATTACATATAAGTGTCTAAATTCCACGTTACCTTGTGACTTAAAAAACGGGCAAAACTCGCTGTAGTGGATTCTCCCCAAAAAGTAAGGAAATTCAAACATACACCCTACATACAAATCGAATTAATTTTAAAAAAAATATCGGACTATTTATTTTTATAATATTTTTGTTTGATAATGTTTTTTACAGCAAGTCGATTTAACGGTATCTAAAGTACTTCGAATCAAATTCATTCACGGGTAATTTATTCAGATTTTATTATATAATTGTTATTAAATGTAAAACCATCGACACCGATAATGTATAATATACAAAAATGTCCTACGACTTGGATTACAAAAATTAACATTATATCCGAAATACATAACCTCGAGTTAATCGAAATTATTACCAAAAGTGTATAATTTTAAAAATAAAATGTCTGCAATCATGTATTTGAAATAATACTTATTAAAATATCGTATACACCTTTAAGTTAGTCGAGAGTAACTTATTATACCTATGTTATGATATATTTTAAGATGTGAATTAAATGGACTCTATACTCCACCAAATCTAAGAAATACCTTTTGACTGCTGTCACATTTATTGGACTAGGCATTCCAACTGAAAAATCGGTACCTACAATATGCGATTCTAAAGAGATATCGATATCGATACTTTAGAGTTGGTAATCATTTACAGTTTTATTTAGATTAATACCAAAATAAATTTATTGCTTACTGTTTATTTCTAGAGATAAAGTTATATAAATTAAAGGCTGTACTAGATTAAAAACAAAATTATTTAATCACTTTCACTACCACTAGTTGAGCTGTTGTCGTCATCATCGTTGTTAACATTAATTATTATTTGATTTTCTATAATGTATCAATTCTCTGTATCACTACCATCCGATATCGGCGGATTAGGTACAAAATGATTTGTGTTTTCAACATGAAGTATAATTTCTATAGGATTGGTAGTTAGTTCATATTACCTAATATTTTAAAGGTATCCGTATCGGAATTGTTTATATTATCTGAGATAAAAATATTTGTTGCTTGTGATTCCATGTCAATTTGTGATGGTACTATATTCAAATTCTCGTCTATGGTGAACAGCATAAGCCTAGTAAGTCTAAAGGCACGTCATTGAATGTAGTATTGGGAAATGTAATGTCAGAACAAATTGTATGATTTATATTTTCTGTAATAAAAGTACTTGGGAGATCTAGATCAGTCAGTGTTGTTATATTGATATCGTCATTTATCTAATAATAAGTTTTGTTAGCAACTAAATCTGATGGTTCTGGTATAAACTTTCTTGATTCTGAATATTGTAACTTAATATCTTCTAAAACGTGTATTACTTTATTTGAATCATAATCTTACTTCAGAGCTACATTTTCAGGTCTATCCTGTAAGTTACTGTAGCCTCAGAAACTAAAGCCACATTTTTTTTCCCCGATACATTCTGAAAATGTCGAAAAAAATATTATTTTAATTTATTAAATTAAAAACGAAGAAGAATAAAATTATGACAAAATAAATATACAGACCTAAAAAAGATTTTAACTTAACTCTTTATTTGTACATACATACTTTGTTTTATAATTTATTTAATGGGTAACATCTTCGAAATTATCTTTAATTAAGCAATAAATTTGTAAAAAAATATTAAATTGATAAACAGCTACATACGTTTTATAAATAAGATAATAATATAGTGCGTAAACCTGTGTAGTTTAGGTCAGGAGTTAAATGTGATGAAAAACATTTGATTTAGGTACTAAACGAAAAAAAAATCTTACATATAAAACAACCTAAACTAACCTAGTTGATAATTAGTTGTTTACATCCTCAAATATTTGACTAAAACACGACAAAATTTTACGCATCGCAAACGGCACGTAGTTTTGGGAACGTTGCCAGTGTAAAATGAAGGCCCCAATAGGATTTAGCAAGTTTGCGTTGTGGAGATTGGCTGGTGATCAGAAAGCAGTTTTTCGGGCATAGCATTTGTCACCTTTTTAGGCTAATATCGTTGTTATTCTTTAAACGTTACGGTAGATATTGTGAGACTGGGCTTTGTGACTGGTATAAAAAGTAAATTTTGTCAAAAATGGACTTAGCAGGTTAACGAATTAGGCCGACGATATGTATTGTCTCATTTTTTCTCTTTTATGTTAAGGCAATCGAAATCCCTATAACACGGCAACTTCGTTCCTTCGCTCACTTAGCAAAGTAATTAATTTTGAATTTGCCCTCTGGCAGCACTGTGTGACGCCTTCACCTTCATTCGAGAGTTTTGGCGGGAACTTGATCGGCGGCCGTTTGCTGATCTTGTATTATTGTTTGAATAATGATTTGAAGTGGATTTTGATATGTAAAAGTGGTGCGATTTTGTGTATTAAGTGTCTGCGCATGTGAACTATTAGTGGAAACGGTGATACAAGTGCTCTGATGGTGATGTCATTCTCAAGATAAGGTGATTATCTGCTTAGGCGCCTTGAGATACCATCGCCAACTGTCAGCTGTCTACTGACTCAAGTTGCCGTCAAAATCTCCCAAGGGCTGCACAATGTGACGCATCAACATATTGTGAAGCAGTGTACTATGAAGAAAATTATAATAAATCGAATAAAAATACCTAAGACTTGGCCTAAAGGTCTAGATACCAGGCCATTAACTCCAAAAAAAAATCACCTTCATTCACAGATTATACCATTAGGCCGGCCACATACATACGGAATTCCGTTCCGGGATTCCCTTTCGATATTCCGATTCGAGATTTCGAACGCAGCAAGTTCATATAAAATCTATGAGTACGCCACACACGTACGGTATTTTTCCGTACGGAATTTACTCCGATTCGAGATTCCGTATGACCGCCTGTGCGTTCGGAATCCCGAACGGAAAAAAGCCGCTCCGAACGCAAGTCTTCCATATATTTTGTACGAGTCGCAACACTATGTGTGTAAATTCCGTACGGAACGCGCTCAGTGTTCGTCGCACGGCCGAAGCGATTAGGTGTGTTTATGTATGTTTTTACATTTAATCTTATAGGTATAGCTTTTCGAAACCTTTCATCTTATTTTATTTAATAATTCGTCGAAAGAGTTTACAGACATCCATATTTAAAACATATCTCTGGATAGATAGATATTTTTACATAATATTGACTATATTGCAAGCTTAGGGTGATAAGGGGATGCACCCAGTAACAATGATACAGGAACAATGGAATCGCAATCAGAAAATCGTCGTCATTATTCGCTGGCAGAATGTCTAGACTCAATAGCTAACCTCTCTCAACTGACCCTTGTTATTCCGAACGGAAATAAACGTACGTGTGTGATGTGTTCATGGATTTCCGTTTCGGGATTCCGTTTCGATATTCCGATTCGGAATTCCGTATGTATGTGGCCGGCCTTATACCATACGACAATGAAAATTAGCACGCTGCCTTCATGAAGTTATAGATAAAGATATCTATAACTTCATGGCTGCCTTGCCGCTGCTACCATAGATTATAGGAGGGAGGAAGTTTGTGAGTGATCGATTTTACACCGGCCTCCTAAATCTTCTCAACGGCATTTCTCTTTGTTTGCCATTACGCGCGTGGACAATATTGAAATCTTTGAATCGAGTAAGTGCCGCATCACGAAAATGGCGAACACGTTTCGCGGAGTGATGGTGTCTGCCGTCAACAATGACGGCGCTCTTACGCCGCGGTTCAATTTCCCTACAAACGTAAACGTGGATTACGACCCTCAAGGGCTAAGTGTAAAAGTGATTCGTGCTGATCCTGTTTTAGCTCAAGAAGTGCTGGAATTTCCCGTCCACAGCCAAAGTGAGTGTTCGCAAGTAGCAGGCCAGTCATACATTTTCACGATCGACAATGAAACCTTGTTTTTTAAATTCGCTTCGGACATTGATTGTCAGAATTTTCATTTACTGGTCAGCAAAATTAAAGCGGGACGTTCATCAAGCGTATTCACTGTACGCACGGAGGATTCGTCAGCGATGCAGTATTTCCAGTTTTACGGGTACTTGAGTCAGCAGCAAAATATGATGCAGGATTATGTCAGGACAAGCACGTATCAGCGTGCCATTTTATCAAACATAAATGATTTTAAAAACAAGGTTGTATTGGATGTTGGTGCAGGTTCGGGAATATTATCATTTTTTGCAGCGCAGGCTGGCGCACGGAAGGTATATGCAGTTGAAGCGAGTAATATGGCACATCATGCACAGTCATTAGTCCGTGCCAATGGTCTGCACGATCGTATCACTGTTGTCGCTGGTAAAATAGAAGAAATAGAGCTACCTGAAAGTGTGGATGTGATTATTTCTGAACCTATGGGTTATATGTTATACAATGAACGGATGTTGGAAACTTATTTACATGCAAAGAAGTGGCTAAAACCAAATGGCAATATGTATCCAACTCGTGGGGACCTTCACATAGCACCATTCACAGATGACGCACTCTTCATGGAACAGTATAATAAGGCAAATTTTTGGTATCAGACGTGTTTCCATGGGGTAGATCTAAGTGCATTACGAACTGCAGCAATGAAAGAGTATTTCAGACAGCCAATTGTTGACACTTTTGATGTCCGCATTTGTATGTCGAGATCTGTAAGACATGTTGTCGACTTCCTTAATGCTAATGAAACCGATCTGCATCGTATTGAAGTGCCATTTAGATTCGAGCTGACACAGTCGGGGACTTGCCATGGCCTTGCTTTTTGGTTTGATGTGCTATTTGCTGGAAGTACGCAGCACATTTGGTTATCCACGGCACCAACAGAGCCCTTAACACATTGGTACCAAGTACGTTGCCTCTTGGAGACACCAATTTTTGCAAAACAGGGTCAAGCACTCTCTGGTAGAGTCCTCCTTCTAGCCAATAAAAGGCAGAGTTATGATGTTACTATGGATATTACTTTAGAAGGAACTAACATTTCATCGTCCAACACATTAGATTTGAAGAACCCGTACTTTAGGTACACAGGAGCGCCTGCTGCTCCACCTCCTGGAGTTAACACAACATCCCCAAGTGAATCATACTGGAACACAATTGACACAACAGGGGCTATGAGCAATGGACAGGTGATCCTCACAGATGCTGCACAGCAATATTGCTCAACTCCAGATAAGACCATTGCATATGGGGCCCACCCGAACATGATCAAGACAGTTATGTTGCAAGAAGAGTTTATCAAAAGGATCGGGATAAGTCAAAATGGCGACATATAATCCGCAAAGACGCGCCGTGCGCGCCTTAGGGCTCTAAGGAACCGTCGTAACCGGTTGTGAACTATCTTCCGTTTGAACATTGTAGTGTTTAAGCAGACTTATTTATTTTACAAAGAAAGCATCACAGTTGTTTTTCTCTAATCGGGAGGACTAATCAGAAGTATGAAGCCGTAAAATTGTGGTACACATTTTTAGGTTCTGAGCAAATGCGATTATCTCAAGATTTCTTGCAACGTAGCAGTTAACCTTTTTCTGAAGATGTTTTGATAATAAGAAGTTTAAATGACGCTTATTAGAGTATCTTGAATTACAATAGGCCTTGCTTTAACTAAAAAAAATTGTAAATATCCCCGTCCCTGTAAACTGACAATTGTTGAGAAACTCCAAAGGGGTTAACTGCTAGGGCTATGGTAGCTCTATAGCCTGTTAAATGAACAGTAACTATTATTGCATAAATTTATAACAATAGCTTACAAACATAATAATTACAAAAAACAAATATGTCATCATTTTTCAACCATGACAATTAATAATTTTCTGTAGTAAGCAATTCAAAGTTCCTCTATGATACAGGATTTATGCAATAATAGTTTTTTTTTATAGGTAATTTAGGTGTTGAAGTACACTTAGTAATAAGGAATAAGTGCTGAATTAATGATAATGCTTAACATTGTCAATACTCATTTATCATTATTAGATGTCCAAGTCTTAGATTGTATAATGTAAGTGATTGTCATTGTTGAAACAGTAAATATAATTGTGTAAAGCATGTCATAAGTTTGATATTTAGAAAAACTGTCTGCCAATTAATAATATAGACTGTGAATCGTCTGAATAAAATTTTTATGACAATATTTTTCTGGGAACGTGCAACAATCATAGATTCTATCTTATAATGCAAATATAGTTTCAAATTTCCGTTAGACAATACTGTACATTAGTAGATGTCATAGATAGCTTTTATTAAGAAATTGAAATGTTTTTCAGGCAGTAATTTTGCCATAAAGATGAATGTGGGAATGGACAGGCCTAAACTACCTTTTTTCTTCATACCTGTTTCTGATTACACAACATAAGGTATAGTAAACATACATCCTTATGACAATGTTAAATTTTTGTCGTTGCTAAATGTATGTCCCTTTTCCAAGAAGTTTGAGGTTGATGAGTACAATATAAACATCTACTATAATCTCAACTAAAATATAAAACATAAAATATTTATTTCTACACTCTTCTCTTAAAAAGTTGCATCTGAATTTGTGGTTTTGTGACTCATACTTATTCAACATTTATTCAAAATAAGTCTTGAATAAATTACTAAAACTACAATAATATAAAATTCATGAGATTCAATTGTAATCTTGTAATAAGTTGAAAACAGATTTAAAAAAATATTAAATAGCATTTAGTTATAAATGTATTTATGGGTACTTTTTTATTAACAGATATTAAATGTACAACAGTATCTTCATGCTTTGTAATAATCTCCATGCTTAGTTAAACTTCATTGATTTTATAAAATAATTTGTTTTGTTTTATTAAATGATTCAGTTATTTGATAGAACATAAACATTATACTCCATTAATTATACTATAATATTTATGTGCAGAAAGATTTGAACCAGTTGTGTGAAAGCCTCATACAATTAATTGGTCAATTAAATTGAACAATTAAAAGTTATCAGCTAAGTCTAGTTCCTTTCAAATATATAATATAATATGTATGTAGTTTCTTACTCTGACAAACATACTAATTATACTTGGGCATATTACACAAATTCAGATGTACAGAACTCAATTAGTCTTATAATCATGACACAATTGTCTGTAACTTTGCTGCTGTATGCATATTCCCAGATTAAATCTACAACCTCGCACCCTATAGGTATCTTTATCCAATTATGTAATATAAAAAATGGTGCTGACTTATTGTCTTGCGCAAAAATATAATTTTTCAAATAACTGCTCTACCTCACAATTTGGCAGATGGATTTTTGTGCCCTGTGTGCATCTACAATATTTCCTTTCTAAATAGGGTTGCCAACTCTGAAATTTAACTGTTGCAATTTCTGTGTAAAACTATTATGTGATAAGGCAAGCAATAAATTTGACACCATGTAAGAAACATGTCATTTTGTAAATAGTTGTATTTGTAAAATCATTGATTTTGTAAGGTATTTACGTCTGTATATTCTGTGACTGTTGTTCAGTAGTTTGGTAGTAGATAAAAACATTTGTATATCAACAAAAAGGTCACTATAAAGAACTGGCAACCCTTTATTCTATTTTCGCTCGAATCACTTGCCATTTTTATAATTTTAGTTGTCGTATAAATATGCCTACTTTCTTCAGACGAGTCTTGATACCACTTATCCTGTAAGTGATGTGATGCTAATGGATCATGATCATAAGACTTTGTTGCTATATGTTCTAGATTATGTGTAGTCCTATTTAAAGACTAGAAAAGTTTTTTTAATAGAATCGGGCATTCATTTTCGGGAATTAATTATATTAAGGCTCAATTTACATTGCGGCGGAATGGAATGGAAGCGAATTTTTGTAACGAAATTGTACATAATAAAATGAATTTTATGTTAATTGCGTAACGTCCAAACTAGATATGATAAAAGAATTCTCGCGTCTTCCGTGGAATTCTCGAGAATTCCACGGAAGACGCACAACTACTTTTTTGACTTATATCTAGTTTGGACGTTACGCAATTAACATAAAATTTATTTTACTATGTATAATATAATTCGCTTCCATTCTATTCCGCCGCAATGTAAATTGAGCCTAAAGATGTTCAAGTTAATCACCTACCTCCCTCCCTCCCTCAATTCCACAACACTAGGAAAGATGACGCACCGACGGTGGTGTCTTTCCTACTATTAATTTTAGTATCCTTAAGTTCTAACAATGATACTCATTGTGACCTTTGGAACTCGTATCACTTATTGGTTTTCTTTTAAACTGGAGTCACATTCATGCTGTTTTTTTGTCATTATAGTTTTTTATGAAGCTAGATTTACATTGCAATGTACAATAATATTTAATTATCATTGTATGGAGGATAAACAAACCCTAGGCTTAGGTTAATGAATGGTTTCCGCTGCGCTCTAACTACATACCGCTGGCGTACCAGCAAAACGCGGCATCGACTGCCACGTTGGTCTAGTGGTAGTAAGATCGACCACTAATCATGAGGTCCCGACTTCGAATCTCTGGTCGGGCCAAAATCCATTAGGTTTGTCTTAGTACGTAAAGCTGCTGGTCTGGCTCCCAGGTAGTGTCTGATTGCCGTCCCATCGGACTCCAAGAGTGTAATGATAGAGAGTTCACTTGTTCATTCTTCTTTGGTACTGGCCATCTACACACGACTAGAGTCCGTTTCGAAGTGCCGCATATCATCATAATTAAAAATAAAAATGCTGGTTAGCGTAGTTAAAAGCTGTGTAAAAACAATACAACAAGCCAAAAAATACACTGGCATCACATACTATTACTAAATATCGTATAATTTGCAAGTAGTCAATACATTAATTAGAAGCTATTATTTTAAGGTAGAGCAGTAACTGGTTGGAGAGCAGGGGAGACCAATCATTAATCTAAGCCATTGGGCTTGTATTTTATTGTATCAATTTCTTTAAAAAAAAACTGTCTACTTGTAAAATTTATAGTTTATTTTTGTTAAGCAGCGTTAGTGTGGTTTCAGCTTAACGTATCAGTCCGGGAAAGTAGGATTTACGGATTAATATAGTGACGTGTTGTATTTGTACTGAACAAGGCAAGTCGCATTGTATTCCTTGTATGTAAAATGTTTTTAGAGGCAGCCACATCTAGTTTAGGTAAGTAACATATATTTTTGTTCAAGTGTACATGTATCATAAAAGAGTTTTTCTAAATGTAAATTTAAAAACTTTTTTAGTGATGAGGATCCGCGATAGGTTTCTAGAATGTGGGTAGTCTTAAAATCATAATTATTGTGCGTATAAATACGCATCATGTATTGCGCTAATGGTCCGTGTTTGGGCTAAACATAGTCTATAAGTGTCATAATTTCTACTTAATTTTCGTTGTTGTGATCACTTTGTACGGTAGCAATGTAAATATTGCACAGTCGTTATAATTTGAATTATCTAGGATAAGGTTAATTGTGCTTTGTACACAATTCGGGCGCGACTAGAATTATCGCTCCCGCGTTATTAAGGTAACACATTAACAGGATCGTTTTTGTAAAGTTAACCGCAAGGTTTCGGCAATAAAGTTATCTGCCAAACTTGTAATTGATAGTCATTTTATATAATACTAAAAAGAACTCATCATAGCAGTATAAGATGACGATTACGTAATATGGCAGTAATGTGTTTATATCGGGTAATTTCCCCGTAAATTGACATGACTACAAAGTGATCATAGTATTTTGTAACTATATACTGTTCGGTATAATTTCATTTTTATGTAAATAAGACAAACATGTAAATCAAATCAATGTCGTTAGGGTCGATGTTTTTTTTTTTTGATACAAGGCATTATGGTTGTGTCAACGATTAACTACAATAAGGTTAGGAATTGCGCAGTGGATATTATGCGTTTTAGGTTTGTTTCGATAAATTGGTATCAATGCGAAATTGATAAAATTTCGAGAAATCGATTTCGTAACGACACGCTTTACGTCCAACAAAATCGATACCGAATTGTGTATCTTGTAATTATGTAGAACAATTTATTTTTTATTGGACTTATAGGAAATTGTGTTGTCTGCTAACGAGTAGACTTGAAGAAATTACATAACAGTATGATATAAACAGACCAACAAAGAAAGATAGACGCAACCTTCCATTCTTTCTCAGCCCGAAAGAGTCCACTGCTGGACCCTCACACAAGCCTAAAACCATGTTGTTTATTGCAAATGATTTTGGGTACATAATATGTGTGCGCGATTGCAGGTTCTTACAATAAGTTGCGCTTGGTTTCGTCTTGGATCCCGGGTTATTTGAAATGAACGTAGTGTTCTATATTTCTTTGTTGGTTTGTGTACAAATACTAAACAATTTTTTCGATCTGTATCTGATTCATCAATCTCCAGTATTACTGCGGACAAATTGCGTCTCATATCATGCATGTCCATTTTTGTATTGTATAGCATCAATATGAACTTGTTTGCATCTCACTTTCGATTATGGTGACATTTATTATAACTATGGAAAATAATAACTTTCGGACGGCAATTTTTGGTAATTATGTGAAGTAATTTTAATCTGATAATTGTAGTTTAATTTCCTAACCCCTTATCTGCAATAAACAAAATGGTTTATTCTCCTTATGTTTGACAAACACAATTAAAGGCTGTTAGGCATTTTATTCCTCAAACCAAAGAGTATAGTAAGTACCTCAGAGCACTAGGGACCTCAGGCCACTGATACATTGCGACTCGCGTATCAGTAGCCTGAAGGCCTTCTCGATTTGAAGTTTGTCGAATAACTAGTCCATGGACAGAAGCTACTTACTATATTGTCTATTGCACACCGAAAATAGACGAATCTAACGACACCTTGCACTGCAAAATACAAGCTGTTTGAGAACAAAGGTAAAGGAACGTTTTGTGCTAGAGCCATGCTGTAGCTATATTAGTAGTATAGTTGTCGAATGGGTCGGCTCGACCGGGAGGGACCACACTCCCAGTACCAGCGTAAAATAGCAGCTTAACACTGCTGTGCTTCGTATGGTGAGTATAGAGAACCGAAGACCCTTTTTACTGGAAAAGAGGCATTCCATCTTAGTCCTCACGGGTGACAACGCATCTGCATTTTGATTCTTTATTGACGATAGATGTAGATGTGTATGGGTCACAGCAACCATTTACCATCAGGTGAACTGTGTGCTCGTTTGTCCCCCTTATTCTATAAAAAAAATTGTTTCAAGCTTAGCTGAATTGTGACACTTGGACATTTTGGTGACCTTTTTAAAGCTTTCCTAAAGTAAGTTAGCAGGCCTACTTCTAACAGAATCAAGCAAAAAAATATAACTGTATGTATCAAAATCTGAAGTACATTAATCGAAAATCATACGCCCGAAACCGAAGCTAACGCACTTCGCACTACTACACAATCGTCTGGTAGTTGAAATAATTCGCGGAATGGGAAGTCTACAGCTATCTGTCGCTAGATAGCGCTCGTAGTCGAACGTGCTTATCTTGTTTTTCTCGTTCTAAGGTTCTAAGTAATAAAAATATTTCAAGTGTTTTTTTTAATAGAATAAGGGTGACAAACGAGCACACAGTCCACCTGATGGTAAGTGATTGCTGTGGCACATAGAGATCTACATCTATCTTCGTTTGGGAATTTAAATGCAAATGCGTTGTCAGCCGTGAGGACTAAGATAGAATGCCTCTTTTCCAGTAAAAAGGGTCTCCGGTTCTCTACACTCACCATACGCAATTTTACGCTGGTATTCTGTGAGAGCGTGGTCCTTTCCCGGTCTAGGTTCACTTTTGATCTTATCTGATAACGCTTGATCGTAGTTGGATATTGTTTCTAGATTTGAATTAGATCGGGATTTAAGCTTTTAAAATCAGCAGGCAGGCTACTTCCACTCAAATGAATTGGAATTCGATTTGGTTTTCGACTTGCATGATGAAAAAAAGTACTTAAGATTGAAATGAAAATCAAATCGAATTTAAAATCATTTACGGGAGTTAGCCTGCTGGTTTTGTTGTGACTGTGTAGCTGACACTGCATCTAAGTCTGCCGGTAGGTCAGGACTTCCTGACTCAGGACGAGTAAGTGTTTCTGTATTTGTACGTAATCCGTTTAGTGGCAGCGTTAGAGAATCTACTATCCCATATCATCCCGTGGCTATAAGAGGCGACAGGGGGGAATGAAGCAGGAACTGGGCAGCATCTTCCCGATGACAACTCAAGGTAATAAAAAATTGCGATTGCTAACCAACCTGCAAGTGTTGCAACTATTGCAAATATTCCATGAGGCAATCTATGGGGGAGGCTTATGTTTAGAAGTAGATAGCCTGTTATGAATGCATCACTACGATAATGTAAATCTGATATTGGTGAAATTTACCAGGAAATCATCAAGATTAACAGTATTAACAAAACACCTTAAGGCAAACTAGGCACGTACCTAGGAGCACAAGGTTAAAAAGGGACGCGCGCATTGGTTTTAAAACGAAAAAATCGTTTATTTGATTACTCCTACATCGCCCTCACTCTCTCATCACATTTTTCATTCACGCCCACCTGTTAAGGGTACTCGTGTCCTGTCCATCCGGTTCATAATATAGTTTATTTGCAGAATGGGTAGTTATAATAGCTAGAGGGGCGCCGATGAAGTGCTAGCCTAGGGCGTTGTCGACATTTAATCTGCCTCTGCCTAGTGGTGGTTAGTTTTCTTACTACTTAGGGTCCTGGATCCGGTCAAACAGCGCACTTAAATTGCACTCACAACGCACTGACAATATGATCATCTCAACTGTTTTGACTGTGCGCGTGCATTGCACGCCACCTTGGCAGCTATAGTTTGCCACCCGCTTGGTGTTTCCCTCCACTGTTTCGAACGATTAGCACAAGGAATATATACGAGTACCTACACTACTCTTTAGTGAGAGGACTCGTATCACACCACACCAGTTAAAATTATATACTCTTTTACCAGTAACCGTCTAGAGTACAGTAATTTTGGAGGGACACCTGTGTTTTATTTTTGCTCCTCGCTGATGAAAATTTTTGTCAAAAGAGAGCAAACGGAAGAAAGCTTAAATTATACTTAGGATCTATAGAAATGCAGAACATTCTCCGCACTGCTATGGAGTTTAGCGTCCGATCAGAACTCAACTTACTGGCGATGCTAGTGTAATGTAAGTTTTTAGGAGTTTAAAATTAAAGACATGTTTTACGTAAGACAGTCAAAGGTATATTGTCAGAGAAAAGGGAAAACATACAGATCACACGCGCAGCGGGGAGTGCTGCGTAAGCTGAATTTTACACGTCCGTGGGAGCGTGTTCAATTTTACACACCATCTTCTTGTTTACATTATTTTGATCACATTACGCTAGCAACCCTGAACATTATTTGTACCGAACTTGGCCCCTTTCCACATCTACGTTTTTGGTGGGATATCATTTTTATCCATCTATCTACAGCCATTTTTTTATTCTCAGCTTCCAGAAAATCTTTATATATTATTAGAAAGACCTTATGGAGTTTAATAAACAGCGGTAAACCATCTCGCTTACGTCATGCGTAAAATATCCCGACTGGCGACGGGCAGCAGCGTCAAGGTGCTCACGTGTGGTACTGCGGTTATCAATCCGCCTGCCAAACGTGAAGATTAAAACAAATCCTACCTACAACAGGAGAGTTCATGTCCAGCAGTAGACTTCTATGGGCGGATGAAGAAAAACTAGAACACACAACGAGTGTTCTGCTGCTTAGCGGTAGAAACAGGTGAATGATGGTGCCTACTTAAGGGGGTCTTCTCAGCAGAAAAGGAAGTAACCTTGTAACAAGTGGTAAAATTAAAAATTTTGTACAACCGACTTCTCAAAAACTACTGGTCAGATCTTGTTTAAGCACCAGCTTTCAAATAAAAAGAAAAAGAATCATGAAAATCGGTTCACATAGAAAAGAGTTCTGAGGTAACACATAAAAAATAGTCGAATTGAGAACCTCCTCCTTTTTTTAAAGTCCTTTGAAAGGTAGTTTTTTTTGCACAAATTTAGGCATCGATATGAATACTACGACTGCAAACACCCGCGACTTAATATTCATGTATTTATAATGTGCGATATTCAGCCGGTAACATCTATCCGATACCGCGACAGCCTATTAAGGTCCACTGCTGAAGTCCAGTGCCTCATAGGGGATATTTGCCATAGTTGCCATGCTTGGCATTTATTTTTAGCCGTTATCAGGAAGACACCCAAGAGAATCATCTCTTGGGTGTCGATATGGCGTAGTGGATATTCTTACACCGCCACTACTGGGTAACATCTATGCAAGTAACATAAAACACAAACTCTTTAATTCGTAATTTATTTAAAACAAAATTGATCACATAACGGTAGCAAATTATTCATTCATTAAAATATCACAACTCTCACAATATAACTAGCATGGTAATTCGCTAAAATTATTTTAGTATCAGCGTGCACTCTTCTAATATTTATTTTATTTATTTTATTTATCTTCACGCACAGTCCCTGACAGCCAGAGAGAACAGATCGCCAAGTGTCACGATCCTTACATACCTCTTTCGCTTCTTTCAGATTCATAATCTTCTTCATACATGCACGTCTAGGTATCCGAGTACTCTTGACCTCCCTCTTCGAGCAGTTTGCTCACATGGTCTTCGAGTTAGTCTCGGTCTACCTCGACACCTTTTAATATTAACTTTCGCGCTATATATTTTCTTCACCATTCGGTCTTCACTCATTCGCTCAACGTGCCCAAACCATCGAAGCACGCCCTTATTAATTTTGTGATAAGGTCATCTTTCAAACCTGCCATATTGCGAATCTCTTCGTTTCGCTTTCGGTCGGCCATGGTAACGCCGCACATTTTACGAAGAGATCGCATCTCCACTGCATTCAACTTGCTTTTATGCTTCTTCTGGCATACCCAGGTTTCGCTGCCATATAACAAAGTCGGTACCAACACTGCGTTATGTATTGCAAGGCGTGCACTCTTCACTACGCCTTGCCTTTTGACTAACGCAGTCAAGGCACCATTGACTTTGTTCCCGGCAGCGACACGCCTGTCCACATCTAAATCACATCTTCCATCCCGGCTAAAAGCACTCCCAAGTATACAATTTCATTTACCTGTTCTAGA
This sequence comes from Parnassius orleans, assembly GCA_029286625.1. Taxonomy (NCBI): domain Eukaryota; kingdom Metazoa; phylum Arthropoda; class Insecta; order Lepidoptera; family Papilionidae; genus Parnassius; species Parnassius orleans. The sequence goes on from JAGSMP010000277.1 coordinate 1,586,058, forward strand.
CATTCCTGATTTACCCATATTTCACATTTCGTTCTCTCTTCGTCCCTTTCAAATACCAGAACCTTAGTTTTATTGGCATTCAAACGGAGACCTTTAATTTCACATTCCTCTTTCATACACGTGACTAATGCCTGCAGTTCTGCTCTGATGGTGCAATAAGCACTGCATCATCAGCATACAGCAGACAATTTACTTTTATGTCACCAATTTCACACCCAGACAGCTATCTTTTAGCTTCTGTAAACAGTTGTCGAGATATAGTATGAACAGCCAGGAAGACATGACACAACCCTGTTTTACGCCCGTTTGGACGCTAAACATGGGTGACAGGTCATGCCCTACCCGCACACAGGCTTTACAGTCACAGTAAAGTGCTTGTACAGCCCTTAGCAATCGACCATCCACACCGTACCCGGCAACAATTCCCACATTTTCTTCCTTACAACCTTATCAAATGCTTTCTCAAGATCCACAAAAGCACAGAAAATCCTCTGGTTAGCAGCCAGAAGCTTCTCCGTGATCATGCGGAGAGAAAACACTGATCCGTGCATCCTCTTCCAGGTCTAAATCCGCATTGAGCCTCCCATAGAAATCTTTCCGATTTCTCTTGCATCCTACGTGTCAAAACCTTCGAGTATACTTTACTTGCTAAACTGGTCAAGCTGATCGCCCGATAGCACCGCAGTCAAAATGTGAACCTTTACCTTTATATAAAGGCACAATGACTGCGGATCGCCAATCATCCGGGACATCCCCGTCCGCCAGCACAAATTGCACAGCAGATGAAAGCTGTCCCAGACGCGAGGCCCACCATACTTGACCATTTCAGCAGTAACTCTGTCTAGTCCCGCAGCCTTACCACATTTCAAACTTCGAATCGCACGTTCAATCTCTTTCATACTGATGACCTCAGTGTCATCGAGGTCCAGGTCTGGCGTACCATTCACGGAGTCATCCCGGATCCTCACTAAGATCATCACACGCATACATTTCTCTATAAAATTCGCTCCATCGCTGCATGACGTCCGATTTTTCTGTGAGGACGTCATTAGTTCTCGAAAGCACTTTGTTCATTCTAAGGCCGTCGCACCACTCTGGTCCTTCCAACCTCTTTCCAGAAGAGTTTGGAGTTCTCCTAAAGTTGTGCGACAACCTTTTGTCCGCTTCCATTCTACACCTTTCACGCATTTCCTCAATCAATGCTTTCGTGTGAACTTTCTGCAGCTTATATCTTTCTTTCATCTTCTCTCTCATATCCTTATCATTACTAGAGGCCAAGTAGTCTAACCATGCTTTCTTCTTCTTCTTTACAGCTTCTTTCACTTCGTCATTCCACCATGCATCTCTTCTTTACTACTGCCTCTTTTATTGTTCCACACACTTCTTCCGCTGCACTTACCATTCCATCCCTAAGGTTCTGCCATGTTCTCTCCACACATTCACTTCTGCCATCGATGGTGTCAAGCTTTTCAGCTACCCTCGCATGATATTTGTCCTAGTATCTGCTTCCTGAAGCTTCCAACTTCGGATGCGACAGACCGACTGTGGTTCTGTTACCGCTGTCCGGTAGCGCCAACCCGCGAACAGACCCCTAAATCTAGTAATCACTAGATAGTGATCCGTTCCTAGGTCAGCACCCTGAACACTCGCGTATCCATCACCTGTTTCATGATCGGTCATCCACCAGGAACAAATCGATCATACTTCTCTCATTCTTACTTTCTCTAGTATACATATGGATTTTCTTGTGATTAAACATAGTGTTTGTCACAAGAAGACCCTTTCCTGCATACCGCCAGTATAAGCTTGCCAGCATCATTAACCCTTTTATCTTAAACTTTCCAAGCACCGACTCGTACCCTGGTCGAGCGGTACCAACCATCCATTCAAATCACCACATACAACAATTCTTTCGTTTCCTTAGCCAAATCTAGAACTTCTCTTACATTCTCCCAAAACTCCTCCAGCTCAGCCCTGGACGACGAAGCTACCGGCGCATAAACAGCTAAAAGGAATAACTTCGTCAGTCCCAATTTAAAGCGAACCCAGAGAAGTCTTGAGTTCACAATCTTATATTCAGTCATAACGTCGACCAACCGAGACGACAGCAGCATTCCCCACTCCCTGGCGGGCGCTCTCGCCTCCGGGACCGGACCATAGAGCTAACGCCCCGCCAGGGAGCTCTTCAGTACCACTGCCCTTCCGTTTGGTCTCTGACATACACGACATCTAATTCTCTTTCTTTCATTATTTCAATCAACTCATTCGTCTTATCTTTCATGCTTCCTCTAACATTCCACGTGCCAACTCTGCACTCTGTCCTCCACCTTCCGCCGTGTCGGGCTGTGCGTGACGGTGGCGGTCCCCATCGCCGCTTTGCACGCTGCATTCCACACCAACGGGGACTAGCTGGTGTGCGTCGCCTTGGGGACGCCCTAACCTCGTTATCATGGGTGCGCAGCTGTGTAGAATTGCAGCCCTGAAAGGGCTGGCAGGGGTCGCGACGTGCACGCTTCTACAATGACCCTCTACTAATAAATTACTGTAATTCTAAAACACTCGTGGCAAAGTAAGCTCGTCGTAAGCATTCATAAGACTTTTAGCACTTAAAAGGTAATCTCGCTTTTAATCATTATATTTATTGAATTAGTATTTAGATTAGAATATAAACTAGATGGATTTAGGCATAAGCTAAAAGTCCTAATATAGCACTGACCTCTATATATACATATATAGAGGTCAATGTAATATAGACAAATATTGAATGGTAATAAGAACTATTTTTGTACGAAAACACAGAATAAATAATAGACGAAAATTAAAAATGTTTACACATTGACAGTTTTAGATAAAAAAATCAAACTGTCGTCTTTTCTTGGTGAAATAAACACAGAAATATATAATGTTGCTTCGGGATCATATAAGGCGAAACTGAAATCTTATTATTAAATACTTTACTAGGATACATATTTTAATATAACATAATTATATATTGTTCATCATAAATATGACGACTGTACAGCAACCCAGAGGTTTACATATTGTAAAAATTAATATTAGCAATGTTAGAATGTTGTGCTCAATAAATACCAAGGTAATTAAATTTTTAAGGACTACTAGTGAGAAATAACCGACCAAGTGCGAGTCGGACTCGCGCATGAAGGGTTCCGTACCATCGTAAAACACGTTTCTAATAGAGCCCCCTTTAATTTTAATTTTTTTTTTTATTATTTGTTGTTATAGCGGCAACAGAAATACACATTCTCTATAAATTTCAACTGTCTACCTATTACGGATCATGAGATACAGCCCGCTGACAGACAGACGGACGGACAGGGGAGGCTTAAGAAATACTAATAGGGTCCCGTTAGGTACCCTTTGGGTACGGAACCCTATAAAACAGCATTGGACTGAGAAATAGATGTTTTAATTTCACCTTTATATATTTGTGTATAGATATCTTTCTTTATCTTTTTCATTTTACCTTTTAGCTTTTCACCGGACATGTTAACTTTTTTAACAGATTTGATAAATTCTATTAAATTTAAAGTTTCTTAGACATACTCGTATTGTTATTAAGAATCTGATAGATGATTCAGTTATTCAGAAGGAGCGTAGGGAATTATCGGTGAGGGGGAACATGTTGAAGTATAGATTTGTTATTCAGATGGGGGGTTAAATGAACATTCTGTAGCGTATTGCCAAAGTTTTTACACGAGTATTCTGTGGATCAGTTTTGCCCTGAGAGTTCAATATAATGATATTTTTACGGCTCTAATGAGGCTTCCACCTCCCACGGCATGCTTGCGGCCGCGAAAGCAGATGATTTTTGTGTAATTATGTGAAAAAGTCTGTTTGGACGATGCTGCTACTGCCGGGGAGTTCCAGTGGAGCCTTAAGGATAATAAGAGAATGGATGGAATCTGCCGTCTTTGGTCGATTCATCGATTTACACGTTAACCCTTATGCTGCCGTGTCAGTCACTTTGCATTTAGTACTGCATTTAAAGGATGACTGACGGCAGTGTATGTGTTAAAATACGTGCGAAGCAAGAAGCGAAGCGAAGAAGTAAATTTAACAATGACTAAATATTATTTTACATTTTATTTTACTACTAACAGGGATGTAAGCCTCATATAATAACAAAAATGGGCAAACTTAGCCTGACAATAAACACTTATTTATTGATTACTAGCTGTTACACGGCGCGTTACTGCCGCAGAAGAAATAATTGTGAAAATGTGGTTTTAAATTTGGAAGAGTTATATTGGTAAATTAGGAATGATAATACAGTCATTGAATGATATATAACTTTCAAATAAATTTGTGGGTACGATACGCGCGCTACTTAGTGTAAATTAATTGTACTATGCCTTTAACCTTTGCGCAAATGTAAGCAATAAGTTGACAAAGTTTTACAATCTGAAGAACGGTATGGCAGCGCATAAAATACGAACAAGAAAACATACATTTTTATATATTACATAATGAATTAGCTCTTGTCCACTAGATGTCATTCTATTTGATATTTAATTATAATTGTGTTATTATTTAGGCTAGTTATTATGTACTTGACCCACGAGTGCTTTTTACAACAGTGCCTGTGCATTTATTTCTATCTTTTACTATCGATAATCCTAAACAACATTAACCTCACAGTTCGTGACATATTAAAACACAACAAAAGTTTTTTTTTTAAAGAAAATATTAGCAACATACAAAAAAAACCTGAGGTTATATTATCACATAGAGTTGTAAAGCGCGCAACGTTATTACAAATTTTTAATTTTAAAATACATAGGCCTTTATGAGTTACTTACAAGTTTAAAAATAAAAACATAATCAATTTGTACAGTACTTCAGAATAAATATTGTGCATCGGCTAACTTCGTGTTTCCGAATATGACAGAGTGTATCGAGACGGTATATAATATAGTGCTGATCCTATCCAAATTATTATTGCGAGATTATTAGTATTGCGATATTCAAGTAACAATATTAAGCACAATTGTTTGGTCAAAAGGTTGCATTAATATATTTTTAAATATAGATGTAAAACTTATTTCTATTCTTATTTTTAAGTATTCTGTGGTAAAACTACATAACTAAATTATGTAAAACAAAACACGATGGATATTCAGCTCTGCAAAACGGTGGCGCTCTTTCCTCTCTTTGTTCAATGCCAGTCGTAACTTACTCATCAGCTGAGTCGTTCGCACGGCTTGCAACTAATTGCTGTTCTTAGAAATTATATTGACATTTATTCGTTTGTGATAAAGTTGAAGATACGAGTGTTTTTAGGACTAAGTTTCTTTCATCAATCGTTTTGTAATATACAATACGATTGTTTCTGATGTTTACCGTCGCACAGTATTTATTCTGAAGTACTGTAATTTCTTCATAAAAAAAAGCCCACGTCACATTCTATGGCCTAAGAAAGTTAACATAACATAATATTACGTACAACATTGAACTTCTAATAGAAACTCGACTATCAAAGCGACTATAAAATATGTTTAGCGACAGACAAGTATCTTAATTAAATTTCTCTAACACAAAAAGCAATCTTATTGCTTACAAAATAAGTCATATTATTAGATAAGCGTTATTGTAGTTTTGGTATGCATAAAACATAAATTATAAAAATCTCAGTTAACATGTATTGCAAAGGCACTGCTAAGCTAATATAAATACGGACACAAAGTGCAATAATTAATTCCTTAAGAGATTTTAAGGAGGAAGATAAAAATAAGTACCTAATTCTTTTTTCGTTAATAGACCTATAAAATATGTAATAGGCATTTAATATATTACGTATTCGATAATAGGTTAATAATGGAGTAACTAATGTTCGTTTTTATAAAAAATAATTAATTATTTTGTAACTATCATTAATACTATAGACAAAAAATAGCGTCTTTTCAACAATAAAAAATAACAAATATTGTTCGCGTTTCCCGCTCAAATAATTAAAATGGCGCCGCCTTTTTACAATAAATACCTACATAATATCCAATCATTCTAAATCCACTGTCAACCATCTTGAATCATTATTATCAGATGAGTACTGGCACTGTATATTTAATATAGCTATGTCTATTAAAATTTCACTCGTATTGTTATTGCTAAAATATGTTTAGAAAATATGAAACATTAATTTAAGAAAATTTAAATAACCTATAATTTTACTTTCGATTATTTAAGTGTCGATTGAAACGACTTTTTTGGACTGGGCTTTTTATGATGGACTAGACAAAATTAATATATAGTTAAATATAAATACCTATTTGTGATTTTGGTTCTAATAGTTACAATTGGTGCGAAAAGCTGAATATTCTATAATACACTGAGATTCTAAACATTTCAAAACAATAGTAGTTACAATAAGATTTCCCAAAATCTACTAAAAATATGTCTTTAAAATTTTAAGTACTTGTATAAACTGAAAGTATGAAACTGAGCATAAACTGATTTTAAATCTTAAACATTTTCTTTACATAGTTTATTTTAAGCGAAGTAATTAGCGATAATGCGTGTGATTTGTTTGACTATTTCGATTTTCGATTTACTACTTATTGCGAGTTTATTTCTATTCAGAAATAAATACATTCGTTTTATGAATAGTTAGTTAACTTTATCAAAAATCTTAAAGTTTGGTCTGTTGACCAAAGAACATCAATGCATATTCATTTGTAAATATGTAAGGGATGCCAACACTCTTTTTTTTATAGAATAACGGTGACAAACGAGCACACAGTCCACCTGATGGTAAGTGGGTGCTGTGGCCCATAGACATCTACATTTATTCTCGATTAAGAATCAAAATGCAGATGCGTTGTCACCCCTGAGGACTATGATGGAATGCCTCGTTTCCAGTAAAAGGGTCTCCGGATCTCTACACCCACGATACGAAACACAGCAGCATTTAGCTGGTATTTTACGCTGGTATTCTGTGACTGCGTGGTCCCACCCCGGTCGAGCCGACATATACGTGCTACAACCATAATATAGCTGCAGCGTGGCTCTACCACGGAAACCTCATACGAGTGGTTTCGTATATTTTAGCTCATACGTAAGTAACCGGCATTAGTGTTATATTGTGTTAGCTAAGTAAATGTCAACTAGTTGAAATTATCCTTATCATGGTCGATACTTGCGAATAGAGCTACTACTAAATTAAGTCTTTAACTAAGTCTCTGAGAATAAGAAAAACAAGGAAGTGTAAAGGGATATTATTTTGATATCGATAATTTTTGGTGACCCATGGTGACATTGGCAACCATGGATAACAGGGCAGGTCGGTTAACTTAAATTTCGTGCGTATGCGAAAAATTTATCAAGGGCATAAGAGATTGTGATTACAAATGAAAAGTGTGACAAGCAGTGTATTTAGAGGTTATAAAACTCCATCAACATATCGATATGGAATTCACATCTCTAAAATCTCTCTTTAATAAACAATAATAATATAAAATTATTTTATTTTAGAGTTTTTATACGTGACACGATTATTTTAATTGGAAGAACTGCCTGTGGCAGTTTTTGAAAAACCTATGTATCATTTCCATCCATTGATAAGGATTAAATCAATTTAATGCTAATGAGAAGTCGATGACAGTATCGATAACTAAATTCACCAATACTTCTTTCGAAATTCTTTTGATAAGTTGCATCTCTTACCGGGTTGTCACTCCATCTAGTGGGTGGTCGTCACTACTTCGCTTAACGGTACGAGGCTGCCACTCTAGAACTTTTCTTTCCCATTAGTTGTCGGTTCTTCGAGCTTTATAGCCGGCCCATTGCCACTTCAGTTTACGATCCGTTGGGCTATGTCGGTTGCACTCGACTGCAGATATCTTCGTTACAAAGTCCATCACACAGAAAATACCGAGTATACCTCTTTTCATGCTCCGCTGAGCGACCTTGAGCTTCCTTACGGTGTTACCACACCAATTGATTATTTTTAGTTGATCGACGGATACTGGTCGATAAAACGTTGTTTAATCATCGATCGACAATCAACTGATGTGGTCGTGGGCTCAACATCTGTATCTTTAAAAATGCGGTCGGTGGAGCGGGGCGGGTTCTCGAATAATTAAGCAGCTCGATCGACGTCGACTAATCCATTCTACCATCGATCAATGCCATCGATCGATCGGTGTGGTAGAAACTATCGATCAACGACGACTAATCCATTCCACCAACGATCGATCGACGATCGATCGGTGTGGTAACACCCTTATAGGGTCCCTTATATGGTCTGATATGAGATGCAGAAAGTTGAAAAAGCGGTGTGCTTAGTGCCATTGTTTAGAGTAGGCCTATGTTCAGTGGACTTATGATGGGCATAATGATGATATTGATGATGATAAGTTCAATGGCTTATGTCTAAATGCTTCTGCTGAGTGCGGGCGATAGGTTCAATAAAATGAAAATATAAGGACTCAGTTGAAGACACCTGACTGGTAACTATCGTAGATATTTGAAACAGTAATTTTATCGATGTACGTCTTGTATTGCTTTTCACTAATTATTTGTAAGGATTTCAAAATATAGATTTTAAAGAGCGAGCGAGAGGTCCGATAAAATGCGAGAATGACTGTCTTATTATAGAACCGAGAAGACATTTTGGTTTAAAGCCTATTTAATACTATAGCACGAACACATATAAGCAATACTGTTATGAGGTAGATAAGCTATAAAAACGGACGATCTGACACATTCAAGTAACTATGAACTTTATTTGTTTATGTCAAAAATTACGTTATATCATTTTATAAGTTAGTGTCTTTTGTATTTAAAAAACTGGAGGCTACGATATAACTGGTTTTGTGTTTGCTACGTAAAATATATAAGATAAAAATATTTCTGGTGCATTATAAAAATATATTAATAATTATTATTTACCCTTTATAAGAGTAATATTAAATAACAAATAAATAAACAACATAATTAACAAAACATATACAAACATTATGCTACGTAAAGTAAAAAAAAAACTTTTATGATTGTTTTAATATAAACGTCAAAGGAATTCAACAAATACAGCCTAACGTCTTTTTGCCGCAACTTGTCAATTATCTATAATAATAATAATATTACCTTTATTAAAGTAAACACCGAAGCTCGTGTGAGATTGGAACATAATTAAGCGCTAGGATAGCATTTAATATCGATTGCTAGTAATTAGCGAGTTGTGTTTTTTGCGAAAATATCTACGAATATCTTATTTCTTTTTAACTTTTAGCAAAATATTTTTGTCGCATCGAGTCCGCGAACTATTTTTAATTGTTTATAAGGTCATATTAATCAAAAATAACAGATTTTGTTTAACCAGAGACGTCACTTAGTCGTCCCGTAAGGTTTTTTAACAGAAAGGAATAGTATCTGATGTCGCTCCCACGTTGAAAGGCCACTGCTGGCCTTTGTTATAAGTCGATATCGATGACAGAGTATCGATTATTGCCAGTATGTTTTTTATATTAAGATATATTTTTTCAAGTAGAGTTAATGCACCCATAACATAAAAATTGCTAAGCGTCAATGCGTTTAACCTCGACTTATATTAATTAAATAAAGCAATCGATATGACTTTTCTTCCACAAATGGTGCGTTACTTCTTTGTACTATCCTAAAATATATGAAGCTACGCAAACGTAAACTTTATCACTAACATGTTAAGGTCGAAATTGCATAAATAATATGATTTTAAACGTGATTGGAAGATTCAAGGTGAGTTTTCATCATCGACCTCCTTGATGACTGTGTCAGACTCCCAACGGGCCCTCTCCGCTAGGAGTGCTTGAAGTTTCTGGAATATTAATAATTGTTTAAAATATATGCTATATTAACTTTCTCCCATCACCGGATATTAAAGACTAATAAGTATTGACCAAGCGAAACTGTTAATGGTTTCAACGTCACCGAAAATGTACGCAGCACTCCGTTTATCTTTTTTTGTTGGTCTGAGCACGCATTATATGTTAAAGTTACAGCCTATATACGTTCCACTGCTGGGCACAGGCCTCCTCTTATTTCTGAGAGGGTTTTAGGGCAAGGAAATGTCCGCCGCGCTGCCCCAATGCGTGTTGACGAACTTCAACATGTCTTCGAAATATTTTTTTTATTATTTCTCAGACATGCAGCTTTCCTCACGATGTTTTCCTTCAATTTATTTTATTTTATTTTAATTGCAATTTTAAATCAGCACTTAAAATTGCAATTAACATTTTCATTGGTGCCGACGGGGATCGAACCCGGGATGCTCGCGTACTGTGAAACTTACAGCGAGCGCTAACCATCTGAGCTACCACGGTTCTTATACGGTAATTATATATATATATATATATATTAATTGAATACTAGTAATGTTATTAATATCCCCGTTTTATATATCCACTTCAAGTAAGCTCAAAATGCTTGTGTTGACAGTAATCGAATGGTGGATTCGTACCCACGACTATTTAAGTTTGCAGTCCATACCTTTCAGGTTATTGCCGCTTAATGTCCTCCAGCTCGAATTCGGTCACGGCGGCCAGTCACAACGGAGGCTAGCCTTCTGCGCAGTATAGATTTATAATGCAAAAGTGTGTGCAAGCACAGGTGTACTCTCTATTGGACGGTAATCCGACACGACCGGAGAGAGATCAGGCGCAGGCGCAGGACCAACGTCTTAACGTTCTCTAAGAGGCACGGAGGTGAAATACCACCAGCGTCCTGACTAAGGGCTGCTACGGAGAATTTCTTAACAGAAAAACCCAAACTGATTTTGACCCGACCCGAGATTCGAACCGGTAGACCTCACGATCATTAATCGCGTTTACGACCACTAAACAAACGAGGTAGTCTCTGACTTGTCGCTTCACTATATACGGACATTACCTCCGGTTTATCAATGACGATTATTCTGTTTTCAACTTTTGGCGCCAAATCGCACGCGTTCTGCTCAAGGTCGTCCAGAGATGCACGTCGCGTCAACCTGTCAAATTACGAACAGATACAGATATTTTATAATAATATTGTTTTTTCTTGGATGGTCAGAAGAATAAATTAAAGCCGCTGGGTGAATGATAGAAAAGTTTCTTCTTTATTTCATCGACTGTTGCAGCCGTTGTCCGTTCGAAAAAGGGGGGATCGTGACACAGGTGAAGCTATATATAGTCACTGTGTCATAGATGATATTATTTCCGGAAAACATGTTCCGTTATGAACGGATGCGTTCATAACAAACATGTTTTTTATGCAATAAGGGAGACAAACGAGCACACAGTCCACCTGATGGTAAGTATGTGATAGAGCCATGCTGCAGCTATATTAATTGTATAGTTGTAGCATGAATGGGTCGGCTCGACCGGGGATGGACCACGCTCTCACAGAATACCAGCGTAAAATAGCTATTTACGCATTTATTTATTTTACTGGAAAAGAGGCATTCTATCTTAGTCCTCACGGCTGACAACGCATCTGCATTTAAATTCGCAAACGAAGATAGATGTAGATGTCTATGGGCACAGCAACCACTTACCATCAGGTGGACTGTGTGCTCGTTTGTCATTTTAGTGTATAGTAGATAATGTAAAGCTCGCTTAAAGTTTTTTGATTGCGATTCCGTCGTGTGGCAGGTGGTCCATTTCCCTTTGAAATGGTCGGGGAAACATGCCGCATGCGTAATACGTTTGAACAGGTCCTGCTTATGGGAACTGGTCCGCTCGGGTTTGCAACACATTTACTAACTTTAAGTTTTAATTGTTTTACTTGCCCTTGGGTCTATTCCTTTTCAGTTTTAATTAAGAATGTTATATCATAATTAAACTTGAAAAAAAAAGTCCGAAAAAGTATACCTTTAGAGTACTTTACTCTAAATGTAGATTTATTTTTTTCTAAAACAAATTACGTGGCATTCTATCTTTCTTTATTGGTCTGATGATGTAGGGAAAATATATTTATTTCTTTTTTAAAACAAAAGAAAAAAATCAGTTATTTGTATACTAAACTTTACCTGTGATGATGCGGAGTAGGCTCCATTGCAGCGGACGACGCTCTCCGTAATGGCGGAGGTCCGTCTAATTCACTCCCGTCTAACATCTTTACTAAACTATGCCTGCAAACAAAAAAAAAAAACAAACATTAAGAATTCTATTAAATTAAATATGTGTGTGCGCGTGTGCATGTGTACGTACGTGTATATGTGTGTGTGCTACACCACTAATGTTTATTACGATAATGAACGTTTTTCGACTCGCATGATTCGAGAAATTGTGATATCGTAAAACAACGTGGTCGCTCAGATGGTTAGCGCTCGCTGTAAGTTTCACAGTACGCGAGCAACCCGGGTTCGATCCCCGCCGGCACCAATGAAATTGTTAATTGCAATTTACCACGTGCTCGGCGGTGAAGGAAAACATCGTGAGGAAACCTGCATGTCTGAGAAATAAGAAAAAAATATTTCGAAGACATGAGAAGTTCGCCAACACGCATTGGGGCAGCGCGGCGTACATTTCCTTGCACAAAAACCCTCTCAGAAATGAGAGGAGGCCTGTGCCCAGCAGTTGGACGTATATAGGCTGTAACTTTAATTTTTTTTTAATTATTTTAAAATAATAAGTACTATACTAACAATTGCGTAATGAATATCTAAGTTTTGAAAGATATCGATTCAGTAGTTTTAAAAAAAAAAAAAATCGAGCATATTATCAATCACTAAATGGCAATTTTATAGCGTAGACCGAAATACATCCACTGAGGGCTCCATGGCGTAGTTAGAGCAGTAGCAATGAGTTGACCAACAAACTTACAGCCTACTTGACAACTGCAACGAACTTTAAACAGAAGGGAATAAGACGGCTACAGGTGCGTTGTCACCTCTGAGGCCTAAGTTGAAATGCCTAACACTCGCAACAATTGTTATAATAACCACTTTTGATTTGGTATCCTTAAGCACTTACCGTCGGCTAAGAGTGACAAGGGATTGCCGGTGCTTCGAAGGACGCGACTTCCCCGTCCGTACGTTGATCGCCGCGAAATGGTTCTGAATGGCCATGCCCACCTCTGGGCACATATCCTCCGACACCTGTAACATAGTTCATGATCAAAAGTATTAAATTCAACTTGGACGAACTTCAAGATCTTAATGAAATTGGGTATTTGACATTTTATTCAAAGATCCATCCTTTCTATCACAGCCTATGATAGTCTACAGCTAAACATAGGCCTTCCTATAGATTGCCTCATGGGAAGAATTTGCCATAGTTGCCATGCTTGTCAGGCGGATTATCGTTAACAGTTTTATATTTTGAGTTACATAATAATTTCTTATATTTACGCGAACACTAAGTTTAGCACGCAGAGAAACATCGAGCATAGCCCTCTCCGTAGCTCGCTGAGCGACCTTGAGCTTCCTCATACGGCCAGCAGTGAAGGACACAATGAGGATATCCGCAGTAGAACCAGAGTGACCGACATAGCCCAACGGATTAGTAAGCTGAAGTGGCAATGGGCCAGCCATATAGCTCGAAGAACCGACAACCGATGGGGAAAGAAAGGTTTTCGAGTGGCAGCCTCGTAACCAGATGGAGTGACGACCTGGTAAGACATGCAGGAAGTCGATGGATGCAGGTGGCTGGGGACCGTGCTTTGTGGCATTCATTGGGGTAGGCCTATGTTCAGCAGTGGACTTGTGAGGGGCTGTAATGATGATGACGATGACGCGAACACTACATAATGAATAAAACAATTTTTACAGATTTTATCGCGTTTAATTTTACTTATTTTTAAATTGCTTTGCAGCACCCATGGTCTCAGGGGGACTGAGGTGATTGAGTGATTGACGTCCCGATGTCAAAGTTGACTCGAAGTACGTTTTTTTTTATAGGATAGGGTGACAAACGAGCACACAGTCCACCTGATGGTAAGTGGTTGCTGTGACCCATAGACATCTACATCTATCCTCAATAAAGAATCAAAATGCAGATGCGTTATCACCCGTGAGGACTAAGATGGAATGCCTCTTTTCCAGTAAAAAGGGTCTTCGGTTCTCTACAGTCACCATACGAAACACAGCAGTGTTAAGCTGCTATTTTACGCTGGTATTCTGTGAGAGCGTGGTCCTTCCCCGGTCGAGCCGACCCATTCGTGCTACAACTATACTACTAATATAGCTGCAGCATGGCTCTACCACGTATAAAGTTCAGCTTTTAGTTATTACTTTTGGTCCGATCTACTAAGAATGAGCTTACTGTGTATTAAAGTCTAGCAGCAGGTATGCTTGAGTCTAGTTTTGATTTTATTAATTACAACATCCTAAGCCTTCTTCTCTATTGAAATTAGAATGTTTTTTTTTTTAAATTTCAATAGCCTCACGTATAATCCTTGGTAGGAATCGATGTTATTTCGCGAGGATTTGTGGTTTATTAAATCTGATATAAAGGCGGGGGGCCGTCTAGGATATGATCACATGAAGTTTACAGTTTGTGAGTTTGATCTTTGAAGGATGATACGTGAGGCTATTAGAATTTAAAAAAAACAGGTCGTTTGCCCCCTTTTATATAAAAAAGTGGGGAGAACAGCTAGGTGTTCTGGCCAATAGATGGTTACGTACCAGTACAGGACAATGCGGTATCATGGTGAAGCCGTCGTTCCCAGCGTACAAGTACTGTTTGACCGCGAGCCGGTACTTCTGCTCTTGTTGCAGATACTCGTCACCAATCTTCACCACTTGTTCGGCTACCCTCTGTCCGGGAGGCTTCGACGGGTCGAAAGCGAACGAGATCCCGGCCACCTGTTGCGGAAAATCACCTTCAAGGTTGACCAAGTTGATTTTCTACAATCTTTAACGCTAATAGAAAACTATTTGACATTGATCGCATTGATTTATAATTAAATATTTGAAAAAAAAAATTTCATTCATTTTCATTTTTCATTCATTCAGTTCATTTGATGAAATCGAAATCACGTGACTTGATTAATTTTTATAAGTTACGTTGATTTAATTAATTTTTATAAGTTAGAAACTTACGAGCTTAGCTTAGCGTTAACGATTGTAGAAAGCCTTGACTAATCCTGCTGTATTGTTCGCTTTTCGGAGATTGCTGTTATAACAAATTTCAAAGTTTTGAAGTCACTACCCATTCTACTATTTTTAAAAGGATAATTGTATTTGTGTATGCGCGTGCGTATGTGTGCGTCATGTCAAAAGTCACTAACGCACACAAATGAAGCACTTCATTGGTGCCGGCGGGGATTGAACCCACATTGCTCGCGTACTATGAAATTTATGTCGAGAGTTATCAAAGTCCACTGCATAGTATTAGGGGCCTCCATAGATTGCCTCTTACATATTTGCCATATTGGCGAAGTTTGGCAGGTTGGCAACCACAGTTTTTTATTTTCTAGTGGTAATCAGGAAGACCCTGCTGCCCCTCTTCTGGCTTGTTTCCTTCTGTCGCCTCTTACGACACCCACAGGAAGATATAGGGTAGTGGATATTCTACCTCCGCCACTAAAAAACCGTAAATTTTGCCGTGTTATAGTTACAGATTAAAAATTACCTGAGGAAACCTTCCTTCTAAACTTGGATATTTGCTGACCGAATTTTCTAGAATCTTCAATATAGTAGCTCCTGTCGCTTCTACCACTACTAGCGGATCTCTCATGGGGATTATGGTGGATAGGTCTCGAAGAGTGAAGTCACCAGCTGGGTGTACCTACAACAAAAATTGAACATATATTGTTGGGAATGAGGGTACAAAAAGGAAATACGAAAACTAATGAAGGTAATCTTGATAGAACTGTAATATCCAACCAGTTGTAGTGTTTTCTTATATTTAAGCCCCTCCCCGTGACCATGGGTGCTTTAAAGCACCCGAAATAATATAATCCGTAAAAATTAGTTTCATTTAATCCGTTGTAGTAGTATAAAGTATCGCGCAGGCGACTAAGAGGCATCAGTCTGTAATTTTACGAGTGTCACTATCGTTACTATGCCCGTTGGGGTATTCTGCTAGTGTAGGCAAGGAAGATCGTATCGCTGAGAGGTTGCCCTGTGTTACATTGAGATAAGTAGTGATGCTGTTGGTTTGCATACTTTGGTGTTATCATATAATTGGGTCCTTCACATTACACCGGGTGTTTGTGACGGGAACACGTTACGGTTGGTCGAACTGTATTGCTCTTTACTGAATGTATGGTGCAGTGCGCTATATTGTTGCCGATAATGACCGGTTGCGTAAGCGGGAGAGCAAGTTGAACATTCGCTCTCACACCTTTGTTATTATTAACAATTGACCTCCAGAATGGTTTCTGATAGTAATGAGGGTTTGTTACCCGAGTGGTGTTCTTTTATTTAAATAATATTGAGAATAATTTCTAACAGAAGAAGTGGAATAGTTTGTTATATATGTATGTATGTGTGTGTGTGTGTGTGTGTTTGTGTAATATACGCTTCTAATAACGGGGTAAGCATAGCCCAAAGAGCAGTAAACTACTCGGACCCACCAAAACATGTAATTCATCATCATCATCATAATTATTACAGCTTATTAAAAGTGCACTGCTGAACATAGGTCTCCTACAAAGATTGCGTCGAAGGGGGGATATGGCATAGTCGCCACGCTTAGCAGGCGGCTTGGCAACAGAAAGTCTTTTTTAATATTTTAAGTTGTTATCAAGACAATGCTGCTGCCCATCTCCTGGTCTATATATGTATATATATATAAACCATATAAATATATGTATGGTATATATATTTCCATCTGTCTCCTCATATAACACCCATGGGATGATATGGGGTAGTGGACATGCTTACGCCGCCATTACGCTGCCACCACTTGTTTTTATATCATGGGTCATTATACCTTAACGTTAATTATGAATAAAATAAAGAGCAGGGGGCCCAAAATCGATCCTTGAGGTACACAATTGTGATGTGATCCTTCGATCCTTGAGGAAGTGACAACAATAGAGTTGATTCGTAACCATTTATAACAATATGTCAAAGAAGTGATAGGTGGCTAGTCCTATACAGCAAATCCAATATTCCATTAGTGTTAGGCAAGTAACACTGTTTAAATATTTTTAGGTCGCACAAATTTGGGACCAATATAACTCTTAGACCAACATGCGACGTACCAAAAATATTCAAAGGTCTGATTCATTATTTTATAAGTTTTGTCTACCCTACGAGAATTTTTAATTGTTATCGATGGACAAAAGCTTAGGAAGTTACAGAAGTATCAAAGACTTGAGCTAAAAATATCCAAACAAAAATTAAAATTACATATATAACTTCGTATGGTAGGTGTAGAGAAAAAGAGACCCTTTTTACTAGAAATGGAGCATTCCATCTTAGTCCTCAGGGGTGACAACGCATCTGCATTTTGATACTTATCGAGTATAATATGTAGATGTCTATGGCCCACACCATCCACTCATCATAAGGTGGATTGTGTGCTCGTTTGTAACCTTTATTCTATAAAAATAAATAAATAAAATATAATGCAATCAACTCACTTGATCAGATCTAAAAGTTCCCGAGTTGAGGATGACCAGGTCAGCACCAGTGGCCGCTAACAGGACATCGCAGACCCAGTTGCCAAGGTTACATTCTTCACGACGGATGCAAGAGAATCTACCTTCTAGCGGGACGCAGAACTTGCCCAGAACTTCGTCCATTTTGCCCTCTATCATAGCTGAAATAAGACACTGTATTTTATAATAGAAAACTGTGACAAGGTAATCCATTTATCCATTTTTACGTGGTAGAGCCATGCTGCAGCTATATTAATAGTATAGTTGTAGCACGAATGGGTCGGCTCGACCGAGGAAGGACCACGCTCTCACAGAATACCAGCGTAAAATAGAAGCTTAATGCTGCTGTGTTTCGTATGGTGAGTGTGAGAACCGGAGACCCTTTTACTACTTATATTCTTCATACCTCTTTAATTGAAACAGTAACAGAAACTTTTTTATTCAATGTAGATTATAAATAATACTTATTGAAAGTCACTCTTATGTTTAAATTACCACTGGTTCGGAAAAAAAACCTCTGTCCTGGGAAGAACCAGCAAGAAACCCAGCGGGACTTTAAAAAAAATAACAACTTACAATCATCTATGTTACACAATTAACAACACAAAACAAAGTAGTGGTCACCTCAATCCCAGTGGTTATTATCATCCATAAATTCCTTAATATTATAATAACCTTTTTTATACAAACTTAGTTTAATAAAGTTTTTGAACTTTGAGCAGGTCAAATTTTGTATGTTTTTTTTAAAATAAAAGGTAAGCTTAATGCTATATGGGATTTTCTACCAGCTAACCTTGGGTTGAACAGACAGTGAGTGAACAGAGAGAAAATGTTTGGAATATCTGATGGGTTCTTATTAATATTTTCGGTAATTATTATTAATAAGTATTAATTATTGACGGTAAATTAAGGGTGTGTTCCGACACGCGAGCACTGCTCAGTGCTCTCACTGGTGAAAAATTCATTCCGTTATGGACTGCCAGTATACTGCCGCTGTACACTACGGAAATATATAACGTCATAAATCGCTGCCATTTAGTACTTTGAGCACGCGATCAAAAAATATAACAGCGCCTAGAGATTCAACAGCTTCCACGAATGATTGTTATTATTATTAATCAATATTGTTATTCAAATAAACTCGGACGTTAAGTTCTAAAAACAACAACATTCAAATAATAATTTTTCTTGTTGAACAGAAAATGTGTACATGATAAATATTCTCATTTGAAAACAGTGTCGAAAAATAGGGATGACAGTATACTGGACTGCGTTCCGTTTTAAACAGTAACCAGAATAGCAAACTAAAAAAGAACAGCTTCACAGTATACTGAATTGACGTCACACCTTACAGTGGTCACAGTATTTAAGTAGCGGCACGAAAGTCTAGCGGTGACCGTTATTGCGCATAAGTCGCGCTGATTGGCTCTCCAGTCGCATTCGTGCAATTCAATTCGTGCGCGTCCCCTCCACGTTTCGTTCAGCGCTAGACTTACGTGCCGCGACTTGTATATCGGAACATAGCTTAAGTGTAGTGGCTGTAATTATACTGACGCTACAGAACGGAACACAGCATTGCTATTGTTACCCACCACTTCTACCATCTATTAGTTAGTGTGACATTTCCATCTTTACCGTGAGCATAGGAGCATAGTCGTAGGTTTGTTTTTCGTTTACTATAACTCTAAACTAATTGACCGTAGCAGTACCTATCAGCCTACCAAATGTTTTAGATGTAACCAAGTCCCAAGTTCGAAAGGTTCCGAGATGTCGAAAGAAGACCTCCAGTCTGAGCATTGTATTTTGGGAATAAGTGAGAAGGTCGTACCGCTATCAGAGTCCACGAGATCTTTTTTGGCAGTCTCCTTTTACGTCACCCACGGTGCGAAATGGGGTGATAGACAATCAATTCAAGTCAGTTTTTACGTGGTAGAGCCATGCTGCAGCTATATTAGTAGTATAGTTGTAGTACGAATGGGTCGGCTCGACCGGGGAAGGACCACGCTCTCACAGAATACCAGCGTAAAATAGCAGCTTAATGCTGCTGTGTTTAGTATGGTGAGTGTAGAGAACCGGAGACCCTTTTACTGGAAAAGAGGCATTCCATCTTAGTCCTCACGGGTGACAACGCATCTACATTTTGATTCTTTATTGAAGATAGATGTAGATGTCTATGGGTCACAGCAACCACTTACCATCAGGTGGACTGTGTGCTCGTTTGTCACCCTATCCTATAAAAAAAAAGAATAAAACTTATTTTACTTTCCCAGAACTTCGTCCGAACTTACGCGTTTTATCGCGTATAATTAAATTACGGATTTTATCGCGTTTAATTAAATTAAAGATTTAACTTATTTATTACTTACTATATTTTAAATATTACAAGGCTACTTTCAGCTTTTGAATATTACGTCGCTAATGAATATTAATATTCAAAAACTGAAGGAATCCGGGCTATGACCTTGGAACGTCAAACAGTCCCTCAATGAATAGAATAGAATAATTTTTATTCAGTATAGATTACATGTGTAATTCTTATTGAAAGTCATTTTTACTTTACCACTGGTTCGAAAAAAAACCTATGTCCTGGGAAGAACCAGCAAGAAACCCAGCGGGACTTTTTTAAAGTAAATTTTACATTAATGGTTGTACAAACTATTTAAGTACAAAATTCATTTTAGAAACTGCTTGGTAGCGACCACCTCATTCCCAAATGACCGTCTAATGGATGATTTTACCTGAATACTTCTCCACCTTGGCCTTCAAAACCTGGTCTTCCGCGTATGAGCTGGTGACCTGCATCTCGGATATCTCCGTGTGTGTTCCCTCGGGCCCAAAGCTAATGTTTATTTTTGAGAACTGCCGGAAATCCGTGCCGCTCTTGACGACGTACTTGTTATTTATCTAAAATATTTTTATTTATTTATATATTCTTTACTGCACGCTATATATACAAAAACATATAATAATAATAATGGTCTCCAGACCGAATCTGCTGCGCAAGAAAGGATTATAGATGATGGTAAACTAAGCCGATGGGACGGCTATACGTGCTTTACGAGACACGAGGTTGAAACATCACCAACTTCCTGACTCCGGGCTGCTACTGAGAATTCCTTGACAAAAAAACTCAATAACTGATATTTTTGGCCCGACCCGGAATTCAAACCCGCGGCTTTATGATCTGCAGTCGGAGTACAATCGCTAGACCATCGAGACATTCACATATAAACATTTACAGAATATATGAAAAAAGATATACAGGGTTATTTTTCAAAGAGTAGCCAAATTTTAAACTTAAGTTCAAATATATAAATAATGATATACCGTTATTGCAGTTTTTGAAAATACGAGTAAATAAGGCTTCTACTTTTATTTGAAATTATCCCAAATTCAATGTGATTTACGGGCAACAACGTTTTTGCCCACCGATCGACCCTTACGAATGTGTGCGTGCGCAGTAAAATCAGTTAAAATAATGTAACCCTGCATATGCCATGGGTCTTGCTGACAGCAATTTCTTTCAGACAACCAATGTATGGACAGGATTACAAGAAGAATTAAAAAGTGTAATGTTAACCAAAAAGTAAAAGCGGTCTCAAAAGAACTATATCTTAAATTAAAAACCTCCGAAACAAAAAGAGCTGGTGACCTTCAAACTGCTGAACAGATTTTCTTGAAACATAGCTGAGAACACTCGATTAAGACACCTTTCAAACGAAAAAAACTTAAGCAATGAGCTATGATGACACAGACAGACACACAGATACACCGATACATACTACAAACATATAACACCCCTCTGTTTACGTCGGGGTTAAAAAATAATAAAATAAGTTCCAGTAATATCTTCTGAAGTAGTAAAATTGTTCTATACACTGTGTCTTAGCATCCATTTTCGAAGCTAATATGTGAAAATTATTTCATTCTTTTTAGTTTCTTGAAGTCGACTTATACTTTTTAAAAACAGTTTAATTTTGTTGTAGAGATCCGTCCTCGGACAGGTTTAAGCATTTTTTTGGGTGATTATTTTCGTAGTGTGTAATATTCATACGAGGGCGACACTGAAAGTTTTTAGAACTGGCCACTTGTAAACTATATAAAAAAAAAATAAGTTGAAATTTTGAAAATGGAACTCTTTCCTAATATTATTGTGTACATATTATGTATTTTATTAATTTGTCATTTGTTTACGATTTGGCGACAAATTGAAAATTGTCTGTGTCAAGTCAGCATGAATTTAACGCGAGAAAATTTTCGTACAATGATTTTTTATGACTTTCGATGTCATTTAAGTCAACAAGAAAGTTATGATAGACTTCGATTGGCCTTTCACGATGAAGCCCCATCTCGTGCCACTGTTTACAACTGGTTTAATGAGTTTAAACGTGGTCGCACTAATCTCACCGATGATCTATCTGTTGTGCGGCGTATGATAGAGACTGACAAAAGAGTGACTTATCAGCAGATTCGGACAAGCTTAGGCATCGGTATGAGTCAAGTGCACAAAATCCTCCATGAACATTTAGCGGTCAGGAAGCTTTGTGCCCGGTGGATACCTCATAATTTGACAGAGGCCCAAAAACTCCGTCGTGTTAATTGGTGTCGTGAAATGGTTCAAAGATTTAACGGAGTTGACTTAAATGCTGTGTTCGACATACTTACGGGTGACGAAAGCTGAATTTATTGTTATGATCCTGAAACTAAGAGACAGTCTGCTGTTTGGGTGTTTCCTTCCGAGGAGTTGCCAACTAAAGTGAAGAGAGGTCGAAGCGTGGGAAAAAAGATGGTGGCCTCGTTTTTCGGAAGGACAGGTCATTACGCAACAATTGTTTTAGAGGATCGAAAACAGTTACTGCAGAGTGGTACTAACAATTGTTTGCCACTTGTCTCGGAAAAAGTTCGGGAGAAACGACCTCGCAGTAGGATCCTCCTTCACCACGACAACGCCTCGTCGCACACCGCCAAGCAAACAATCGACTACTTGGCGACGACAGACGTGGAATTACTGGGTCACCCGCCCTATAGCCCCGACCTCGCATGTTGCGATTTTTATTTATTTCCGAAAATAAAAGGAAAAACTTCGAGAAAAACGTTTTATGGACGCCGAGGAAGCAGTGGCTGCGTTTCAAAATGCCGTCGAAGAGACCCCTAAGGACGAGTGGGCAAAGTGCCTTTCTCAGTGGTTCCATCGGATGCAGCGACGTATTGATGTAAATGGACACTATTTTGAAAATATATAATAAAACTAATAACTTGCTATTGTTCAGTTTTTGATTGTCTAAGAACTTTCAGTGTTACCCTCGTATTAGACTGGTTTAGTAATTATGTGCGACGTATTATGTTTTACATGATTTTAACTTACTACAATTTCTTACAATTCGAACCTACTGCCTCATATCATGCCGTGGGCGTCGTAAGAGGCGACAGAGGGAAATGAAACAGGAGTTGAGCAGCAGAATCTTCCTGATAACACTACTACTAACTCAAAATTTATGAAAAACTGCGGTTGCCAAAACGCTTGCCAAGCGTGTCATCTATGGCATGAGACAATCTATAGGAGGAGTTCTATGATCAGCAATGAGCATTTGATAGGCTATGATGATGATGATGAACCTACTATAAGCATCCCACTATGGCGAATGCTACACACTCGATAATTATCACGATATTTGGATCGTAATCCAGGATTACGATATTTATCGAGTGTGGATTTCTAAAAATCCAGAAATGCCACGATCTGTATCAAGTATCGTCGATAAATATCGAGTGTCTAGTCTCTGGTCGATATTTATCATGTCAGTATTGGTCAGTATTCATTCTGTCAGCGATGGACACGCAAAAATAATTTTCATAATCATCCATTTCTTGGTATTCCCAAATCTAATTTAATAAATTCAGGTGTGTATATTGATCTCTGTCTTGAAGCCAATGCTTCATCCATTTTTTTCTCTTTACACGTCTTTTTAATGCTATCGCTAATATAATAGCAACGCATGCTTTACTTTTATAGTCACTCATTACGTTATTGGATTCGGAGTATGTAACGTACACGTCTTTAGTGAATGAAATCTACCGTTGTACTGACGCGATTAGTATCGAGTGTGTAGTATGTACATTCGATCCAAAATATTGCAAGATAAAAATCACGTTAAATATCGTGATAATTATCGAGTGTGTAGCATGCGCCTATGATGTTTCGGCGCGCATGTGTGTGTGTGTGTACAAAAATACATACCTCTAAAATTTCGTACACGTGATCGTGCCCGCCAAGTATAATATCTATTTCAGTACAGCCTTCCGCCAACTTGATATCGTTCGGTGTACGCATATGGGTGAGTGCTATCACGTACTCGCAGCCCTGGAAAAAGTAAACTATTACAAAAAAGGACAAAGTTAGAATGATTTCTTATATTTACGCGAACACTACACATTTAAATAAAACTAGTTTTACGGATTTTATCGTAGTATAATATAAAATAAGTTAATATGGGATTTAATTTTATTAATTATAAATAATTAATAAAATTATTAATTATTTATAATTAATAAACCCAAGCATACAACTGCAAGACTTCAAGATACTGTAAGTTCATACTGCGTAGATCGGAACAAAAATTAATAATTTTTAATCTGGAGGTAACCGTGGTTAACTATGACATTGGGACGTCAAATACCTCAGTCCCCCCCGTGAGCATGGGTGCTGTAAAGTACTCGAAACGTCGGGAATATAAAATAAGTTAATATACGCGATAAAATCCGTAAAACTAGTTATATTTAAAAGGACAAAGTTATATTATTATATATTTAATCAGTTCTAGTGGTGACCCGATACAATATTGATAATGACGGGTTTACTCTTGTTGAGAAGAGACGTCGGTCGAGACCCGTCTGTAACCAGTGTGGGACCGCCAAAATAAACGCGAGTACAACTCTGCGTGTTGTGGAGCCCACCATACAGCTCTACATCTCCCGTTTGGACAAAAGTACGTCGGGAGAAGACGTCCTGCGTTTCGTGGAAGAACGAAGCCGATGCCGCATAGAGGATCCGATCTCTTTACATTTGCAGCGTCTGGAGTCTAATAGGTCAACGAACACTAAATCCTACGTACTCCAGGTTCCTGCAAAACACAAAGAGATATTCCTCGCTCCCGATTTCTGGCCCTCTGGGCTAGTGTTTCGCCGATACGCACCAAAGAAGAAAGTTCCCTAAATAGTGTTATGTCTATATTTTATATATATTTTTAGGTTAAGGTATATATTGCTATGGGCCAATGTTCTTAATTTTTAAGTCCTTGATGCCTGAAATAAAGTTATTGTATTGTATTATATTATATCTATAATTTGTTATATGTATTGTATATTTAAAGATTCTGTCTAATCTGGCTTCTAGATCATTAATGTTATATATTTATAATCTAGTTGACTGGAACAGATAGAGAGCAATGCCTGGACAGATCTAGGCTATTGTTATCCGAAAAATTTTAAGAATTAAAAAAAAAAGGAAAACTTAAAAGAATAAAATAAGTGATCTTTGATTATCATTAATAGATTATCTATATGAAGCTGGTGCGGGTTGCTAGTTAAATATAATGTAAATACAATACTCGTTTAATGATATGAAAGTTACCTCTTGCTTCAACTGTGACGCTAATTTAGACCCCGCCTGCAGGAAGTCAATGAACGTAACCTCATCCGGGTTAATAGTCGCCAGTGTGTCTAGCCATTCCTGAAAAGTCAAAATGTGTATAAACAATTATACAAGTTGGTTTTTACAAATGACATTTTTACAATGACAGGGCGTCTTTGGTTATGAGAGAATAATGAAATGGTACAAAACAGTGCAAAAATGAAAGTTAGATACTCAAGTAGTTCGTTCCACTCCCAAACCATCTCGGAAATGAGAAGAGGCTTATAATTTTTTTTTATATATAATGTCCTCCAGACCGAATTTCGATCAAGGCAGCCGGCCTCAACGGAGACTAGCCATCGGAGCAAGACAGGATTATAGTGCCCAAGTGTATGCGCAAGTACAGGTGCACTCTCTATTCCCTCACTCTCTAGTCCGATGGAACGGTAAACCGACACGACCGGAGAGAGATCAGGCGCAGACCAACGGCTTTACGTGCTTTCCGAGGCACGGGGGTGAGATACCGCCAACTTATATTTTTTTTAACAATAAAAAACCTGTATCCCTAAAATTCAAGATTAGATTTTTTTAAGCAATATAAAAAAATCGCTTATTTTTCTAATACCTACGATTTTTAAAATTTACGTTCATCCCTTAAACATAAAACCTCCCTAACTTGGTTAATTTTGACCGGAGGAAAAAAATTATAAAACCTATATTATGTAAAATTTTAAGCTCTACACATTTTTATTAGAACTGTTTTGTCTAATTTTACCGTTTTCGAGTAATTGCGAAAGAACACTTTTGTACATTTTTTTTACAACCCTTGCCGGGGGTTGCAGACACGAAAACCTTTACACATTGTTTTGTATCATTAAAACTATAATTAATCTTACATTTAACAATAAAGTTTCATATATATAATAAACTTTGCATTTTGATATTATATATATATAATATCAAAATGCAAAGTTGAGTGCTAAAATTTTGATTTCAGACCTTATTTGACTGGACTATAGATTCAGAGTTGGAATCCCAGGTTGGGCTAAAAATCACTTATTGTGCTTCTAGAGTCCTCTTCTACTGATTTCTTATATTTACGCGAACACTACACAATAAATGAAACTAAACGTCGGGAATTAAAAAGTTAATTCGCGATAGAATCCTTAAAATTAATTACATTTAAAGTTCTTCTTTCAAGAAATCTCACAACAGACACAGCCGTTGGTCCTGCGCCTGATCTCTCTCCGGTCGTGTCGAATTGCCGTCCCATCGAACTATGAGAGTGAAGGCATAGTGAGTACAACTGTGCTTACGCACACACTCTTGCACTATAATCCTGTAGGTACTGCGCAGATAGCTAGTCTCCGTTGAGACTGCCGCCGTGACCGAAATTTGTTCTGGAGAAAATTATCACATTATACAGCTCCGGTATACCTGTTCAACGAGTCCGATGAGTCCGATCTTGTGTCCGTTGCACATAAGTGCGTGAGTTATCTTGCCGTCGCCCAGGGGACGCCCGGTTTCGTTGTCGATGACATTGGACATCAGCCAGGGGAAATTGCACTGGGCTACCAGTCCGGAGAGGACTTCTAGCCCGAAATCTAGTGTGGAGGAATAAGGAGTAAATATCTTTAGTCAAAACGAAATATAGGCTTGGAGAAAAACTTCCTAGAACGGTAATTCAGAACAAATACTGTATCACAGTTGTGGATCGCAGGGCAGGTAATCGGCACGGTAAACATGTCACGCAGTTATATTTTCATTTACAAAAGTTACTGTTTTTAGACAAATCTATACAAATAAATAAAATTGAAGTGTCTGTTTGTAATGTCAAAATTACAGCTTTTTACTAAATGCATATGAAAGTGTATACGGTACTTATAGCAAAAATACAATTTTAAAAAATGTTGTCTGTCTTTTTTTATAGGGTAGGGTGACAAACGAGCACACAGTCCACCTGATGGTAAGTGGTTGCTGTGGCCCATAGACATCTACATCTATCCTCGTTTGCGTTGACAAAGTGCGCACATAAATAATGACAGCGTTTTCTTTGTCACATTAAACAAAATCAGTGTTAGAGTGTCGAAAACAACGTTCACGGTTTACGAAACAAAGAACTGGTCTTCTCGGCTGTTCACAGTCAACTAAAGGAGTTACGGAGAATTGACCGTAACTTATTATGGCTGCAGAGCCTATCTAGTAATATACATAGTAGCCTCTGGGCTTGGACTGTACTCCAAATGAGATTACGTCTTTCTAAAAATTCAGCAACGCACGTGCAATTTCTCTCGTGTTATGATGTCACGTATCTATGTTGGTTTATCTATTCCTCTATAAAAATAAAACGAATATAAAATTGACAGGTTCGAAGTAATTACTTACCAAAGTCATGATTACCGAATACTGCGCAATGCGTTCCTATTTCGTTCAGGACGGGCACCATCTGTTCTCCCTTTGTGAATGTGCTTACTGTAAAAAAGACAAAAAAATAATTTCAATTAATATAATTGGGACTTACACTGCAAATAAGGTAAGGAACGAAAGTTATTTTATTTAAGATTTAAGTTAGGCTTTAATATCGACTCTCGAAATTAACGACAGACACAAGTGTGTATGTACGTGCGTGCGTGAACGCGTGTTCGCGCAAGCGCGGGCGTGCGTGTGTGTATTTGTGTGTGTTATCAAAAGTATTCGGTGAGACCATTTTATCAAATGTTTTGAGATTTTTACTTATATATTTAAAAAAATTAAACTGTAAGTAGACTGTTCTTTTACAAAATGCCTGCCTCCTGAGAACATGGCCCCCCTTGACCTGCTACACTACTGCTTTGGAGTCAGTTGTAGGTGTTCATCTACAGTGGGCACTAACCGTCAGGTGGACTGCAAGCCATTAATCTTTTTACTACGATCGATATTAGCATGCAGAAAGAGGAATACAAACGTACACATGCTGGGTGAGAAGGCGTCTCCGCTGAACAAAACAAGAGGGTTAAGATGCTGCAACGCCTTAATAGCCGTGCTGAATCTCAGCGCACCGCCCACCGGTTCTGTATCTGAAAAAAAAACCAAAGTTATAGTTGGTTCGAGTCCCGCTAGTTGTGTAAGTTGAGCATTAATGTTATCATAAAAATAAGTTTTAAAGGTTTTATTGAATTTCATCATCATCATCATTACAGCCCATCACAAGTCCACTGCTGAACATAGACCTCCTCCAAGGAACGCCACAAAGCACAATCCCGAGCCACCTGCATCCATTGACTTCCTGCATGTCTTACCAGATCGTCACTCCATCTAGTGGGGGGACGCCCTACACTTCACCTGCCGGTACGAGGCTGCCACTCGAGGACCTTTCTTCCCCATCGGTTGTCGGTTCTTCGAGCTATATGGTCGACCCATTGCCACTTCAGCTTACTTATCCGTTATTGAATTTAAATTGACTTATTTTAAGTAATGTTGGAGTGCTCTTAACTTAATTAATCGTAATAAAATTTTGAAAATTACATTCCTTAGACATGCGGGTGCAATGTTTGCCTTCACCGCCGAGCACGTGGTAAATTGGGAAGGACCACGTTCTCAATCTCGGTATTCTGACCAACGTAAAATAGCAGCTTAACACTGCTGTTTCGTATGGTGAGTGTAGAGAACCGGAGACCCTTTTTACTGGAAAAGAGGCATTCCATCTTAGTCCTCACGGGTGACAACGCATCTGCATTTTGATTCTGTATTGAGGATAGATGTAGATGTCACAGCAACCACTTACCATCAGGTGGACTGTGTGCTCGTTTGTAGCCTAATCCTATTAAAAAGATCGGATCAGGCGGAGGACCAACGACTTTACGTGCTTTCCGAGGCACGGATGTAAACACTGTCAACTTTCTGACTTTGGGCTGTTAATGAAAATTTCTGAACAAATAAACCCAATATCTGAGTACTGGCCCGACCGAGATTCGAACCCGCTACCACATGATAAGCAGTCGCAATTATGACCACTAGACTAACGAGGCAATCAAGCAGAGTATGGGTATATAAAATATGGGTAGAGAAAACCCAATTTGGATTTTACTGTAATGTTTGTTTTTCCAGTTATACCTATTTACACAATGCTGCATGCAAACTTACAGCGAGCAACCCGGGTTCGATCCCCGCCGGCACCAAATAAATTGTTAATGGCAATTTTAAGTGCTGATTTACCACGTGCTCGGCGGTGAAGGAAAACATCGTGAGGAAACCTGCATGTCTGAGAAATAAAAAAAAAATATTTCGAAGACATGTGAAGTTCGCCAACACGCATTGGGGCAGCGTGGCGGACATTTCCTTACCCTAAAACCCTCTCAGAAATGAGAGGAGGCCTGTGCCCAGCGGTGGGACGTATAATAGGCTGTAACTTTACTTTTTTTACTTTTACACAATGCTGACGTGAGTGTTGAGGCTCGGTGATCAAAATAAGCAAGCGAACGCAAACAGAAATAATTATATCTCTACATAGTACAAAACAAAGTCGCTTCCCGCCGTCTGTACGCTTTGATCTTTTAAACTACATGACGGATTTTGATGCGGTTTTCATCAATAGACACAATGATTCAAAAGGAAGGTTTATGTATAATCCTTGGCGGGTAGTTTGCATTCGCAGGTTCTTTTATTATTTTGGAAGATGTCGCTCCATCTTCTGGATTGTTCACTTTGTCGCCTCTCACGAATGCTACGGGATGATATGAGGTGTCAGCGGGTATACATAAGGTTTATATCTATCTAGTATAGGGGCCTCAGCGGGTTGGTCCTATCCGACTCGTCAGCGTGAGCGGTGTTGTTCCTGAAGTCATATCGAGCCGGGGAGAATATCCTCGGCTCGTATCAGCGTGCAGCGAATCTCAATCCGATTCTGCAAGCGTCTCGCGGCCCCACAACCACCATGGTATAGAATTAATCAGTCACGAACGCACGCGTGTCAGCTACTTTTATATCAGTACCTATTTAATTATATAGTCTAAATATCAAAGTTATTTAATTATTCAAGAATTCCATTAACACAAGTGCAGGCGATAACAAAAAAAGCCTATGCAAAACCTGTCAGTATGTCTAGGATCATCAACGCCTTGTACACAGTCACAAACATTGAGAAATCACAGAAAGGAGAACGCCCCGACACGGTTTCGTGGCTCCATTCTAACGGCTTTATCTATACAAATAAATAAAATTGAAGTGTCTGTTTGTAATGTCAAAATAAAAGCTTTTTACTAAATGTATATGAAAGTATATACGGTACTTATAACAAAAAAAGGCAATTTAAAAAAAAATTATAAGTCTGTCCGTCTGTCTGTCTGTTTGTTCCGCTAATCTCGGAAATGGCTGGACCGATTTTGATGGAACTTTCACTGGCAGATAGCTGATGTTATAAGGAGTAACTAAGGCTACTTTTATTTTAGAAAAAGAATTAGGTTCCACGCAAATAAAAATTTAAAACCCATGAAATGCAATTGTAATTAATTCCACGCGGACGAAGTTGCGGGGAACAGCTAGTAGAAGACAAGAACGCGAGTAATAATTTTCGAAATCAAAAATATATACATTTTAAACCGACTAGGTATGTCTATTTATTTGGCATGCTCTGTAGCCTAAACGGCTTGACGGATTTTAATATACGAGGTGTCGTTAGATTCACCTTAGTTGTGGAAGTGACACAGACTAATTTATTTTTATCTTTTCAGTAAAAGCTTTAAGCAGCTGGGATTTTTAATTATTGTGCGCTGCCATTGGGAAGGGGATTGTTTGTTAAATTGACTTGACTGCCTCGTTGGTCTAGTGGTTGTAAACGCGATTGCTGATCATGAGGTCCCGGGTTCGATCCCGGGTCGATCTAAAATCAGTTATTGGGTTTTTCTGTCAAGAAATTTCGCAGTAGCAGCCTGGAGTCAGGAAGTTAGCGGTGTCCCACCCACGTGCCTCGGAAAGCACGTAAAGCCGTTGGTCCTGCGCCTGATTTCCCTCCGGTCGTGTCGAATTACCGTCCCATCGGACTATGAGAGCGAGGGAATAGAGAGTGCACCTGTGCTTGCGCATACACTCGGGCACTATAATCCTGTCCTGCGCCGATGGCTAGTCTCCGTTGAGAGTGGCCGCCGTGACCGTAATTCGGTCTGGAGGATATAATTATTGTTTAATTATTATAAGCTTGACTAAATGGCGCCTTGTAGTTGCGGCGCAGGAGAAACTACCACACCATAATATCATCCCATGGGTGTCGTAAGAGGTAACAGAGAAAATGAAACAGGAGATGGGCAGTAGCAACTTCCTGATAACAACTTAAAATAATTAAAAAAAACTGCAGTTTCAACCGGCCCGCCAAGCGTGACAACTATGGCAAATATGCCCCTATGAGGCAATCTATGGGAATGCCTATTATTTAATAGTTTATGTACAAAGGCACTGCTTATTCCACGTTGAAACTTCTTCCAGCAGGCCCATGTTCAGCATTGGACATTGATAGGCTGTGATGACGACAATGATGACTAAATGACGGTGCGATTCGGTCTTCACTCACTATCTACGTCCTATTTATATAGTAAGGGTGACAAACGAACACACAGTCTACTAAGTAAGGTTAGTAATGCGACAGATGTATTGTTGCCTCTGAGAATTAAGATGGAATGCCTCGTTACCAGTACAAAGAGTGTCCGGTTTTCGTCATCCACCATACGAAGAACAGTAGCATTTTTACTGTCGAATTATTGTCGTCATCTATACAAATAAATGTTCGAAATCATTTTCTAAAATTGCTTTACAACTGCTAAGTTCCGTCATCATTATAGCTGTAATCTCTGTATATTAGTTTCATCAGTATATTACGTATCTCTATGTATTTTGTATTATATTTTCTTATAATATATAAATTTATATATTTGTGTATATTGATGTATGTATATATGTATGTATATTTCTTTGTTACCGCCTTCGTAGTTCTATCACTGCCCTAAGGTTGACTGGCAGAGAATGATTTTAGCATTAAGTCCGCCTTTTGTTCCTGTACTTAATGTGTAAGGTTCAATAAAGTTTAAATAAAATAAATAAATAAAAATGAAGTGTCTGTTTGTAATGTAAAAATAGCAGCTTTTTACTAAATGCATATGAAAGTATATACGGTACTTATAACAAAATACATTTTTTAATTTTTGTCTGTCTGTTTGTTCCGGCTAATCTCCGAAATGTCTGGACGGATTTTGACGGGATCTTCACTGGCAGATAGCTGATATTATAAGGAGTAACTTAGGCTACTTTTAGTTTAGAAAAATAATTAGGGTTCCGCGCAAAAAAATTAAAACCCATAAAAGCCGTTTCGGAGTTTAGCCGGAACAAACAGACAGACAGACAAAAATTTAAAAAATTGTGTTTTTGTTATAAGTACCGTATATACTTTCATGTGCATTTAGTGAAAAACTGTTATTTAGACATTACAAACAGACACTCCAATTTTATTTATTTGTATAGATATGAGTGTGTGCCGGGCAATTTAAAATTTAGTATAACTAGTTCGTGACACACATTACTAGCGGCTGCAAACAAAATTAGACTCATTGCAAAAAAAATCTAATTTTAAATTGATCTAAAATATATTTCTAGACTTTCACATATTCTGGTATTGTCTTAAAATAAAACTACGAAAATTGAGATGACGATGAACATTGAACGTGCCTGTGATGGCAGCAAGAGTAAACCGAATTTAGCCCAACCGATAATCCGATAATCGATATTGAATAAAAAAAAATCCTATTCCATTATATTTGAACGGTATATGTATGATGGCGACGTAAGAATAGACATGGGTATCGTAAGAGACAAAGGAGAAAAATAAAACAGAGAAATGAGTTGCAGCGCTAAGGGGCGCGGGTTCGAAACCCGCACGGAACTAGTATTTGTATGGCCTGCAAATAATTGTTTCGGGTCTGGATGTTTGTCCTTGTGAAATTCATGTATGTAAACTGCCCCCACGATACAGGAGAAAATCTTAGTGTGGACGTAACGTTTAAAAAAAACTGCAGTTGGCGGCGCGCCTGCCAAGCCAAGCGAGGCAAATATGGCAAATACCCTCCTACGGAATAATCAATGGGGAGGCTTATGTTCAGTTGTGACTTTTAATAGGCCATATGAATGAATGAATGAAATACTCAAAGAGAGTAGGTTCCTCACCCATTTCGTCGTAGGGGTATCGAAAATGCAACTTTGAAATAAGCCAGAAAGACCTCACGACGACCTAGATGACGAAACATCCAGACCGACGACGGTGATACTGCGATCGCCAAACTATTTCATGGCGATTACTGCTACTCCTTCCTACAATGGGAGGGAACTATGTCCAGCGGTGGACTTTTACGGGCTGATACAGGCTTTCATAACTCCACAGCTGAACATAGACCTAGGAATACCACAAAAGACGACTGTAAGTCACCTTTCTTTTACGTGGTAGAGCCATGTGCAGCTATATTACTGGTATAATTGTAGCACGAATGGGTCGGCTCGACCGGGGAAGGACCACGCTCTCACAGAATACCAGCGTGAAATAGCAGCTAAACTCTGCTGTGTTTCGTATGGTGAGTGTAGAGAACCGGAGACCCTTTTTACTCGAAACGAGGCATTCCATCTTAGACCTAACGGGTGACAACGCATCTGAATTTTGATTCGTAATCGAGGATAGATGTAGATGTCTATCCTATGAAAAAAACTCTGCATCCATTGACTTCCTGCATGTATTACCAGATTGTCACTTCATTTAGTGGGATCAGTCCTACACTTCGCTTACCGATATGAGGCTCTAACTCAAGAAGCTCCTTTCTTCTCCACCGGTTATCGGTTCCTCGACATAATAGGATATAAAGGTAATTTATGATAAAAGTGCAAGTTCAAAGGAAGTCTGCTGTGTATAGCCATATTCAATACTGCCCTCGCAATTACATCATATTGAGAGACTACAAATCCTTGCGGAAGAACATCCCACCAAGGATGATTAGCGAGGCTATTAAAATAAAAAACAACATCCTAATATTAATAGAGAGAATGGCTAAGTAGTACTGGCTCGCTTGGGATTTTTTTTTTGTAGATTAAGGTTGACAAACGAGCACACAGTCCACCTGATGGTAAGTGGATGCTGTGTCCCATAGACATCTACATTTATCCTCGATTAAGAACCAAAATGCAGATGCGTTGTCACCGCCGCAGACTAAGATGGAGTGCCTCGTTTCCAGTAAAAGGGTCTCCGGTTCTCTACACTCACCATACGAAACACAGCAGCATTAAGCTGCTATTTTACGCTGGTATACTGTGAGAGCGTGGTCCTTCCCCGGTCGAGCCGACCCATTCGTGCTACAACTAATATGGCTGCAGCATGGCTCTACCACGTAAAAAATCCTGTAATTAATTAAATAAAATCCAAAACCCAAGCACAACACTGCAAGTCCTTAAGTTAAATTAAGTTCATTCTGCGTAAATCGGACCAAAATTAATTATTTAAAGCTCCTGCTTACCTCCTGGTAGTGGCCGAAATAACTAGGACACTAGGACGTCAAAAATCTCAGTTTCCATGTGAATATGGGTGATGCAAAGCACTTGAAAACGTCGGGAGTTAATAAATACATATATACATAACTCACGCTTGTCATCCAGAGGGGTAGGCAGACTACTGACTTCCATTTGACACAATCCTGACACACATTTCGCGCTTCTTTCACATCGATATATTATGCATACATGCTTGTCGGTTAAGGGTACTCTTGGGGTTTTGGCGGGACCTTGACCGGCGGCGGATTGCTGCTCCTATATTATTGTTTAAATAATGGTTTGAAGTGGTTTTAATATGTAAATCTGCGCATGTGAACTATTAGTGGAAACGGTGAAACAAGTGATCCGATGGTGATGTGAATCTCATAAGGTGTCTGTCTGCTTAGGCGCCTTGAGATACTATCGCCAACTGCCTGCTGGCTCAAGTTGCCGTCGAAATCTCCCACGGGCTGCGCAATGTGACGCATCAATATATTGTGAAGCAGTGTACTATAAAGGATTATAATCACTTGATACTGAGATAAATGAAGACATAGGCTTAAAAGACAAGCATCCAAGCCAAAAAACTTAATAATAATAAAAGGGTACTCTTATATTGGCCTATCTTCAATATATCGCCAATTTTGTCGATAAACTTCCCTCTAGGTCGTCCCTTGTCAATCACTCCTGTCGCATTCATTCTTTCTACGTGTCCAAATCACCGAAGCATTCCTTTCTTAATCCTGATCTCAACATCTTGCAAACCACTCTATTATCTTACCACACAATTTCTAGAGTCACCCATAACATACTTCTAAATGACCGCTATTCTCAATCGTTAATTATACTCTCATGCTTCTGATGTCACACCCAACATAGTGTTTAAGTTAAAATAAAGCGCGATTAAATCTGTAAAGTTGTTTAACGAATGCAGTGAACTGTTATCAAGTCGATGATTTAATGGTAATGCTGATGGAAAACTTACTAGTATTGATAATGTTAAAAATCAACTATTTAAGAGCCGCGTAATAAAATAAAATGATGATGTGTCATACATAGTTTGAATCGCCCCGCCGCTCCCTCCCTCCCTCAATTACGTGCACTATCCCCATCACCACTAACACACCACTACACTAGGAAAGACACACCACGGTCGATAATACGACACGTGTTTCGCCTTTTACTTAGCGGTCAGTCACCGTAATCTACTGCACCTGAGGATGCCTCGTGTAGAGGCGAAACACGTGTCATATTATCGAGGGTGGGGTGTCGTTCCCAGTGCGGTGGTTGGTGTTGGTAGTGGTGGTACTGGTGGTGTCGTTCCTAATGTGGTGGTGTTAGGAGTGGTGGTGCTGGGATTGGTGGTGATGGGGATAGTGAACGCAATTGAGGCAGGCTCTTTTAACTTTTTTTTACGTGGTAGAGCCATGCTGCAGCTATATTGTGGTTTCAGCACGAATGGGTCGGTTCGACCGGGGAAGGACCACCCTCTCACAGAATACCAGCGTAAAATACCAGCTAAATTCTGCTGTGTTTCGTATGGTGGGTGTAGAGATCCGGAGACCCTTTTTACTGGAAACGAGGCATTCCATCTCAGTCCTCAGGGGTGACAACGCATCTGCACTTTGATTCTTAATTGAAGATAAATGTAGATGTATAATGGGTCACAGCATCCACTTACCATCAGGTGGGCTGTGTGCTCGATTGTCACCCTTATTCATATTAAAAAAAAAACTAGGCAAGACACATAATTTTATTTTATTACGCAGGTCTTGGCTAGTTGATTTTTTAACATCATTAATATAATGGATTTCCGCAAAGTAACCGCCCGATTCTATTAAATAACTTACTAGTTGTCTGTTCGATGTTGTATACATCGTTGTAATGTATGATCACAACGTCGTCACCCATCCCGCGGCCGGACAGCTGGCTCACAGCGCGTCGTCCAACTTGTCGAACTTCTAGTGATGCCTGTAAAATATATATCGATATAAATATTACATTATAGTTTTTTTTTAATACCAGATTACTCCACCAACCAACCAAGTTTGGACTACGAAAGCTACTGATGCATTGTGTTATTGGCTCTCATTATCATCATCTATTATAATATAATAATAAATCTATTTATTTTCATAAAGCTAAAACTACAATGAACAAATTTCTTAAAGGAGTCATGTGTAGTCGAAAAAGAAAACAGCTATTTAATAGCTAAGCATTTTTTCACTTGTCGATAGTAGGTAAAGCGGGAATTATCTAACATTTATTCGAATGAAAAGTAAAGTTGGAGGCTAAATAGCTACATTAATTTTTCATATAACGTCTAAATCACTAAAGACGCTGAAGAAACACTAGATATTAAAAGTTAATCATGCGATAATTATAATGTAACGCTTTATTTTAAATGCAAGCATCGATAAAAAATATGTGTAAATTTTTAAACACTAAATTAACATGCAAGTACAGTGCCTAAAATTATATTTTGATCGTAACAATAAAAATATTTCATCTATACAAAGTAAAATAAAAATATAAGCACCCTTTACGCTTTAGGTGGTAGGATTCCATTTCTGCTTAGAAGTCAGTATGGGTACGTACCATCCTCTACCTATTTCTGCCGCCAGAATATGGATTCTGGAATACTAACTACTTTTTTTTTATAGAATAAGGGTGACAAACTGACAAACGAGCACACAGTCCACCTGATGGTAAGTGGTTGCTGTGGCCCATAGACATCTACATCTATCTTCGTTTGCGAATTTAAATGCAGATGTCAGCCATGAGGACTAAGATAGAATGCCTCTTTTCCAGTAAAAAGGGTCTCCGGTTCTCTACACTCACCATACGAAACACAGCAGAGTTTAGCTGCTATTTCACGCTGGTATTCTGTGAGAGCGTGGCCCTGCCCCGGCGAGCCGACCCATTCGTGCTACAACTATACTATTATATAGCTGCAGCATGGACTATCACCAAATAGCAGTGATTGCACTGCTGCATTGTCTGAAGGGTATAGACAACCAGTATAATTACATTCTGTGAGGTATTCAATCTTAGTCTCCAGAAGTCACAACGCATATAGCACCTCCACTACGGCTATAAGATTTTCTTGGCACTCCCCATAATCGCATCTTACAACACCAACGAAAAGAGACGGGGTGATAATTCCTCCTACCTCCACAATCTGCATTACTTAGCATAATGCTATAATAGAGTTGCCACTACCATAAAGCTGTTTTTTTGTGGTAAAAGGGGAAAATGTAAAATGCATCCATTATTTAAAAAGTGAAATCCGAAAATTTTATTTTTAAATAATTTTTTTTTACCAATTTCGACTTAATTTTTTGATAAATACTTGAGATCCAAAAAAATATAACTCGTGCGATTAAACTATCTAATATTTTCATTCATTCACATTTATTCATTATTGGATGTATCCAAAGTCTACCGCTGAACATGGGCCTGCCTACTGCCACGCTTGGCAGGCGGATTAGCAGTTTTTTATTTTCTAGTTGTTCGACGACGCTGCTGCCCATGTCCTGGTTTTATCCCTCTATCCCACGGGACGGGTTAAGGTAACACTATCTAATAATTTAGGCTTTTATTTCGTAAGCAAGTATAGCATCCACTTAACTGTTTTTATTTTATTCGCAGCATATCTACAATAGAAAAGTTATTGCAAGCAAAGTGAGTTCACTACTTTATTAATTAACGTAATTTAAGCGAAAGCGCGAGGCGTCAGTTAGATTATTATGACCTTGTGAACACCGGTTATTATTTCAGTTGTGTTACGTTCAAATTAAATAGCTTGCGGTCTTCATTTTTTGAGAATTTAAGCCGCTATAACAAAAAATGCCGCTTTCCCCAATTTTTAAAAATTTTACAATACGACTGTATTTCTTTTGTGCGTTACCTCAGAATTTTTTCTAGGTGAACCGATTTTGATGATTCTTTTTTTATTTGAAAGCTGGTGCTTCTCATGTGGTCACAATTAAATTTACCAAGATCTGACCTAGTTTTTGAGTTATCCTGTTTATTTAATTGACTTCGACTACATTGACGATGTTTTCATTTTATTTATATTGAAGTCGGTACACAACATTTTTAATTTTACCACTTGTTTCAAAAATGGCTAGAACGGATAATAAAGTGTTTAAAATGTAATGGATACTCAATCTCCAAAGCAGTAAACATATTATTTAGTTTACATATAAATCGTTTTATTTAACGCAAAACTTTCAGTGTACCACGCGTATCATGTACCCTATAATATTATAATAACTTTTTTTTAAGCAGCTATTGTTTGCAATTAGACTCTTTGAAGTCGAGTAGCTGCTATAACTAGCTTGCGCTTGTTCCTTGTCCACCTGATGGTAAGTGGATGCTGTGGTCCATAGACATCTACATTTATCCTCGATTAAAAATCAAAATGCAGATACGTTGTCACCCCTAAGGACTAAGATGGAATGCCTGTTTCCAGTAAAATGGGTCTCCGGTTCTCTACACTCACCATACGAAACACAGCAGTGTTAAGCTGCCATTTTACACTGGTATTTTGTGAGAGCGTGGTCCTTCCCCGGTCGAGCCGACCCATTCGTGCTACAGCTATACTACTAATATAGCTGCAGCATGGCTCCACATTCGTAGGAATAATGACATTATCCGACTGCCCAAGAAGGAGGGTAATGTTTTTCGAATGTATGTTTGTACGTGTGTATGTCTAATTCTTTCTTACAAATAATTTCTTTGTCTGCCAAGAGTGACGTAGGAAGGACTCCCAACAATGGGAGTGGCCCATGTCCAGCAGTGGACTTTTGATAGTTGATGAAGAAGAATGTGATTTTATGTAAGAAAGTACAAAAAGTGATGTGGGTATAACCTTTTTACGTCATGATCATAAACGACAAAATTTCTTTACTTTCCTCACATCACAAATATATTCATGAAAACCTTCCTTAAGAAATTCTTTAAATTATTATATTACATTGATAAAATTTTAAGTGAAGAGGAATACTGATAAGCATTAAGCTACTCTACGCCAGCGAAGGAAATTATACAGACCTACATAATATTAATGATATTTTTAGAATATAATAACACGTCCAGCTACTAGTGTACATTGGAGTAATTTTTAGATTTACACAAGTAAAATGACAGTAAGATGACATTTTTAAATGAAATTAAGTAATGAACAAATGAATATTAATATTTGACATGGAACTATTATAATAATCTTGTTACATACATATTTAATAATTAAATCAATTTAATAATGTTATCATCATCATTACAACCCTTTACAAGTCCAGTGCATAGGCCCCCCCAAGGAATGCCATAAAGCGCGGTCCTGTACCACCCGCATCCATCGACTTCTTGCATATCTTACCAGGTCGTCACTCCACCTAGTGGGGGGCACACACACTTCGCTTACCTGTACGAGGCTGTCACTTGAGAACCTTTCTTTTCAATGGGTTCTCAGTTCTTGAAGTTATATGACCGGCCCACATCCACTTTCGCTTACTAATCCGTAATAACGGATAATATAATAATGTTATATAATTTATTTATTGTTTAATCTTTGTTAATGATTGCAATGTTAATTACTTGACTACAAAGTTAACACCACTAAGGTAGAATATAGAACTTATTACACTTTAACTCCATTGTACAACCTTAGTCTGGCAACCCAGAAAGGTTTAATCGTAATACACTTCTGTGTATTGCGATTAAACCTTGACGGATCATAGCTATCAATCAAGTATACCTTTAAAAAAATACTATCTCTGAATTGAAGGTTAATTAAAATAAACATTTAAGATTAGGAAATGAGGAATAATTTAAAAAACCTCATTATTTTTTTTTATTTTTTTGTGTTACACATAAATCAAAATATGAACTTTGTGTATTTGTGTTTTTTCCTTCCCTCTTTATTTGTCATCGTCATCATCCTTACAGCCTATTGGCTTTTAATACTGCTGAACAAAAGTCTCCCCCGTAGATTACCTCATACGGGGATAATTGTCATAGTTGCCACGCTCGGCAGGCGAGTTGGTCTGTCGTCTTTACCCACGGGATGATATTGTGGGGTAGTGGATTCTCTTACGCCGCCGCTACACGACAAAATGATTTTGATTTTTAAATTATGATCTTTAAAGCTTAGGGACTGGGTGCCCATCTTATCTCATTGTAATGTAGAAATACGGGTTCGAAACGAATTTTGCACTTAAAATTTCAGTTATTAACGACAATTTTCATACAAATTTAACAGTTTTAGTACTTGGAAGGAAATTTTCATACTAATTAAACAGTTTTAGTACTTGGAAGGAAAACATCAAGAGGAAATCTTGATGTTCCTTGATGAAATGTATCATAAAAATATATAATATAATATAATATATAAACATTGATCAATCCATCTTCTCTATAGAAATTAGGATGTTTTTTAATTTCCATAACCTCGCAAATCATACTAGGTAGGCATCCGTGTTCTTTTGCGAGGATTTGTGGTCTATCAAATCTGATGTAATGGCGGGGACGATCTTGAACATGTTCACAGACTGCACATAAAATCCGTAAAATTCGTTTCATTTAATGTGTAGTATTAACCCTCTCAGAAATGAGAGGAGGCCTGTGCCCAACAGTGGGACCTACTACGTGTTCATTTCATGAATGCCGTTACCTCCCGCCGCGCTCCCTCATGCCGCGCCTCAAGCGTCCCCCTTATAGTACCGATAGCAACGCTGAAATATATCTACGTCCATTGTTTGTTCTCCCGTGCGATCTCTAGTTTGTTACTATTTTTGTTGTTGTTTTTGATAGTGTTGATTTTTGTTTCTGTTAACTTTTTACGTTCGTTAATTTGTGATAAACACAGAATGGAGTGATGGCAATGATACAGAAACGAACGATTTCGATAAAATAACTAGTATCGAATTTATGGATGCGTAAATATCTACCTACCAGTTTTTGTTCGCACCTTCGTAAATAATTCATTTAAAATGTATAATAAAAATATTTTATTTTCTCGGACACGTTTTTCTATTTAGTGTTATTATTTTACTTTACTAACTAAATAAATTATCCAATAATATGCATTTTATCAACATGCTTGCCCTCCATTTCTCTGTACGGGGCAACAAAGTACAAATCGAACTTCTTAAAATTAAACACTTACAGTAATAGTTTTGTCTACGGTACCGTCAGCTGTGACGTCATAACGGACGACGGCAAACTCGAAATAGTACTAATAATAGGTACACAATTAAAAAAAAGAGAAACGTAAATACGAGAAAGTATATATGTGTGCGAGACCGTTATCGAACCAAAAAACCTTGAAGGTCATTCCTTTATATCCACTTTAACTTTAACTTCCGCTATTGATTTTTTTAGGATGTGATGGTATAGGTGTGAGGAGGATATATGCCGCTCTCACGTATATAACTCGAATATGGCGCCTCATATTCACGTTCATACTGCATAGTGCATCACATGTGATGATGCACTTAACCTCTCAGATCCCAGTATTGTATCGGACCAACTCCGTCAGACCTGTGGTCAGGCCAAGGTCAATATTTTTTTTTCGATTCTCAAAACCAGGCCCTGTCAACTAATGTATGGGAACCTACGCGGCATTAATAACAGCGCCATTGAATAAACTACGTCGGCTTCGCAGGTCGATGTAGTACTGATGACAAACCGTGTAGATTGTGCTGTTAAAGATAAGTGCATCACATCAACTGCTATATAAGTCTACTACTGGATAATAAATCTTTCCAAGAATATTGGTGGCAAGCTTTTGGAACATTTGCTCATACTACAATGCTGCACAGCCAGATTGGTTAATACAGAAGCGATATACTGTCACTATTTATGTTATTGCGCATCACTGTGCGCGGTCTATGAAACGGTTCAGTATTTTTGGGTAAATATTTCGCCATGTCCAAGAGATCGACCTGCGAAGCCGACGTAGTTCTAATAGTAAAGTAGCGTAATGGCGGAAGGTCTTCATTTGAAGTAAATTATCTCAATTTATTTCTCGTATAATCTTAATTCTCGCAGTTTAGTAACGAGACTCATTATAATAACATTTTAGAATTTTAGTTGTATAATTCTTATAAAAGAATTATTCTGAGGGGTCCACAAATGTGACATGTGCTAATCCAATATGTTGGACACAGACTCCACAGATTAATAGTCATAATTTAAGAACTTTATTTCTCATTAGGAATTAACAATAATTCGCTTACTTAGAAACTAAATTTAAAAAAAATATACTTATATTGAGCGTACAGTTGAATATTATATAAAATAAAATAAAATGTAGGTAGTCTTCAAATCTTACAACAATTAATAACATAACACCATAACCAAGCAAACACGGATACTATGTAAGAAATGCTACTGGCTAGTTGTGGCATCAATCATAGAGTATGAATAAATCTTTATTTTATTAATGTGAGTTTGATAAATATGCTTTAAGCAATCTTTTAAATAAGGCATACTTTTTGCTTTTTTTGTCTATTTTTTCGATTTTTAAACCTATAAATATTATAATGGGAGGTATCGGAATGATTTTCTAAAGTCACATACAACCTATATGGTACAGAATAGAATGCATGATCAACACACCTTCGATAATCTGTAAATTTTCAGATAATTGGAAGACAGTTTTATTATGTTCGTATAGTAGATACAACTTTGTGGTTAAAATTGTTAAGCATTAATGAGTATCTTTGTGGTTTCATCTTTTGGTAGTAAAGGGAGGGGGGAGATCTTATATACTTTTAAATGAGTAATATTTCTTTATATTATTGTCAATGGTTTCTTGAAAGAGTGGACTTTGAATAGCTGTGATGAAATTATGATGAATAAGGTTTTAAATTTAATTGTGCATAAACTTATTGTAAAAGCAACATTATATAACGCACTGCATAGATGGAAATGTAAAGTATTGCCGGGTGATAATTATATATTGTGGTAATACTGTGTGTGAAAAAGCTTGCATCTACATAATTATGCATCCACTTAAACTTCTGCGTGTTCAATCGTTTATGTTGAACATCTGTGCTCGCAAACTAAAGTTATTTTTTTAAATTCTATCACTCAACACATAACATTGCCAGTATGAAATAGGGCTACACAAGTATATAGAGAAGGTTAATAAACAATTATTACTTAATTCACAGTTGATAGATAGATCTTACATAGGGTTTCTAGACGGAGTAAAGCATTTTTTTTTCTTTTCTGAATGTGTACGCTGTTGGCC